>OX243816.1:20022315-20047315 GCA_945859605.1 Lumbricus rubellus | reverse complement strand
CCGCTGATTTCCATGCCAGTGTGTCATTCAATGCGCCACCGCGCGTTATCCAGAGGGCAAAACACAATGGTGCCGATTAAATTTTAGCAAAAACTTGAAAAATGCGGAGATAAGTAGGCCTAGTGGGCATTTTTCATATGTTTTTAAATTGACATTTCTCAGTTTACGATGTGCATCAGTGCGAGAAAATTGGTTAAAAACAAAAAGTAGGCCTAGTTTAAAAAAATAGATGTCACTTTTCCACGGAGGCGAGGGGAAGAAAGTGCCCCTCTTGTGCCCAACGCCGCCCATAAGAATATGTTTGAAAGGGACTCTAGAGTCTTCAATTCTTTATTCTTCGAACTTTTTTCTTTAAAAAGACGCCTATAGTACGCCCTATTCACTCTCATTGGCTTTCGACCATCCGGATATAGATCTAACTGCTCTTCGGTTTAGCGCGTCTTTTTCGTTCATCTGTTTGACCGCACTGGCATATCAGATTCTGTATCTGAACCTTGCGAGCGCGAAACACATCTCCGTAATAACATTAATGAATAATACATGCATGCAAACACGCATTATTATATGCCTGCTTACTCGCTTATGATCGTATCGACCTGTTGCCTCACGCGGGGCGATTTGCCCGGCATTAATTAGACGCTTTCAACCGGGTTCGCGAAATTAAACGGCGCACAGCTGCCGTTCGTACGGAGTCCGTGTCGTTCAAAGCGAAGCCGCTGCAGCTCGTGATAAGGAAGTTGAATCGGTGCGACATTCGGGCTAAGCGCAGTCACTGCACCCGATGGCTTTTGTGCGAGTCACGAGAGTGAAAACGACGACGGCAACACGTAGGATAAGATTTTTCTCAAAGCATAGGCCTATGATTCATTTGATGTGCGCATTGGTTCCCAGGTTGAGGCAGGCCACAGTAATCAGGGCGTGGTTTGTGGCTGGTACTATCGGGACGTGATGATAAGTTGCTGCGGTCATTTTTGGCGCTTCAAACGAATGATCATTATTTGACCTCAGAACCACACCTCTGCCCTTTAACAAAGCGCAAGGGGTGTGGTGTGGTTCCACGTGCTTTTTGAAAATCTTTCCGACCCGTAGGCCTACTGTAGAGTGTAGACGTGTATGGGGCGTCACTTTTACAAATGTAGAGTAGCCTACATCCATAGAACTATTAATTTTCTTACAAAGACATTGACGTAATGATGAAAATATGTTAAATGAATGTTACATATTTTTACTGAGTGCATGGGGATGTCTATAATGACGTTGACACAAGGGTGCGACTTATGCGATTTACATTTTGGCGTGAAATAAATATTTTAGAATATACATGTATACGCCCAGTATAGGAGGTAATCGGAATCAGAGGTTAGGCCTATTACAATTACGCTCACTTGTTGCAATTGTAGGCCTGATTGTAGGCCTACGCGTAAGTTCATAGGTCACTTTGCTACCATTGGTAGGCAATAGATAGGCCCTACTTTTTTTTATTAGATAGGCCTATACATTACGTAGCACTTGTCGATTGTATGAAAGAATCACTTCACGTGTTCGTATACTTGAATGTTTTAAATTAGTTAAACTGTTGATCACCACTATTCAATCCACTGTTAAAGATGTCTCTGATTCTCATCTAGCACTTATATGCATCCAAATGCGTCGTTCTTTCTCGCAGGATTTTATATAGCGCCAGAGTTAAGTTGGCCTGACTGACTTGGCTTTTTGTTTGCTAGCCTACTTGCTAGGCCTATAGGCTATGGAATGCCGGAATATTTTACAACGCCTTGCACTAGACTAGATGTAGTCTGTAGCCTGCTGAGGAAAATCAGATTATCGCCCATTCAGTTATAAATAAGCGTTACGTTCTATGTCGCTTTGGCGTAGATTTATATAGCCTAATATTATTTTGACTTAGGTCACAAGTTAGGTGCAGCAACGGAAACAAGCTCAACTATACAACACTATTCGAACATAATATTTGACCTGCGAGCCAATATTAACACAAAATTAATAAGAATCAGATTAAGATCAGATGCTTGAACATGGTCGCTTACAATTAGGCTAGGCCTAATTAATTATTTCCTGCACGTCATGGCGTCTGCAGAGAACTGGATCACGTGATGTCAAATCATAGGAGCCCACACATAGAAGCAAGAGACACACTTGCCTCTGGAAAATTGACACCTATTTTTATACGTTTTGATTTTTAATTAATTTCTTTGCTCTGAAGTATTAATGATAGCTTAAAAATACGCACAAAGACAAAGTAAAACTGAAAAATGTATGCCTACATTTAGAAACCTTTCTAAAATAGGCCATAGATTGAGTATTCGAATATTATGAATATTAAGATTTTCAAATATTCACGAATATTAACGAATATTATTATTGTTATTACAGCTTCGTCAACTCCGTGTGATTGCTCGCTCTCTCTCTCATGATGCGCTAGTTGTGCTTGTTCACGCCTTTGTAACTAGTCGTATTGACCATTGCTGCTCAATCCTTGTTGGCCTTCCCCTTGGGGTTCTGGGACGGTTAGATCGGGTTCTACGCTCTGCTGCCCGACTCATCGGACGAATTCCTAAATTTTCGCCTGTCTCTGCTTACATGCGTGATGTGCTGCATTGGCTGCCAATAGCCCAACGCATCAATTACCGCATTGCTGCCCTTGTTTCTCGATGTATTCTTGGTTGTGCTCCATCTTATCTGCGCGTCCTCTGTCGTCCTGTCTCTGACATTGAAGCGCGTCGGGCCCTTCGCTCCGCTGCGAAGGGACAACTGCTTGTTCCACGGGCTCGCTTAGCTACCAGACAGCGCCGAGCCTTCTCGGTTGTGGGACCGTCAATCTGGAATGACCTCCCCTCAAACCTCCATCTCCTCCATCTGACCAGTCAATCTTTATTTCTCAAGTCTCTTAAATCTTTTTTCTTTGGTCGTGGCTGGGCTGGGAGCGCCTCTGAGTAGTTTCTTGAAGAGGCGCTATATAAATTCTAATAATGAATGAATGAATGAATAACTTTAATAGATTTTATTGTAAAAAACCTTCAAGGTCTCTGCTGAGTCTGGTCAATGTGTCCATGCGGCATTCATATCACATTCAATACTTAATGTAAGTCACTTTGTCTGACTTCTGCCCCCCGAACTGCCTCACCGATGGCAGTTGGAAAGACTAGTAGCAGCAATAGTAGGCTAAATTATAAATAAACTTTAACTGCCTATTAGGCCTATGCCTAAAAAGCTTAATAGTAACTGTATATTGATAAAGTAGTTTTATATCAGCGTAGCAGGATTAGTAAATATAAATGCCAACGCAGAAAATAATAGTGCCAGATTACAAGCAAAATGTATCCTGATCTCAGCATATTAAGCGCAATGCATATTTTAATTCAACCGTGCCCTGGATGCGAGTGAATGTCATAGAGACATACAGAAGCTTAAACTGCTTAATACCGAGTAACATTGCAGTTTCGATCGTTCACCTTAATTCGTTAACGAATATCTACGAATATTTACGAATATTAAAAAATCTTAATATTCACGAATATTTACGAATATTAAAACCTAAAGTCACGAATATTCAATCTATGAAATAGGCCACCCAACTTCCTAATTTCCTGCTTAGCACTTTTCAAGCTTTTGCTTGGACATTAACCAGAGAGTTTTAAAAGAAATTTTAAAACTTCACAACCCCTTTCATACTTTTCTCATGCATCAGATTACTACGAATCGGAGGTCAGTAACCTTTTCCCTACTATTTTAACTGCACACTGCAGAGCTATGGTACATCTACAACAGTAGCCTAACTGCACAGATCTATTTAGAACTGCACGTTTTGTATAGAACTGACTGCACGCTATAACTTAGTCCTTAACTTAACCGTATAGGGTATACCCAATGCTTTTTACCCATTCATCCTGCAGAAATATCTGCGGGCTTCATGCATGCATGTGTCAAATAATATGTCGTCTCAGTCTCTACACATTCAGTCTCCAAAGACCAACTACATGGGCGTGATGGGCATGAAAATCCGTGACACTGACTGCCATTATGATGAGGAGCAAGCTGTTTTTATCAATTTCATTTTATATCTAAGATCAGTTATATTTGTCTGAGCTGTTGAAATGACTTGATGTCATCATGTCATTAGGACCATGAAAAGAAAACCACAACAACTTTAGGGAGTCTCCGTTTTTTTCAAATTTCGGTCTGTCACTGCATGCTTATAAATACAAAAAGGGCCTATCTTTGAATACTCGGTATGAAATAAGAACTACAACTGTAGGCCTACGTTGCTGACAAACTCCGTATAATTTGAATAACAAAAAGAAATTTTAGACATAGATGCGCATATGCGTAGGCCAATATACGTACAATAAAAAGAATAGGGCCTACAGGCCTATGCCAAGAAATTAAATTAAATTAAAATCTTAATAGAGATCGAAGAACGCAACGTCATGGAATCGCTTCCCTCTGCTCTAACTCCGAAAGGTCGACGCAACCTTCTGTTCGGCAGATGGCGATGGTTAAACGAGTATATCACGTGATGGACATATTGCATGGCTAGAGGATAATTAAATTCGACTCCATGGTTACCATGGTTACTCAGAGAGTCGTGATGAATCGTAATCGCACTGCGTTCATGTCAGTTTGAATTCAAACGAAGATAATTATTAGCATAATAATTATTCTTTTCCATAGTGTCCCTCTAAACCCCGTGCGAGTTGCACCAGTTCCGGCGGCGGGCTGGTGGAACAAGTGCACTGGGTGGGGAGAAAACCACCTGCTACGACGTACCAAAGTGCTGACAATAGCACCTATTAAGGACGTTACAGTGGGAAATGAAATCATAATATTATTAGTACTAAGATAGGATCACGCGCCCAAACCATAAACAAGAGAGAGAGACGATATTTTATAAACGCAGATTAAATACTACAACCACACCCGAACATGCATATTTCACGGTTCATTCTCAGGAATACAAAAGTGTCTGGATCCCACAGGCAATGAAACGTGGCTAAGCGATGGCTTCTATGTACACAGTCTCTGCTTACAGCAAAGCAGTTTGTTTGTATGTGTACTTGTCATAGCGCCCCTTCAAGCTCTCACTACTCAGAGGCGCTGCGCTCCCGAATGCAGAGCGGACACTGCATCGGAGTTTCACGCCAAAGCGCTGAGCAATTGTGAGTGAAGTACTTGCCCAAGGTTCTTACGCGGCGAGGTGGATTCGCAACGACGCCACCACTACACCATCGCGCCCCACAGTTCCCCTCAATGTCCTCGCTACAGAGAATGTATTATTGTTTTTCTTTCACAGTGGTTAAAACCTCAAAGGTAATAATTAAGTAACAGGCCTACGGCTATGTGTATAGTGTATAGGCCTACACTTATTTACTGCAGGACTAAATAATATAGAGAAGTTCTTACGATCTAAGGTTGCTTCTTTTGCGGGTCCATACTCCATAGAATGGCTTCTCATAACTAAAGCGGGTGAGAGCAGCACATTGCGAGATCCTTTATAATAGTAGATCTAAATCTAATATATTTTTCTTAACTGATTCACTGAACCTGCGATTGTGCTACACTGTCTTTGTAGCTATAATATAAAAGTTTCTTCCGTAACCCATGGCAACCTCCTGTAGTGTCTGCTCCAGGCAGTAAGGATTTCTCAGCAATGCATTACACTTTTTTACACGCACATAAATATCATACATGCATTATATATATATATATTAGGGTTGTCCAGAATAGCAAAAAGTTTCAGAAAACACCCATACTGAAGTTTTTCCCATGATTTTGTTCACGTGTGGCTTACAGATATTTTTTACAGAGTTTTAAAATATCATCCTAGGGTCCCTCATGGGCCCTGAACTTAGGGACCGATTTTGGTCAAAATCGCACTGTATTTTCAATACGAACAGCTTATAACTAAGCAGATAGGACTTACAACTGCACTATTAGACACCAAATTGATATAATTTTCATTACTCTTGACTAATCACAATAAAACAAGTTGAAATGTACTTTATGAGAAATATAAGGGGCCGTCCATAAATGACGTCACGTAATTTAGGCCAATATTTTACCCCGAACCCCCTCGAGTTACATGTTGTCACAAAATATTATTCATACGATATCTATAGTCAGAAACTGTCACAAATAGTCACAGATGTGTGACTCGGCCCCTCCCCGAGCTGCATGCCGTCATTTATGGACGGTCCTTAATGAAGTACCAATACGTAATTTAGCAGGCGTCGCATCGTGTGGTTCACATCCCTATTTTTCACATAATGTTAGTAATGCGACTGTTGTGGATGCCTTAACACAAAGACTATATGCTTAAAGAATTCGACTCTCCATCAGCACCCAAATTTATTCGTAGTGTCGTGCTTAATGTCTTTTTGTCAAAAGTTTAGAATTGCTTCATGTGCTGTTTGACACCTTGCAAAGGCCATAGAGGATCTTTGTTCAAAATCGGTCGTAACAATGGTCGCGAAGTCTGATAAGCTTCAGTCCACGCTCAGCTGCGTCGTTTGCTGATGATCCAGCAAGATGATCCTCGCTTTGTCCATGACGTGATTGATTTTAGTGAAGCTGATAATGGCAGTTGACAATACTGAAATGGATTAACTTGGCAACCACCGATGGTACCCAGGGTAAGAATCCCCGGGGTGGTTGGGGGTTTCAACCCTCCAGTCTTTCCTACAAACCCATAGTAAAGTATGTTTTTCACACACCAATTCCAAGTAGATCACAGGCCAACCCACGTATTTATTTTTCCACCATTCTCACACTGGTGTTGCCTCACAGAAGAAATGGTTCCATTTGTACTTTTAAGCAAAAATCTCACGATAGTAAGAATTAGCGACTCGATTGCTAGCAACACCACTGTATGCTTGAGACCATCTACAAGTTTCGATAGGTCCTGCCTTCAATCAAGTTGCACCTTAACGAACTTAACTGACCCAGAATCACACACTCTGTTCTGACTGCAGCTGGATATCAGCAATGACTGGCTAGTTAAGCCATCCATTCAATGATCATGTGACCAAACATACATCTCAGATGAGAAATTGCTTCGTGCTGTCAAAGTTGTAAAGGACATAGCTGAGCGTGTACTGAAGCTTATTAATTATCAGACTTCGCAACCATTATTACGACCGATTTTGAACAGAGATCCTCCATGGCTTTTAGAGGATGTCGAAGAGCACATGTCATTGAAGCATGCAATTCCAAACTTTTGACAAGACATTAAGCAAGGCACTATGAATAGGCCTAGTGTCCCGTAATCATAGTCAGGGTGCTGTTGGAGAGTCAACATCTTTAAGCATAATATAGTCTTTGTGTCAAGGCATCCACATCAGTCGCATTACTAACAATAGGTGAAAAATAGGGTTGTGAACCACATGATGCGACGCCTGTGGCGGTCGCATTTTGGTACTTTATTGGGGACCGTCCATAAATGACGTCACACACCTTGGGGAGAGGCCGAGTCACACATCTGTGACTATTTGTGACAGTTTCTGACTATAGATATCGTATGAATTTTGTGACAACATGTAACTTGAGGGGGTTCGGGGTAAAAAATCGGCCTAAATTACGTGACGTCATTTATGGACGGCCCCTTATATTTCTCATAAAGTACATTTCAACTTGTTTTATTGTTTATTAGTCAAGAGTAATAAAAATTATATCAATTTGGTGTCTAATAGTGCAGTTGTAAGTCCAATCTGCTTAGTTATAAGCTGTTCGTATTGAAAATACAGTGCGATTTTGACCAAAATCGGTCCCTAAGTTCAGGGCCCATGAGGGACCCTAGGATGATATTTTAAAAATCTGTAAAAAATATCTGTAGGCCACACATGAACAAAATCATGGGAAAAACTTCAGTATGGGTGTTTTCTGAAACTTTTTGCTATTCTGGACAACCCTAATATATATGTATTATATAAATGTATTATTTATATATATATATATAATATATCGGCATAGACAGAGGATTGAGACAGAGAGACAGCGCACGAGAAGGGTAAGGATTTACAGACAGACAGATAGACAGACAGAGAATGTTCATCAGAAACCTAGAGAGGTACAGAGCAGTCGTATAGGGAATAGACTCAATAGAGAGACACATGCATATAATTATGGGCACAAAGAGAGACATGTAGTCGGATACAGTGGTACAAAGACAGATATTATACCATACACACTCACACACACACACGCACACACGCACACACACACACACACACACACGCACGCACACACGCACGCACACACGCATTCACACACACGCACGCACGCACGCACACACTCACACACACGCACACACACACACACGCACGCGCGCTCGCACTCAAGGCTGATTGATTCGATATCGGAGGAACGATTGTTTTTGCAAATTAAGCTGCATCATCAAACAAGAATTTACGTTCTCGAAAACAAGAGACTTGTTTTTTCGGCAGAAACAATGACAGGAAACATCAATCCAAACAACGGCAAAGCAAACTTCAAATGCTGAGACTCCGCCCTTTCCGTCTATCTATCCCTGTGCATTTGTGCATCTCTCCCTGTGCATTTGCGCATATCTATCCCTATAATCCCTGTGCATTTGTACATCTCTCCCTGTGCGTTTGCGCATATCTCTCTGTGCTCTTGCGCATCTCTGTCTGTGCATTTGCGCATCTCTTCCATGGAGTGCACTTTTGCATCGCTCTCCGTGCATTAGCGCATCTCTCCCTCTGCATATGTGCACGGTCTCAGTGCACCTGCTTTTGTATCTGTCTTTGTTCACTTGTATTTGTGTATGTTTCCATATGCATTGTATATAGTGCATCTGTCTCTGTACATCTGTTTATGTACATTTGTGCATCTATCCCTGTACATTTATCCGTGTGCTTTTTGCTTTTGTAAGCTTGTCTCTATGCATCATCCGCCCATGTTATAAATTGTTATAATTAGGCTATACGTGGCAAAATAAAGACCTGAAAACCAAACTTCAATTCCCTATGCATGGTTCGCACTTCACACTTCACACGCTTCATGCATATCTGTCTCGATGTAGGCCAATTTGTCTGGGTGTATTCGTCTTTGTATCTTTCCCTGTCTGCCTTCCCCATATATGCCTACACATCCCCATGCACGTAACAAAACTGGCCTGATGTTAAATTATATGTTAAGGTCTTCGTACACATGCATAACCTATATAACAAAGACGCGCTCGGGGAGTTATATATGCGCCTATAGCTATATATATATATATATATATATATATACACCGTGACTAAAAAAAAACTAAGCCAAATTGTTTTGCATATATCTCTAATACCTGATGACATATGAAGCTACAATTTTCCAAATATTTAGAGAAGTGGACCAAAAATATGATTCCAAAATTTCATGAAATAAAGTTGAACGGATAAAAAGATATGAATATTTAAACTTCATATACCGAAATTGCAGTTTACAAGCAATTTGCTGTCAGATTCGATAAACTGTTTCCCTATTATCTCCAATGCCTGATGATTAATCATTCTAAAATTTTCCAGATATGTAGAGAATTGAACTACCAATATGACCCCAACAGTATGGTTTGATAATTTAATTAAACAAGATGCTCAAAATGTCCCCCTCCTGCTTGCACGCAAGCCTGAGGGCGCTGGCGCCATTGCAATGGCAACAGCAACGTCGATTATCCTCTGGTTCAGGCCATCCCGCACTTCCAACAAGCGTTGCTTCAGATCGATTATATCATGGATTGTTGTCTGGTAGGCTCAATCTTGCATCACGCTCCTCATTTTATAGTCGACAGGATTCAAATCTGGACTGTTCGGAGGCCATAATGTGGGAGAAATGAAGTCTACACAATGACAGACTTGCTGAAAACTGAAATTTCGGGTGATGAAGTTGAAATATCCATATCCTTCTATCCCTTCACATTTATGACATGAAATTTTGGAATCCTATTCTTGGTTCAATTCCCTAAATATCTGGAAAAAGTTTTTATGATTACTCATCAGACATCAGAGATGTAAAAAAAATTGTTTGGCTTACTTTTTATTGAATCTGACAGAAAATTGCTTGTATATTGATAAAGGAATACAAAAGTGTATTTATATTCATTCATTCATTCATTCATTCTGAGAATTTATATAGCGCCTCTTCAAGACACATCTACTCAGAGGCGCTCTTTGTACTAACTAGCCGAAATGATGTTAAGAGTCATAGCAAGCGAAAAATAACAACAAGTTGCAAAACAAAACACAGTAAGCTGTAAGAGTCACCGGTGGCGAGCCCTCGCAAACACGTAGAGTTAACCATCGGATTCCCGTAGACAGCTGGTAGATGGCGTGGTTGATCAGAGTCTCTGGTAGGTGGTAGATGACTCCCGTCTGGCTAATCGTCGAGGCTCAAGGATGCGTGTAGTAGAAGGCGTTCGTCGCTCGTCGATCGGTTGTTGGAAGCGCCGCCGTTGACAATAGTCGAGGTCACTCCATGCACTGACCCGCGCGTGATCCGTCCTCCGGCGAAATGTAAACATTGGCTGGCTAGCAGCGGTGTACACGCAGGCGTGTATGGAACGACTCGACTGTGCACCATAGGGATGGTCGCTGATGCAGTCACGCGGCCAAGACGACCCGCAACAAAAACCCTCCAAACAGCGTAAAATCCTTGAGAAATCCAACGAAAAGTCCAGCACGCGAGTCTAGATACAGTAAACTCCGACCAGTCTGAAATAACTGTGCAAATTCTGCGTTTTGATGATATAGTCCGTCGAAATGACAGAGAGGTCGGTAAACGACCACCTGGCCGCTGACCTGCGCCAATTGAAAGGCGCGAACCTATAACACACAACCCAACGGCTAAGTACAAAACTGAAAGCAATAATTTATTATGGGCTTATAATTAAGCTTCTTCGTTCCATTCTTATCAAGTCGAGACTGACAACATTACAGGGGAGGGGGAGGGGGAGGGAGAGGGGGAGGGGGAGGGGGAGGGGGAGGGGGAGGGGGAGGGGGAGGGGGAGGGGGAGGGGGAGGGGGAGGGGGAGGGGGAGGGGGAGGGGGAGGGGGAGGGGGAGGGGGAGGGGGAGGGGGAGGGGGGAGGGGGAGGGGGAGGGGGAGGGGGAGGGGGAGGGGGAGGGGGAGGGGGAGGGGGAGGGGGAGGGGGAGGGGGAGGGGGAGGGGGAGGGGGAGGGGGAGGGGGAGGGGGAGGGGGAGGGGGAGGGGGAGGGGGAGGGGGGAGGGGGAGGGGGAGGGGGAGGGGGAGGGGGAGGGGGAGGGGGAGGGGGAGGGGGAGGGGGAGGGGGAGGGGGAGGGGGAGGGGGAGGGGGAGGGGGAGGGGGAGGGGGAGGGGGAGGGGGAGGGGGAGGGGGAGGGGGAGGGGGAGGGGGAGGGGGAGGGGGAGGGGGAGGGGGAGGGGGAGGGGGAGGGGGAGGGGGAGGGGGAGGGGGAGGGGGAGGGGGAGGGGGAGGGGGAGGGGGAGGGGGAGGGGAGGGGGAGGGGGAGGGGGAGGGGGAGGGGGAGGGGGAGGGGGAGGGGGAGGGGGAGGGGGAGGGGGAGGGGGAGGGGGAGGGGGAGGGGGAGGGGGAGGGGGAGGGGGAGGGGGAGGGGGAGGGGGAGGGGGAGGGGGAGGGGGAGGGGGAGGGGGAGGGGGAGGGGGAGGGGGAGGGGGAGGGGGAGGGGGAGGGGGAGGGGGAGGGGGAGGGGGAGGGGGAGGGGGAGGGGGAGGGGAGGGGGAGGGGGAGGGGGAGGGGGAGGGGAGGGGGAGGGGAGGGGGAGGGGAAGGGGGAGAGGGAGAAGGGGAAGAAGAGGAAGAAGGGGAAGAAGAAGAAGAATTTTAAGAAGCTACTAAGTATTATAGCTCCTCAGTAGTTCTCCTGTCGCTCTGATGGAACCTCTGAAACTGGTAGAACTATTTCGCACTGCGCTGGCTCCCCATTCAGCTGAGGTCCACTATGATTAGTTTTGTTGCACACCTTAAAATTGTCCTTTTCAGTCTTGCTGGGGTTGAGAACGCTTCCAGCTATTTTGGTCTTGAACATGGGCGCCAGAAGAAATTTTCCGCAGATTCAAAACACAATGGTCACGGTAAAATTTTTAACAAGATCTTGAACAAGCAAGGCAGGATATCAAGGACATGACTAAATGCCATTTCCAATTGGTTAAATAACGGATAGACTTACTTACTTACTTATTGCTGTAATGTTGTCAGTCTCGACTTGATAAAAATGGAACGAAGAAGCTTAATAGGCCTATCGCTTTTAGTTTTGTACTTAGCCGTTGGGTGGTATGTTATAGGTTTGCACCTTGCAATAGGGTATAGGCTAATAAAGCATCCAATTCTCCGCCGAAGGTAATTTTGATGATTATATCTACTCTGCGCGGATGATTAGGCTAATAATAATTGTTGATAGTTTGGTGATCAATTTCTTACTTCAAAGAGCGAAAGCGGAGGAGCAGAGACACGAATATTGACAGCACATGCTTCTTGTCTCAATGTCTCATGCTTTTGGCCATGCAGTGAGTTTGCTAAGTAAGTAAATTATAATTGTTGGAAAGATGTCTCAATATGCATATCTCATTCGACCCGGACCACCCTGGACTATACTCTTACGGACAACTCTTTTGAGTTTTGACTCAACGCGGCGCTCGTGAATAAGCTGGTGTCCCGCTCTTGGCTTTCGAGTAGCGCTTTAGAAATTTAGAGGTTACGATTACGATATGATTAGGCTACGATTGCAATAACCTTTCCCTTTTTTATCAATAGATTTAAACCAGTCCCAACTCATAGATACAGAAAACGTTTACTTTTATAGCCAAGGGCCCCCAAACACCCAAGTGGAGCACCGCCACCCCCCTACTCCCTCTGGCCCGACCTTCACGCATAGAGGGCCATGACTTTCGAGGCCCCTCTGCCCTCACCCTTGCCCCGAAGAGACACCATCGACTGAGCCGCAATTGTTACCGTCATTTGTTGTGTAAAGCACCTGAAGTTTGCTTCACCGTGGCGCCTCCTAGCGCCCATCAATGCACCGGACGAAGGCGACGAGATGCAAACAACGGACCGGAGATTACTCGCCAGGCGCTATATAAATGACGATAATGCACCTAGTGACACCTTGCGGCGAGGAAGGCGGCGGCGGCGGCGACAGCGAAAGCGGCGGAAACCCCGAAACGTCTATAAATGTGAACTGATGACCATTTATACAGTACAACGCTATAACATATCATTATCAATGAATACAGGCCCATATTTGTTTATAGTAGCATATATATATATATATATATATATGTATATATAATACGATATAATGCTTGTATTATATATCATATATAATTATGCATGAAAGTAGACCATAAGCGTACATTATTCATTCACAATTGTACACGAATACATGATAACTATACGATAAAATAATATGTATAATATAGTTAGCATTACAAAGCATTAATAAGCTGATATTTATTCATTCAGATGCATATATGTCGGACTTTATTATCTAAAGTACTAATAGTGGCAATATTGTTAGTAGTCGTCTATTAAAGTCATTCATTTATACATATATAGCCTAATATATATTTTATATAAAAATGCGAATTAATTTTTGTCCAATATATATATATATATATATATACATATATATATACTATAGACATAAGTATTGCAACTATATGATGATAGAGTCTCGATGTGTATATATAGATCTTATATATGTGTGAAGAAGTGCATTAGGATTAGGATGTGTAAATGCTTGAGCTATATAAATTGCCAGCGGTCACATAATCTGGCTGGCATGCATTTGCTTTGCACCGCAGATTAACCTATTGTTGATTAATTAAATATTATAACCCGGATGATGGCAACTGGTATATCGTAGGCCTACATGTATTCACATCCATCATCAGCATAAAAATTACATATATATATATATATACATTTGTATATGATACATAATTTACATATATATATTGAGAGACAGGCAGAGACAGTTACATTGACAGATACATAGACAGAGACAGAAGGAGTCTGCAGAGCGACGCGAATGCCGTGTGCAAAATATATAAACTTTACTTATCGGCCTACTTTGACATAATTATAATAATTCCACGTCCTCGTAAATCGGTTGCCTGATGATGATGATGATGATGATGATGATGATGAGGAGGAGGAGGAGGAGAAGGAGGAGGAGGAGTACATGGAGGATGTGGTGAAGATGAAGAAGGAGAACAAGAGGAAGGAGAAGAGAAAGAGGAAGAAGAAGAAGAAGAATGAATGAGGTGAGCAGAATGGTAGGAGTAGGAGAATGAGGAAGAGGAGAAGGAGGATGAGAGCTTTTATGAAGTTTTATCAGTACTTTTATCTATACTTTTTATCAGCACCTGTATTTGTAGCCTACATTTGGCAGTACTTAATCAGTGCTTTTATCAGTACTTCTATATCAGTATAGTTTTATCTGTGCGTCTACTTTTATCAGTGAACTCTATACGAAGCCAATGTCTCAATTTGCACATAAGGGTAGCGACCCCGCTCCGCATGGGTGCATGCACGGTGGGAGCTGGGTTGGGGCGACAAACCAGAATTTCACGTCAATCTCTGGCACCCCGGTATGGGACCGGGTTGGAACCGCGATGGAAGAGGGCTGGGTGAGAAGGGCAGAGTGAGACTACCAGACAGAGTATAGTCGGTAGTTACGCCACTCATGAGCTCTTCCTTTAGTTGCGCTGTAAAACTTTCGTCTATGTTATGTATGCTATGTTCAAATTTCGGCTCCCTTCATCATCATCATCATCTTCTTCTTTTTCTTCTCCTCCTTCTGAATACTCTTCTCCAACTTCAGTACCTGTAAAGTACTGATTAAAGTATTGGTAAAAGTACCATGCAGGAAAACAAAATGCTGCTTAAAGTACTGATGAAAGAACTGTGACTCATGCATCGAGTGTTCATCGTGTGTCCACAGCGTTGGATCTTTGCACCTTGCCTTAACTGCCTTGCCTTCAACCTTCCTCGATATACGAGGGTTGGTTGCACTTTGGACAATTCTTCTCCATTCTCTCCTGTCTTCGGTTGCTCTCAACAATTCCTCTGTTGATAATCCCGTCCATTCACACATGTTGTCCCACCAACTCTTCCTAGGTCTTCCTCTTGATCTTGCTCCCGGAACCGTTCCTTGCATAATTTCCTTCTCTAAGCAATCTCCATGCTTCCACATAATATGCCCGAAGTATGACATCTTCCTTCCTTTTATAGATTCAAGTAGGCTCCTTTCTACAGCAGCCGTCTCCAGTACCCATTCATTTGTTTTTTCTCAGTCCATGATATTCCAAGTACTGTGATCATTTGCCCTCTTTTGAATTTTGAAGCGCCATCGACAGAAAGTATTCCATCCGTCCGTCCCTTCATCCATCCCATCCATCACTCTCCTACTCTGTTCATCCTGTTTACCTCCTTCACTTCCCTTTCACGGTAACTCCATCCGTCTGCACTTCCGTTTTATCATCTCTATATATATACCGTCTACGTCTGTCTGTCTGGCCTCTCGTTCCTTTGTCCTTCAATTCGTCCTATGTTAATGCTTCTTTCGTCTGCCTGTCCGCTTTGACCTCTCGTCCGTCCGTCCGTCCGTTATGGTCCGTGTTTTTCGTCCTCTCGTCTAATGGACGCAATCGAAAAGGCGTCGCAGACAATAGAAAGTTTTGTTCCTCTGTTCCTCCATTCAATATTAACGCGCATTGTCGTCGGCTGTTGAGAATGTTCGCCAGCGTTGCTTTACAATTCAACTGCAACACTGGACGACGACGAAGGAGTACTTCTCTATCAGTAGCAGTGGACGAAAACCACCACCACCACCATCACCACCACCACCATCACCACCACCACCACCACCACCACCACCACCACCACCACCACCACCACCAACAACACCAACAATAATAACAACAACACCAAATGCCCCCCCAACTTTCGGGCAAGTGTGGTTTTTCGGGCAAACATAGCCGCGAACGACTAAAAAAAGGTCATCAACTTTTTTCCCGGATATATTTTTTGGGCAGAAGTTCAATCTTTGCCCCTCCCCCCCCCCACTGGTGAAAACTCCCGTACGCCTATGCTTGCAATTATTGTAAACAATACCCATTTTTTACAATAAGCCCTGATAATTATCATCGCTTAAAGTGTAAAAAACAAGTGCCTGGACGCTCCTTAAATTTCTATTATGTGCCCGCGAAATAAGTGGCAGGACGGCGTTCAGATTTGAAAATACAAGTGCATGGACGCCGTTCATGACCATTCAGTCACTCTTTAATCCCTGCTAATAATTGTTTGTATGTTTGTTTGTATATGTGCACTTGTTATAGCGCCCCTTCAAGCTCTCTCTACTCAGAGGCGCTCCCGAATGCAGAGCGGACACTGCATCGGAATTTCAAGCCGAAGCGCTGAGCAATTGTGAGTGAAGGACTTGCCCAAGATTCTTACGCGGAGAGGTGGATTCGAACCTCGAACCTTCCGGCTCCAAGGCAATGACGCCACCACTACACCACCGCGCCCCATAATTGTAGCAATAGGGTTTGCATAGTGGTATTGGTGATAGTATAGGATAAAGAATCGCATTGCATAGGGGCAGTGGTGATAGTATAGGATAAAGATTCTCGTCCAATAGTCTGGCGGCGGCATTCCGTGTTCGGTCGGTCTGTGAATCGTCAGCTTCTTTTCTCTGGTTGACCCCGACGGCGACTGAGACCAAGTGCAAACTGAAGAGCGCGATCAATTTTATTGGAGTGACGAACAGAGGGCAGCCTAATAGGCCTAGGCGACCGACCGACCAGTGTGAGGCTAAATAAGGTCTGAAGAAAACGGTTTTCGTCGGTTCTGAATAGACTGCTCGGATTGGTGCACGTGACCAGAAAGCTCAAGTCACATGTCAAAACCATCTGCTGCTCGTTTCGTTCGTCAAATTCGTATAGACCTATATATTACAGAATTCAGTGTAAGAATTGTGGAAAAATAACTGGGGGTTCGACCATTATCCACTTAAAATCGGGGTGTGAAAAATAGACTTTAACGTGGGGTTCTAAGAAAGACTGGAGGTTGAAACCCCCCAAACCCCCGGCAATTCTCACCCTGACAGAATTGCCACATTGCATACCCCAAACTGCTTGAACAACTATTTGTCCACTTACTAAGATATGCTCTCCCATACCAGAGTTAATTAATTTTCAAGGCAAAACGACATTATACTTAAAACAACGTCTCCCTACCCGCCCTCCTCCCCCATTGCATGGTGGATTTGGGACAGTATTTTACCGAGGTAACGGTCGTGCGCTACACCATTCAACCGTTTGACGCGGCGTGGCGGCGCAAAAACTCTCGGGTCGAATGTCTCGCGTGGCTATTACTGCGACGGCGGCGTCACAATTGAGAGAAGGAGGCGGGACCTGGCGCGCGCGCGCGCGTCGATGCGTGCGTGCATGCATGCATGAGCCGTGCATGGGGTAAAGAGACGTGGCGGCGACGACGACGAGGGTGTAGGGGAGCGTGTGCTTTGCGTCTCTTATTTATAAAGGAAAGATTTGTCATCAGTCGGTTATCGTTCCTTGAGAACTGCAGGGGGCGCTGAATGCGGACTGGCTTGCACAACTGCAAGGGAACCTATAACGACGTGAAATGCAATCGCGGCGGACTCGGTGAATTTCCGGTTAAAGGTTCGTATGCGTCAGCTTGAAAGGCAATTAAAAGGCGTCTCAGTTATTGTGAGCCTTTAAATTTATACGCTTTTACTTAATAAGATATTTAGGTGGATACCAGCCAATTTACGAACTCTGTGACAAGTGAGAAATTTGCCATATGTAACGTAGGCTATCCGATGTGCAAATGTAATGAAAGTAAGTTTGCATGTATGTATGTATGCATTCAAGTTTGTAAAACGTTGCATGTGCGTATATATGTGTATGCATGTATGTTCGTGTATAATCTTGTATTGTGATGATATATTATTGCAAGATTTGCTTAGTCGACGTCGGGGGGGGGGGGGGCAATCAGACCATGCATCGACCAGGTCAAGCGCTTCTCACTGCAGTGAACCCTTATTACAGAAGTGCTACAGTGCGAATGACCCCAGGAAAAGAAAGTATATAGTTTGAGATAGAGTCACTTGGGGTATAATACAGGTTAACAACGACGAACGTGTTGATGGAAATAATCGATTTTATAGATCGGGATCAATGAAGATAATATTTCGAGTCCTTTGCTCGCGGGTAAAGTATATTATTATTATAAAGTCGACCATTCAGCTCAAGTGAAAGATGGTGGGCGAAGAGAGGGGGCTGAAATTGGCAGGAGCTTGATGAGATCAAGAACATATATTGAGCACTATAGACGAGAGTAAGACCGGTTGGCTACATTAAAATACAATAATATATTATATTTTTAATTATTATAATTATAGAGAAGACGAAGGGGCGGGAGAATAGTATAAATGAATTGCTTTATTGCATGCAGTGTTCAAATGGTACGTCTACGCGGTTCAACTCCCGCATGGCCCTGGATTTAGTTCTTCCTTCATTCCATAGGTGGCAGCTAAAGTACATGGAGTTTGCGCATGGCATGACAGCAACTTTGTGATTTGTGTTAGAACTGTGATTTGTGTTCTTGTGAATTATTTGAATCACATAACTGGCTGATCTTTCGTACGGTATACATATAGGTCTATGCTGTAACGGCCGGTTGCGGTCTGTCAACCGGATTATAGGCTATAATTAATTCACTAAAATGTATATATTTAATTAAACTTACGAGTACAGGATGGTCATCTTAACCTTATAGGCAAAATGTTCTTCTAAATGTCTTTCTTTCGTACTGCAGGTCTTGCATCGAAAAGCACATTCCAATCGATAACGTACAGCAATGGCTAAGATCTGACGTCATTTCCGTAAACAACTTTGAATGCTGAGTTGGTAAGTAAGAATTGATCATAAGAACAATCTTCAACAACAGTTTTAATACATCAAAAGTATAAGATGCACAGGTAACTTATATAGCATGACACACATATAGGCCTACGTACATGTATGTTTGGAAGAAAGTAAACGCGCATGAAAACATGTATATGAGAATTGTACAAAATCACTTTGGGGAGGTGAGACTGTATGATCAACAAGGTGCTGGGGGTGCGAAAATAGTACTTAATTATCGATCCCCACGAAATACGATGGCTGAACACCTCCCCCCTCACCGGCAACTCTCACTCTGCGCTTTGGGGGAATGTTAAAAATCGACAACATTATATGCGTAGATCTATATATAGGTTCAGCGATCACTATCATAATAATCGAGGTAGCAGGACGACATAATTAGGCTATAGTCCATGTTGTAGTCCATGTTATACATATATTTTCGTCTTAAGATTAGAGAAGTTTCCTTCAAACATCTATTCTTAAATTAATGGAATTTTCAACTCGTAGCCTATAATTTATAGGCCTAGTGACAGTTAGACTATCAAGGATCGAGAGATTTTCGCATTGCTTCAGATCACACACAACCCCCCCCCTCCCCGCCCCAATTAGGGAGGGTGATCTCAGCTGATCTGCCTTCCAGGAAGTAATGCGAACTTATAGTAGACTATTCGGTGCAACGGCCGGTGTCCTTCCCAAGTCTACAAACTTCGTGACGGTGAGTTATACATGTATGCATGCAGAGGGATAAATTGGTCATGGCAAGGAGGTCAAGTCAGTGCACTTTTTAAAGCTAAAAACACCCTTAATTGTTCTCTGTAGCTATAGGCTTATCTCGCCTGTTAGCTGTTTTGTATGGTGTCCTTGACTGTGCAACAGCGCCATATAAATTGTTATTATTATTATTATTATTATTTATTATTATTAATTATTATTATTATTAGTAGTAGTAGTAGTAGTAGTATTAGTATTATTATTATTATTACTATTATTATTATTATTATTATTATTATTATTATTATTATTATTATTATTATTATTATTATTATCATCATCATTATCATTATTATGTTTTTCCTTGCTAGCTACTGTATAAAAACAAGTCCAGAATGACTATAGGCTACTCGTCGTTGTCTTGGTTAGCGAAATTGCTTCGGAAAGCGATTGCGTTATTATTATTATTATTAGTCTTAAATGAAACATCAGTGGAAAATGTCGTGAAAAGAGACAACGAGAAAGGAATGCACGGCTTTGCACGTGGGCGCACGAAACATTGGATAGATGGCTTGAAGCCAGTCATGCATAAATAATTACAGAAACTTTAAAGCGGTGTAATTATACTATGTGAATACATGTCTGATTAGAAAGCATGTCGTAAAACTTACATAGACCTGTGATCGCTAGATTTTTCAAATGCCTTGTTACAGTCTCTCTTTGGATTATGCATTTAGCATAATTTCGAATTTATAAATAAAAGCCTGTAAAATAAAGTCCTATTGACCTACGTCAACAAAGGTTTAAATTCCAAAGTTTCACTTTTTATGAATATAGTTTATTCGAGTGCAAAGAAATTTGTTAACAACCAAAATGTAGTAGTTATAAAAATAACTATTTCTGGCCTGGTCCGGCATTTAATTTATGCTTGCATGCGCCTTCACCACCTATAGCCCCTATAGGCCTACCGACGGGCTCTCCTCCTCCGTGATGCCAGAACTCACCGTATACACAGCTTAATAATTTCCTTTGTTCAACAATCCGGTTGACATTTGACAGACTGCAACCGGTACAATTATGCAGTTGAAACAATTCACAAGAACACAGCTCACAGAATACATAAATCTGAACTACTAACAGAAAAGACAGCCTGCAATAATCGGTGCTATAGTAGCCTATAGCCTACAAAGTAGCCTACGTCTATCGTCTATATCCTACGGGGTTTCGGGATTCGATCTTTGAAAATTTCCATATCCGGTCCAGCTGCCTGAGATTCATGCAGTCTCATCGAATTATTGCCTTTCGCTGAACCTTTACATGTACATGTAACGCGTGCGATTAACGCGTTAAAATATTTTGAGATTAAAATTTTTAACGCATTAATCGTACGCGATTAAAATGGAATCAGAGGCAGAAAAACTCGTTTAAACGAAAGGCTCATACTTAAAACTAGTTATACATTCTTTGGCAAATATTCCAAAAACCAATTTGAGTGGGCTATTTTCGTAGCAATTCTTTGCTCAATTATCGCCTAACATGCGTTAAACGCTAACGACGAGCCGTCGACATCGGCCGCATCGCATCGTCCACTAAATTTGTTTCCTCACTCCGTAAGACTACATTGGTTGAACTCCAGGAGATGGCAAGACCATCGGATCCAGGTTTCAAATGATAAATGTTTACCGAAGGACAACTGAGACGAGGTTTGGCAAGAACCGCAACCTCTTGTGAAAAATTGTGACTAAATAATGAGGTTCAATATAGATCTAGTAGACCTACTGTTGTAAATTAATAAGAGCATCCCTTGAACCGACCAATGTAAATAAACTGGTCTGCATATACATGTACCATTGGTTGAATAAATAATTAATTTTGATAGTCGGAAAACAGTTGTCTAATTTTCATTTAGGTCTATATCATTTTAATTAAAGGTGGCTCAAATGAAAAAATAACGGGAGTTTGAGGTTTTGACTGATTTGAACAGTGTTTCAATTCAATTATGTCTGTCATACAAAACTGTTCAATAAACTAAATGCAGATTAAATAGGCCTAAGCCTACTAAGCCAAAGGTTATTGAGTATGTTTGCAATAGAAATAATGCAATAAGCCATTAAAATTATATGCTTCAGGGGTCCTTAGAAAATATATAGTAAGATTAATATATTTGACGGAAATGTATTGCGATTAATTTGGCGTTAATTGCGATCAAAAAAATTAATGGCACGATTAATTTCGATTAAAATTTTTAATCGAACAACAGCCCTAAAAAAAGGTCATCAACTTTTTGGGCCAAGAAAATATTGTCGGCTCCGCTCGTTCTGGACCAAGTCTCCGCCCCAACAAAGCCCATGTTCTTTTTTAGTCCCACTCCTCCAAGAACGGAAACCAAACTCCGTCCATGCTAATCATAATTTTAGTTGCAATAATTGTAGCGACGGCTGTTACGGTAAATGAAGAGCGTTGGCTGTAAGAAAAGAAGGCGAAGGGGCATCAGGTTCGAGTCCATGCATGACGTTGATCGTTCAGTTGTTCGCTAGGTGGCCACTTATCGCTGTCGTATCCCGACAGCTGTACATCCCAATATTGCAAAGAGAACCACTTTAAACATAGGTATCTAAGGTATATGTCCATCGCCACCTCGACAGCATCGTGCCACGTTATCTCCAGACCTTGCAAATCCTCCCGTACGGTCTCCATCCAGTTCTTCCTTGGTCTCCCTCTACCCAGGGTGAGAATTGCCGGGGGGTTGGGGGGTTCAACCCCCCAGTCTTTCTTAGAGCCCCATGTTAAAGTATGTTTTTCATACCCCAATTTCAAGTTTATCATAGGCCAACCCCCCCCCCCCCCAGTTATTTTTCCACAATTCTCATACTGCCTCTACCACGTCTTCCCTCCGGAGTCCAGATTGTTGCTTGTTTTCTCTCCTCTCTTGCTCCATTCTTGCTAAATGCCCCATCCACTTTAGTCGCCTCTTTCTGATGTTAATTAATCTACATTTTTCCTGCCCAATCCTTTCTCTGGACGGTCATGGACGGCGTCCTAGCACTTGGGTTTCTCTGATGTACATGTAAGAAGCCTATATATATATAGGCATAATAGGCTTATATATAATCGTCGTCATCATCATCGACATCATCATCATCATCACCATCATCATCATCATCATCACCACCACCACCATCATCATCATCATCACCACCACCACCACCACCACCACCATCATCATCGACATCGACTTCTCTATCAGAAAAAAGATATCCGCCGAACGCCAAACACTTGCGCTATAAAAATATATATACGCTTTTGTTTCTGCACGCAGAGCGATCAACGCCACAGCAGCTGTTGAGGTCATGCAGTGCACTCATCGTATATATATATATATATATATATATATATATATATATATATATATATATATGCCATACATATGTATGCACGCATTATTCATAAATATAGTTCCTACATCTATGTATATATATTTATGGATGTTGATGATATATATATAGATACACATATGTATGTGTGTAATTGTGTATGCATATATAAATGTATATATATATATATATATATATCAGTTCATAGTCATGTGACAGACAGACAAACACACACGCGCGCATGGATATAGGATATAATATAATGATATGATATATTGGGTTTATTTGATTCGTTCGGTTCAAGATGCTTAATTGTTGCGGCTGCTTCTCTTTGATAGATATATCTTGTTACAAGTACATGTCTCTCCCTCTGTCTCTGACTGTCTGTCTGTATGGCTGCATGTTTGTATGTCTGTCTCTGACTGTCTGTCTGTCTCTCTGTATAGCTGCGTGTCTCTGTCTGTCTCTGTCTGCCTCTGTCTCTCTATATCTGCCTATGTCACTCTTTCTGCCTCTGTCTGTCGAGAACTGTATCTGTCTCCTTTTCGGTATGTCTGTCTCTGGCCCCTCTGTATCTATCTGCCTGTCTGTGTATGTCTGTGCGTCTCTGTCTGTCTCTTTCTCTCTATGTCTACCATTGTCACTGTCTCTTTCTGTCTGTCTCTCTGTCTCTGTCTGCCTTTGTCACTCTCTGTCTCTGTCTGTCTGTCTTTCTGTCTGTGTGTCTTCTGTCTGTCTGTCAGTATTAGTATTAAGTCTGGTCTGTCTGTGTCTGTCTGTCTCTCTCTCTCTTTCTCCTTACCTCAAATGTCCTCCATACCTACCTACCTCCCTCTCTGCCTCCCTTCCCTCCTCTCCTCCTCCCTTCCTCCCATCCCCATTTGGGTAGCCTACAATTGTCGTCATTGCCATTCATCATCACATTCATCGACGGAAGCATCACTAAGGTTGCATGGTCATTCCAACCATTATCAGCTTAGATTTGACTACTGATGCTGCTGCTGCTGCTGCTGAACTTCCATGCATGGATGCACATCGGTTGGTCTCTAAGCTGGTAACCATTGGTGACGGTTGCATGCATGTATACCAGTGGTTCCCAACCTGTGGCCCGCGGGCCAATAGTGGCCCGTCAGGTCTAAAATGGCCCTCGTCCTCATAAAATGTAAAAAAGTATATAACAAAATTGACAATTTGGACGGGATAGAACACAGTAATTATTTTCAAATAAAAATCATTTTATTTTGACATTTATATATAACATAAAACATTCTATTTTGATTCAATTATAAGTAATTTCATATGCTTTTAGTTAATTAAATTTTAACCTTGTTGCCCCAATGGCCTTCAACTAGAAAAAAGTGGCCTTCAACTAGGAAAAAGTGGCCTTCAACTAGGAAAAAGTGGCCTTCAACTAGGAAAAAGTGGCCTTCAACTAGGAAAAAGTGGCCTTCAACTATAGGCCTAGGAAAAAGTGGCCCTCGTGTCCTCCAACATCGAAAAAGTGGCCATAAAGTCCAAAAAAGGTTGGGAACCACTGATGCATGCCATAAAAGACTGCAGAGCAGAAACATTAAAACTGATAATAATTTAAAACAGGTTTCAAAAAGACGTCAATACAGCGACCTCTAGGATCGACCATCATTGCAGGGCACCACCGCTGTCACCAAACAATTAACAATAGACCAACAAGGACAGTGGCAACGATAACAAAACATCAACAAACAATTGTTATAACTGCATTAAACAAGTACGAGTGTACGCTATGGACTGTATTTGATTTTCATATAAGTATAATTACTATGTCGCTTCTAAAACGTACATAAAACATGGACGGAAACGTATCCTATATAATTTATATCTCCATGCAGCTGTCTCCGGCGTTTTGTTAATTCCATGCATATCGGGGCCTCCACGTCATTAGTATTCATAGTTTTCATCCCGTTCCATTCACACGAACACCACGAGTAAAAAGTA
>OX243816.1:19897315-20017315 GCA_945859605.1 Lumbricus rubellus | reverse complement strand
ACTAATTAAGGCCGACAATTACTTTGGATACAGCAGAACCTGCTTTCTCTACCACGCATACCTAACCGTTTACATAAACACAAATAAAGAGAAAGAAGCAAGCCCTGGTATAATCATTATGTCAAATACATATTCAATGATATTGATGCCATGGAACTGACTTGACATCTTATAATTATTTTAAGCTATTTGTACCTGATTAGATAATTGTCTAATTAATGTCGCAATCATATGCCTGACATCCATTACACATTTATACCGATATTATGCCTATCAATAATTTCCTTAAAAATGGACTGTATACCGGTATATGCATTTGCGTGTCTGTGATTATACATGTAGAATATATATATATATATATATATATATATATATATATATATATATATATATATATATATATATATATATGTAACATATATGTATATTACACAATGTATATATATATATATATATATATTGTTTGAAAAGGACATTTGCTTGCAGCAAGTGCAAACGTATTATGAAACAGGTGGTTTCATAGAATAGTCTGCTGATATATTTATAATATACAATTATTTTATATATATATATATATATACATGTATACACACAATATCATATGCATGTTTGCTTGTGTGTATATGCGTAGATGTATACGTGCACATGTATGTGCACAACTGCACATGTGCACAGGTATACATACTCTTGACTGCTTGTACATGTATATGTATATGCTAATGCTTGTATAAATGTGTGTATGCATGCGTGTATATTGTATACATTTGCATATATGCTTGTATACATGTATACGCTTGTTTGCTTAACAATGAATGTGTTTGTATGAATGCATGTATGTACTTGTTTCACTATAGTGCACTCACAAGTATATAGTTTCAGTTATCTAAGGGTTCACAGCAAATCTTAAAAAGTTTTCAATCAGCTTGTATACATTTAATGTATACAGTCTAACGAATGTCAAGTGTTGAATGAGTGCATCTAATTATATTTTCTTCCGTGGATTTGTTCATATGCATAACTGTGATTCATACGCAGTGTATAGTCGTACGATTAAAATAATGTTTTCGTGTTATTAAGTGCATCTTTCTATAGTCTTCAAATTGTTTTCTTGCATGCGTCTTCGAATTATTATAGACGTTGGTAGTATACACTGCTGCTGCGCTGCTTATAGCATTGCACTTCTTTACATGCATGCATGCACTGAAACAACTCCGCTTATGAACTTATAACATTAATGTGCGCTGCATCTGCTGTGCATGGCATATAGATCTACAGTGTTCTACACAGTGATTTGCGCGCTATATAACCGTGTATACACACGTCACTGCGAATAATTATTGCAAGTTTTAGTGTGATCAAACGTATCCATATCTCCTGCAGCAGTATATACACAGTAAGTCGTATTATACAGAAGAGTCTTGAGTCACATTTATGACTAGATTCAAAGGTCGCGATTTAAGGATAACATTATAACTATATGCTATAGCAAGGCATGCAGCATGTTTCTTTTTCAGAAGGCAATGCCATGCTTGTATCGTCAGCAGACATACACTTTGAGATAGTCCCAACGTGATATGCTTGCTGTCTGCATTGATAGTGCATTGTGTAGATACTGTAGATAACAATGTTGATGATGATGACGGCAACGATGTTGATAATGATGGTGATGCCGACAATTAAAGCAGCTTCCTGCGTTACAAATAGCTTAATGCCCAAATGATGTCAACTCATTTCGTGAGTATTTATGTCTGAATTTTTATTTTTATATACCGACTTTAATCTGTTAGAAAAACGAAGATTGCATTGTATCTCACACTTATTGTTTCGTCACTATCAACTTGTCTTTAGGCCAAACACAATAGTTTGTCAAAGGTGTTTTGATGTGATGTTTCTTTGGAGGTGAAACTTGATCTTGAGAGGTTGATATTTTTAGGGATGATAGTCGGAAATGGTAGCCTATAGTTGGAAGTGGTATTTATTTATAAGTCGTATTTATTTGGAAGTGGTATTTATTAGATAGGGGAATCTATTTGGAAATGGTATTTATTTGGAAGTGGTATTTATTTGGAAGTGGTGTTTATTTTGAAGTGGTATTTATTTGAAAGCAGCAATTATTTGGAAGTGGTATTTATTTGAAAATGGTAGGCTATTAAGTTTCAAGAGGTATTATTTAGAAATGGAATTTATTTGAAAGCAGTACGCCTAATTATTTCGAAGTGATATTTATTTGGAAGCGGTATTTATTTTAAAATGGCATTTAGTTTGGAAGTAATATTATTTGGAAGTGGTGGTTTTTGAAACCGGTGTTTATTTTCAGGTTGTTTTTATTTGGAAGTGGTATTATTTGGAAATGGTATATGTTCGGAAGTGTTATTAAACTGAAAATAAAGTTTTTGGATGTGGTACTTATTTGAAAGTGGTATTTATTTTTAAGTGACTTTTATTTGGAAATGATATTTATGTGGAAGCGATGTTATTTGGAAATGCTGCCTATTTTAAAGTGTTTTTTAAATGGTATTTAGATCCTATTAAAAAACGGTGTTTTTTGGAAGTGATCTTTATTTTTAGATGGTTCCTCGAAAATTGTATTTAGTTGGAATTGGTATTTATTTGGAAGTGGTATTTTTGTAATTGGTATTTCTTTTAAAATGATATTATTTGGAAATGATATTTAGATCCTATTTAAAAATGATATTCATTTGGAAGTGGTTTTTATCTGGAAATGGTAATTATTTGGAAGTCGTTTTTCATGTGTATGTGGTATTTCTTTACAATGGGTATTTTTTGGAACTGATATATTTTTAAAAGTGATTTCTTTTGTAAGTGGCATTCATTTGGAATGATGGTTATTTGGAAGTGGTATTATTTGGGAGTGATTTTTACTTTAAAGTGGTATATTTATTTGGAGCGATATATATTTTATTTCTAAGTGCGTTTGTTCTGTATTCCAACGATTATGAGTGCGCACCAGCTGAGTGGACTCTGAGTAAAGACGGTTAAAATTACAGGGTCCGCCTCACCTTACATGCTCACACCTCTTTCCGCCTCCCCTGCTTCTGCCTCTTCGCCTCATCGGCCTCTCCATCCTTTCCATAGATTCTACTCTATAGTGCTGTTTAAGCGTGTCACCTGTCTGTCAGTGTCTATCCGTACACCCCACATACAATGACCCACGGACGTTGTCCGTTGTGTAGGCGAAGTGACTGCATGGGAGCGCTTCTGAAAGGCTCTTGCTGCAAGAAGCTCTTTATAAATGGTCAGATACAATACAGCACAGTAATCCAGCTTTCACGTAACTGGAACTTCAAACAGACAGGCAACAGACAAAGAAGCAAACGACATTTTCACTTCAGATATTTTTTATTGAACTCTAGAGAACAAACATTTAAACTTAAACTAATCTTCCCGCGATTTAGAGCGTTACAATAATGATCGCTGTTCAAATCCTCATCCTGGCATCTGCCCACGATTGCATGACAACAAATTAATGTTAAAGTGGATTATAAAATCCTTATAATATTGTGAACGTGGAGTTGATAGCCATGCTGTTACCGTGCGCAGGCAATCAGTCTGCGAACGCACCTCGTCAGTGCACGCATGCGCATTGCACGTGCACGAAAGTCGTCTTCGGCGATCAGCAGCGCAACAGGCACGCGCATGCACCCGGTGCAAAATCGTTTTCCTCAGACCAATCGCGTCTAACTGCACTGGGTGCATGCTCACACGCAAACCGTCGCCTGCACTTGTTAAACCGCGAGCGATCGCCAATAATATATATAATTATATATTTATATATATGTACAATTTTTGTCATATATATATATATATGCGTGTATATATGTATATATGTGTATGTATGTATGTATGTATGTATGTATGTATGTATGTATGTATGTATATATATAGTTTTTATATACGCATTGCGCCAAGTCGATCGGGGTCAAATACCAGCTTCTGCGCTACATAATTTAATTTTAAGTCGTTGCGACTGCGTGCCGCACGGTGCGCTATATTATTTCTTATGCTAAGGCTCAAGGCAACATGAATATTCATGAGCAGTTCGGCACGGCGAATACAAATACCCTACAGGCATACAAGCCAATCACAGACGACCTCTTATACCGGCCAATCACAAGAGGTCTCTTATATCAGATATGGAAATAGCAAACAGACTGCCTCCCTGGTAAAATCTTTGGACTGAGTTAGTAAAATAATTATTTATTATCAACATGTCGGAGTTTGTTTGCGAATATTGCAAGAAACATTTTTCTTGCTAACTTTACTTTGAGGCGGCATGTTCGTCTATCGCACAAAGACGTTGCTCTTCCAGAAGTCCGACGAGGTCGAAAGTCGAAGCAAACTTCTAATGATACGGCTTTTAGATGCAATACGAAGCTGATCAATAAAAGAGCTCCGACATACTCTGAAAAGCGAAAGAAAAGTCGAAAATTTCACAGGTAGGTTTTAATTGGGGGTGGTATAGGCTGTTGGAAACATTGGGCTATTGATCGATGCACGTTACAACGCTCTATTCTGCGCTTATCTGTGTCCACCATATTGTTTACTTGCTACCGAGCCATTATAGAAATTAACCAGTACGAATGAATTATTGCTGTGAAACTAGAAATTGGGTGAGTGATGAAATTATTTTATGTATGCTATGAAACCTTGGTATGTATGCTATGAAACTTTGGCATGCTATGAAATCTCGTACTTTTCTTGCAATTTACTATTACAGCCTTCAGCTATTGGAAATGTCAAGAGGAAGATGCAACAATGACACAGTCTGTTAAATAAGAGGTGGTCGAAAGTGTCACAAAAAGGCTTCATCATTTCTCTTCATTTCAGTCTTTCCTATGTTGTGCAGTGTGTGAGGTGCATTGTTAGTCCAGGTTATTATAGGCAGGTGATCTGACTTTTTAAGATATGCCTTGAATTTGTCAAGATGAGAAGTCATATTTCGAGTTCTTTTTTTAGGCATTATCGTTCGAGTTTAACTTGTACATGTAAAGCGCAGTACATTTGCAGGCGCTTAATTGAAGAAAAATTATTATATTATCATTATTGCAAACAGGTATCAGAAGTTGTGATCATTTTGTTGTGTCATTAATATAATTTCATGACATGATGGGTTTTATCAAAATACCTGCAACAGAATGTACTGTTATCTTTTGTAACAATAGGCATGGCGTTGTTGGAGTTTCCAGCCGTTGCTGATCCTTCAACGTTGGCGGAACTCAGCTGAAGCTTTTGAAGGGGTGCCATGCAGCTCGTCGCTTACCTAGAAGGGAATAATCTGCTTCCACAGAATCAATCCAATTTCAGAACATTCCACTCAACTGAAACGCTTCTGCTCCGACTCCACTCAGACATCTATGGACCCATAGATAGAGCCTGACCCTAATGTCCCTTTTCAACGTCAGCGCAAGATTTTCTTAGAGTGGCTGAGTGTTTCGTTTGATTTCTTTAATGTGTATTGACAGAATTTCATGACAAAGGCTGACAAATGAAGTTACCAGTTATTGCTTTATAATGCGATAGCTTTAATAACAGCTCATGCTGCACTGAATGAACTATGTACCAAATTTATGTGTGGATGTCCGTACTGGACATAACCACCACCCTGGATATGAAAGAGCGCTATATAAATGTCAGAATGAATGAATGAAATGGAATTCTAGTTAAAACTTTGTAGAAATTTCTATGACACAAAATAACAGTGAACAAATTATGTAATTTTTACTTATAATTAACTGCAATGCATTTAACTGTCTTTCATTTAATGTTATGAAAACAATTGAAATATGATTTAACATAAATTGTATTGTATCAGGAACTAGAAAATATTCTGGAAATAACTGAACGTGAATCAATGGGTTCCATTCCCATCTGTAATAACAAAGTAACTGAATAGACAACTCAAGCTACATAGATAAATTTTACTTGTTCATACGACTTTCGCTGGCATGCACATGAACAGTTACTTTGCGGAATGTGTTTTGCCAAGTGGCTCTACATTAGCCACCACATTCACAAGGCTATGAGGCGCACTGCGCCTTGGCCAGACTTGTCGGCTCAAACCACCTCTCTGCCTGCCCGATTCATAGCAATGTTCAGCAACCATGGATGATTTGGGGGGTCGACCCAGATGCATTCTTTTGCGACCGCCAACCACCATCTTACGACGAGCCACAGCTGTGGGCTGAACGCCAATTCGTTTGAGACTTGCTATGTTCCTTCTCTTGCTATTTAGAGCAGCAGCAGCTCCTGAATATTTACCGAATGTATGGAGCGCGGTTGCCATAGCAGACGGTGTGCTTAACGATTCACCTTGTTTGCAGAAAGACATGAGCGCGGGTCCCAATGATGCTTTATCCTGACCACACATGACCTTGATCCTACTGCAGAAGGCATCAAAGCGCTCGAACACGGCACACATGGCATCGTCCTCAAAAGTCGTCTCTTGTACTCGAGTCGCTTGCTCCATCTCGACACGGCTAGACTCACCAACTGAAGACACTGCCACACCAGACGATGATGATGATGGCCAGCAGTCTGGATCGACTCTTTCCATATTCTGCGTTGAAGACGAAGGAATATCCAACTCTGGAGCGAGTGATTTGAACCAGTCAATTGGCATTGACGAATTTCCTGTTGCAATTGCATAGAGCAGCTGTCGTGTGGTGGGGTCATTCACAGGTAGGAAATTGCTGCAGCGTTCCCTGAAAGTCGTCATGACCGCTGACTGGTGCTTGCATGGTCCTCCTGTGCTGCCTTGCTTACATGTACATGCTCCAAGATTTATGTCAACAATATAACTGACGTCTGCTCTTGTTTCGCTAGGCACTTCGTACAAAGACGTTGACAGAGGAACAATCTTGGCAGTGTCAATGTTGGACGGCGTTGGTAGAAATCGTGAGAGACGCAAATTGTCAAGACGGTTGTTTGCGACATCCTGTAGACGGCGTTGGTAGTAGTCTTCTTGAGCAGAAGCTTCATAGTAGCCGCGCAGCCAGTGTTTCTGGATGCATGCTTTGTCCGTGATGTGTCGGTGCTTCCGGTCTTATGCATACATCTGTAGTCGCAGTTCAATAGGTTTTCCTTTGCATTTGCTCCCAGGTGATTCCGTTCCACTCTGAAAGTCATTTGTGATCGGCAGTGAAATTCAGACAACCAGATTTCGGCCTCTGCAGTTGTAGTTACGTTGACCTGTAGTGTGGCTGACAGACCGTCCATCGCACACACCACATAGCAGTAATTCTGTGGTAGCAAATCCTGAGAGTAGAACAGGAATAAGGCATTTGGCTCATTTGACCAGTATAGCCTTGAGCTCGGACAATTTGACCAGTATAGCCTGTGCGAAAGACGACTAACGCGAACATGTATGAAATCATGTAGAGTTGTAGAGTTTTGTAGACCTATGTCGCTATGTCTGAAAATACGTCTAACTTGTGTTTTTACACATGTCGAAAAACATGTAGAAAAACACGTCTAGAAACACGCCGGGAAACATGTCGAAAAACATTAAATTTTTTATTAAAAATGTCGTTTCTAAAGATAGATGACCCGGCGAAAAGAAATTTCATAGTCGAAGAGTTTCTGAAGTCCAAGAAGAATATTCAACAGAATTTTTTATCGGAGAGATTGGGGGATTCGGGGCTGCAACAAGAATTAACCAAGCTGTACAAGCCTATCGTCGATTCGCAATCCGCAATTTCCAAAGAGCAAAATGTCTTACTATCCGCCATCAAAGAAAACTCGCTAGCTACTACAAACGCACTACAGACGCTACCCGCTTCGTTGAAGATTCAATTTCCTCAGTATCCCTCGATAGAAGCGTATAGCGACGATCCGACTGAGGATATTAGAACTTTAGAATTAGGTGATGTGGCAACCAAGTACCTTCATCAATACGCCTCCGATAGAAAAATCGTAGACACGACGTTCGGAATACGATCAAAAAATGGTCAATTCTACATCGGCGATACTCCGATTTTTATTCAAGGAGACGCTGTGACGGTTGGAAATAAGACGTATAGCGGAACACCGGGACTTTGGGAGTTGTTGACGATGAAACAGCCGAACACGTCGATATACGATAATAATGATAGAGACGATTACGCCGAGATTCTACTCGCGTCGGATGCTATCAGACAGCCAAAAAATCCCAACAAACCGAAAGCATCTGCGAGCGTCAAATATCGAGAAATTATCAAGCCGATATGGGAAAAGAGGGCTCGTAATACACCGACAGCGGGCAAAGGCGTGGGTGGCGTAATCGTTATTTCCGAAGATCCAAATGTATTGGCGAAACAGCTAGAACTACGATTTCAAAGCTTCAAAGCAGGCAATACCGGCGTGAGAAACGAGATCGTGGCGATGTGCGACGCGTTATTGAGGCAGGAAGTGCTGAGTAAAGATGCTTACAAAAATATAATGATGACATTGTAAAATGCAGAAAAAATGCAAGTCATTAATAGAAGGAGGTATAGAAAACAATACGTTATCGGAGGATCTGGAATATTCGATACAATTTCGGGATTTTTCAAACGACTAGTAACGTCGAACGCCGCCAAACAATTAGCAACGACTGCTCTCAGCGCGAGTAAAGACGTGGCGAAAGAAATTGGAAAAAAGGCCATCGATGTTGGGAAAACAACCGCAGTCGACGCTGGTAAACGATTAGTAGACAAAGCAGTGGCCAAACTGTTTACTCCTGCCCCTACTCCCACCTCCAAGAAAATTACGCCAGAAACTATACAAATTTTAGAGCGGCTGAGCGGCGTCGGCAGCGTCGGGTTGACCTCGAATATCCCAAATATTAATAATCTGATGATGGGGGATGGTCTGAAGAAGAACGGCGTCATGTCGATACAAGATTTAGTACGCTCGCTAAACGGTGGCGGAATGAAGGTCGCGTAAAAAATATATTATCGCGTAGTAAAAAGTAGTAAAAAGTAGTAAAAATGCAATCATCCGATATTCTGAGATTTACCGAACAACCATTGAGCGATGAAAGCGTCGAACGCTACGAATGGTACGAGTATGAGCCGATATCGGGGGCGAATCTAAACACCTCCGGCGAGATTAGAATAAATATCGAACTTCAAGATCTATTTTGTCATCCAGCGGAATCTTACCTGCTGTTCGAGGGTAGATTGACGAAGGCAGACAACACCTTCTACGTCAATGCCGATGAAGCAACTCTTACGAATAATGGGCTCATGCATCTTTTCAGCCAAATTTCGTATTCCCTGTCGAATCAGGAAATTGAATCGATATTTCACCCAGGTCAAGCAACGACGATGCTCGGATTACTCAAATACCCGAATGATTTTCAACTAGCTCAAGGTTTGAATCAGTTGTGGTACAAGGACAGCGGAGCGACGGCTGCTATCGCGGATAATCAAGGTTTCAACGTGAGACAGTCGTATATAATTCAAAAACCAAATGCCAAAGGTACTTTCAGCTTTGTAGTTCCATTGAAGCATATTTTCGGATTTTGCGATGATTACGACAAGGTTGTTTTTGGTGTGAAACATACACTAACTCTGGTTCGTAAAGCCGATGATGATGCAATTTTTAGACTCGCCGCCGCGGCCGCAGGGAGAGTTAGGCTAGACAAAATCTCATGGTTCATGCCTCACGTTATTCCCGCGGATATGGAGAAGATGCAATTGTACAAAACGATCGAATCGAAAGCGTCGTTGCCAGTTGCGTACAGAGCCCGTCAATGCGATACCACCTCCGTCGCACAGTCGACTAATTTTAGCTGGAGACTTAGCGTCAAGACATTACCTGAGAAACCTAGGTACATCATCTTGGGTTTTCAAACCGACAAAAGCGGCGATCAACTACACAATCCATCCGTTTTCAATCATTGCGATCTGAAGAACATGTTCGTGATGATGAACCAGGACCGATACCCAGTTGTCGACTATAACCTGTCATTTCCGAATCAACAATTCGCGCGGGCGTACCGAGCAGCAGCCGCGTTCAGTGAAAAATACTATGGAATGGACGAACTAATGACGCAATGCAATATCACACCCTCGGACTTCAAAGATCTGTTTCCGATTATGGTGTTTGACGTGAGCAAGCAATCCGAGCGTCTGAAGTCATCGGTGGTCGATATCCAGATCAAAGGCACGTTCAATACGGCGCCGCCAGCTAATACGGAAGCGTACGCAGTGGTGATTTCAGACAAGTTACTGAGGTTTCAATCGGACGGACAGAAAATGAGTGTGGTATATTGAAGATCATGATAGAATGGTCGATGAAGTGTAGTACTCAAATTCAAAACTTGATTCGGTTTTGAATTCTAAGGTCGTAACCATGCCGCTGAAAATTCGCGAACAAAAATATTTACCGGATCAAACGAACTAATAAATATCTCGAGATAATCAGTATTAGTTAATCGAACTAGGCTAGTGCCCGACACATATTTTTTCGACCCGGCCTTACCCCCGCCGCCGACAATCAGCTCGTCCACGCCCCCACTTTTGTACAAGCCAACAGTTTCGTTATATTTACCACTACTGTCGCGTATTTCCAAACACGCCGCAACCATGTAACAGCCGGCTTTCCGAGGAAGGAAACGGTTCGAATCGACTAGACAATTATCCGGATCGAATTTTACAGCTCCAAATGATACTTGCGTTATTGTGTTAGCGATGATAGCCTGAGCCGAGAGGGCGTAAACACTAAACGCCGGGCCAAATGCGACCTCAGCAGTGGGTGTAGGCGCTATCGAAGCAATTCGTTCGTCTACGTATTTTTTATTCGTCAAATGATTATCGTTTGACGGAACGCCCGTGTGATTCGTAATCAAATCTATAGCTTGTCCCCAACTTAGTGCTTCATCCATTCCCGCATCCGGATTATTCGTTATTGGCAGGCCTTTGATGCAGTTGCCATTCATATTTAGATTCCCAGTCGCCGGATTTGCCCCATCCAACCTTAGAAAAGTACTGTTTACTTGGGACAGCGTAACACCTCCGGCAATTATTCTTTGCGTAGATCCTGAATCTGTATGTCCAAATTTATCAACAGGCATTTTGAATATAATAATTTTTATTAATTAGGGTCGTAAGAATGCCGCCGAAAAGTCCCTACACAAAATGTTCGTAGCGATGGATGAAAAAGCGTGTATGCTGAGGTAATCGAACTCGTCTAGAAAAACTATGTTACTACCGATTGAATGGTTTTGCGAACCTTTCGTACTCCCTCCGCCCGCAATTTGCATGTACGAAGCCCCATTTTTATGCAGGTGGACGGTGCCATACGCGGTATTACTATTGTTACAAAATTCTATGTACGCCGAAACGATATAGTACCCGGCTTTACTGGGGAAGAAAGAAGTCGTTCCGATACCCTGTTCAATGCCGTGTCTTGCAGTACCGCATCTGATTACGTCAAAAGTAACTGCAGTGTGAGTTCTAGCGAGTATAGCCTGCGGAGTTGAACTGCAAGCGCTAACCGCGGGTCCTACCACCGCCGCCACTTTCGAAGTAAGTTGTTCATCGACGTATTTCTTATTCGTCAAATGATTATTGTCGGTCGGGACGTCATCGTGATTCCGCAGTAAATCTATTACTTGCCCCCGACTCACAGCCTCATCTATTCCCGCTTCCGGAGTATTCGCCGTATTCGCTGTATTCGTTGTAGGCAGACCTCTAATAGTATGGCCGCTCATATTTAGATCGCCGGTCGCTGGGTTTGCTCCATCTAGCCTTAGAAAAGTACTATTTACTTGACTTCATACAGACGTCTCTAAAGTTTTCGAACACATCCGCTAATAATAGAACATCCGATAAATTGTACAAGTCGTGATATTGGCGTAATGTTTTGCATTCAAATTTGTCCCATACCGTTTTCGCGTGCGCGTAATCTTTTCCACTAATACCCGAATCGATTAGTTTTGAATAGAAGGCATGTTTCGGCGGCAATTCGGTTTCGTTTAATCTTTCAACACCGTCGACGTAATCATACGGGTAAACGCCTTTTCTGAGTAAAAGATCCAGCTTCTCACCCTCAAAATATTTCCCTAAATTCTTGCACTGATCTTTCTGAAGATTTTTCGATAACGCGTCGAGACTCGAGGGCATGAATCTAAGACTATCGATGAAACGTAATTCGCGTTTGACTTCTCTCTCTTTTCCATCTGCATCTACAAACTTATCGACGACGACCTCTCTGCTGAATGAGATATACTTTTCTTCGTTGCAGGGAATGCATTTGATTTTCTCGCCGTGTTCACCTCGTAATTTCTTGATAAATAAATGGCTGTCATAACCGGTCAAATTGTGAAATACGACGGGGAAGAACTTGGGGACTTTGAATTTCAGATTACAAAGGTTGTGAGCAGCACCTCTAAATTTTCCAGTCAAATGACAGTGATCTCGTACTCGTTTTTCATCGTCTATAAATTCTCGTTCGCATATATGGCAAACAGTAGCCGAGTCGAAGAGCCCCTGCTCTTTCTTGCCGAATATCATCTTCTTGGGGAATTTGAACTCGTTGTATATCCGTTTTACATTTTCTTCGATAGAGTCTATGAATAACTGAGCAACATCATCGTCTTCGTTTTCAGCTGTAAACCGCACCGGCTCTTGGGAATAAACATCATCGTCGAAGCATTTCATGTGATAACAAAACGAACTGGGCGTATGTTTTTGATACTTGTTGGTGTAAGACGTGCTAGGAACGGGCTGACATGTACCGATAGGTTTGATGAACGATTCAAAGTCGGCAAAATACACAAACGGTACACGCATCTTCCGATAATAATGTGTAAAACTTAGCATAGTCCCAGGTTCTGGAAGTTCTATTCGTTGGGCGTCCTGCTGCGAACAGTACTCAGTATGTTTGTGAAGCGATTCTACCTTTCTAAAACCGATTAAACATCTTCTGCAATAGTGCATTGAATTATGGGATTTTTCTGTTCGTAGTGCCAGCAATCTGTTAAAATTCTTGATCCAGCAATAATGCTTCTTTTCCCCATCAGAAATGAGTAATAGATCTACACACCTATCATTCTCATGCTTTGATATATATAGTGGGAATACATTCGCTTCTTTCTCATAACCAAAAACATTAACACTAATATTATTATTTCGCTCAAACTTACTCATCACATTAGCATCCGCTGCTACGGGGAATTCGATACCAGACCAATTGAGTTCCTCAGACTGTCTAATTAATTCTTTCGTAATTCTTTCTGTATTTTTGTCGACTGGGTTTACAGCTCTCGTCACGCACCACTTGAAGCATTCATCGTCTTCGTTCTTCATATTAATAATAGCCTTTTTATTCGCTAAATAATCTGGAAGTGGAATATAAGAACTTCCTTTCAATGGTTTGTATACCACTGTATCGATATCCAACTTCAAAACGGTTTTGAATTTCCAATTACTCCCCCGCATCTGAAAACTTGCCATGCTCTCCTTAATTTTATCCGCTGCGTTGGCATATAGGCCTATTTCCCTCACATCGGTTGCTTCTAAAATAATATCACTCTTTGATTTGAAATTAGGCTCAGCCGTTACTACTTCGCCGGTTTTCATATCTACTTTCTCCATTTCGCACATGAGATCGAATTGAACTTTTACCCCGCGATTTTTCCCTAGCAGCCTAACTACATGCGGTCTTACAGCCTTGAGAAAAGTTGCAACATCGATCCTGCTGTTGCCATCGATCGTGTATCTTTTTGTAAACCCTTTGATAGCCGTCGCAGTCTCTCGAAGTTTGAACCTATGAACGGGTGGTTTTATTTGCGGGGGTAACTTACTAATCTCACTAGTCAGCCAATCCGGGAAAGTTTGATTTTTCGTCTTCAAAAATTTCCAAGTAGTAGACAAGAATGCTGTAAGTTCCGCTTTTGCTAATCTCGAGTATCCTCTTTGTCCTCTCTTTTTTGCAATTTCCCGCAATTCTCGTACAGTGGCGGGAGTATGCGCCGGTGCTTTGTTCACCTGGACCAGTTTCGCGCCTAGTCGATCTCCATGCGATATGAACGCTATGAGTTCCGCTTTTCGCAAACTCGAGTATCCTCTTTGTCCTCTCTGTTTAGGAATTTGCCGTAATTCTTTCAGATTATACGATGAGTAGTCCATTTTATATTGGGATCTCTTGTCTTTAGGCCTAGCTGTATATTCCATTTTCAGTTATTTTCTATACGCCAGAGAAAAAAAAAATAATATTCGATTGATCCGAAAACGATTATAAACCAACGGTGTAAAATCGTTTGCGATATTGTAATCCCGTATCTACGTCGTAGTCCGCTCATGCCCTTGCATCACACAGGCATGAGTTGCCATTGCATTGACAATTAACGACGATGATCTCGTTGTCGATCAAACTAACATCACGCGGGGGTGAGTTGCCATTGCGCCGACGAGGGACGACGGTAATCGTGCCTGGCCCTTGTTGACGATCCGGCTGTGGATTCTTGCATGAGCATTCATCGTCGTAGCATTCGCGGGTGTGGGCGTCAATTTTAGCAATGAACTTCGCTATCCACCGTCTTGTAAAATATGCATGCTTGCCGCTGCGCTCGGCGATTTTTCGTAATTCAGTACGAGTTTTCTTCGAGTAGTCCATTTTGTATACGCCGGAGAATTTTTTTTTACTTTTTTACTTTTTTTACTTTTTTTACTTTTTTTACTTTTTTTACTTTTTTTTACTTTTTTAAGGCGGTACTGGTCAAATGAGTCAGCCGCCTTATTGGGCCTCTACTCCTGAGAACCAAAAAAAACCTGATATTTAATTAAATAAAACTTGTATTGAAAAATAATTGTTACAAGTGTACCTAGAGCATCAGCGAGTAATTGTGATGTATCTGTATCAATGATTAAAAGCCTGGAAGTATTCAGACTGCTCGCAGAGTTTGCTTTAAGCTTTGCATCACATGTCACTTAACATTGGTTTCTTTTTTAAGTTTTCCAAGTTTTGATCGTTATGTTGCGCATCGGAAGTAAGAAAATAGCTCTCATCTGATGTTGCTCCTGCAGGTTCAATGAATTCTAAGTAATAATCACTTTTTGCATGTTGTAGAAATGTATACCCTATAGACCACAGAGTTCTGGGCACACGCATGTGTTCACAAACTACGTTTACATGCATAATACTGTTTGTGTATAGTTTTGCATTCACAAACCATTCACACATGCTGAACATTAGTAAAGTCTGTTTTTTAACAACCCAATTCCAAGTGGATCATAGTCCAACCCCACTCCCAGTTATTTTTTCCACAATTCTCACACTGGCTTGACTTAAACTTGAAATTAGTTGATGATTACATTTGTTAGATGTCACTGGTACTGTAATATATTCTCCTACAGTTAATGCTCATGCTGCTACATTTGAAGTAGAATTGGCAGTGCACCAGTAAATACCATTCCTGTGATATGAAGTTTCCAAAGTTGAACAGTGTTCTGCCACTAAACAAGTAGGCCTATCCTCCTAATACTGTTTGATATATTCACGGTTCACCCACATTAGCTTAGACACCATAGCACCAATATAGGCCTACGTCGATGCATAGCACGTATTTGCATTACAGCTACGTCTGACTAAAGTACTAAACTGATTAATAATTCTAAGAATATCGAATAGTACCTGCAAAATGCCGTTCAGAGACGTATGTTCCTTCTTTTCAAAACAGTACGGACAGACTTCGAACGATAAAGTCGACATTTTATGCGTTTTAATAACTTTATAGCCGGTAAACTCGTCTGCGCTGGTATTAGTGAATGAAGCTGTTTTACGCGCTAATGTTGACTCGTAAATATTTCATGAATATTTATGAGCTTCATGACGTCATATCATGAATATTGACCATGAATATTCATGATGTCTTGAGCCTTAGCATAAGAAATAATATAGCGCACGGTGCGTTGTCATTTTACGGTAAACGAATGGACGGGCGACGATACATGTATGCACTGGTCTCTTTAATGTCTGCACTCGACCAGCACCGATCTGACTCTAGAACGCCAGGGTCGGGCTTTCATCGAGTCTATAGCTGTTCGAAGGCAATTATTGTCAATTTTAGACAACAGTTACTGTAGAAAAGTAGACTGGGTGCACTTTAGGAGATCGGCGTGTCTAGAGGATTTTAAACGGCACAACTGTTGGTGTATTATTATACGATGGTAGAGTGAACGTCAGTGCTTCTCATGACGGACACCAGATGTCATTAGTCACTGAATGTTACGTGTATAGACGATAATTGTAACGCTTGTATTGTCTGATAGCCTGTGCTAGGCGCAGGTACAGCGGCGGTGTGGCTATATGGGACAATGTTGACCGTAAAGTGCCACAGAATCTTGCTTGAAAAGAAAATTTTGACGATTCTACAAATGACTACAGTTGGGGCCTTGGGGAGAAGGTTAGGGTAATGGTAGACAATGTGGCACAAAGATTGCAAGGATTTGGAATCTCTTCCCGATATACGCCCTCCCAGAAGGTCCACTCAACCTTCCATTCAGCAGTTAGCGTTGGTAAACTAAGTAGTACGACGTTGTGGACGCCCTGCAATAGGCCGTTTCAACATTCGTTAATATTTCGCGTGCGCATGCGCAGTGGGTTAACCCCATTCTGTACTGGACATCTTACATTTTCAGTAAAAATTAATTAACCGCTTAAAACTTCATAAACACAAGCCACGCGTGTTGTGTGTTTAGAATTCTGCTAGACTCCTCGGGATTTTTCGCTCCAAATTAATGCTTGTAGCCTATATAAGTGTGTATATCTTTCAGGAATTCCTTTAACCCTGATCCATCTTGTCCTCTGGAAAATAGGACCCGCCGCCTCATGAGCAGATCCTCTGTCTCCTCCTTTTCCCCCGTTGCCATGGCAATCGGACTTGCATTTAAACTCGGACAACCCCTCTGACGTGACAGAGCGCTGCTGATGACTCAGCTGGTGTCCTGTGCCCTGCAGCACCTTTAAATATAGCGCCTCATGAGTATTTGAAGTTCTATTGATAACGGGTCAATTAGGGTTAATCTTCGTATCTTAAAAGAGAAAGTTCGTCGAGTGCAGTTGCTGTTTAAAACGACTCAGCATCTTATAAGAAAGTTGATAAGCATTGCCCTCCTTTTATTTATTTATCCATGAATTGGACAGGCGCTACTCGAGAGGACGTCCTATCAATGCATCGCATATAAGGGACACATTAAAATATCTACTACTTCACAGGGCCGAATTAAGAAATGTGGGGGCCCTGTTCGGAAAATTTTAGAGGATCTTCGATCGAAAAATCTGATGACCTTTTTTTAGTCGTTTGGTCGAAATTTCGTCAAAATATACCAATTTGTTCCCAAAATTTCTTTTCTCGTGTGTGGGGGCCCCCTAAAGTGTGAAGCCCCTGTTCGGCCGAACATGTTGAACATGCCTTAATCCGGCCCTGCTACTTCATGGAAGAGAGTTGTTTTAAGGATGTCCAACGGTCGTCTGGCTCCGTTGATATTCTAGGACAGTGGTTCTTAACCTTTTCAAGGGAGCCGAACCCCAAGAGAAATCCATGACAACTCACCGAACCCCTCAAGTTTGAGCAATGATTTTTATTTTTTGCTCGACATAGGGGCCTACTCTGTGGTATAAATATAAAAGAAAAGGGTAATACTTGCTTTAAGCGTATGTCGTGCGATGCTATAATATTATCTGCAGAAAAACAACGAAAAATTAGGGCCCACATAATTATCTTATCGGTAATACCTTACGTCACAGAAATATGTCTGACGGTGTTAATTATCAGGAGGTGCAGCAAGACAACAGTTAACAGGATAAAGAGCTCTAAATTTCATAAGGTAGGACCTGGTAGGCAGTCTATTTCAAACAACATTTATTAAATAAAAGTCGAAAAATAAAATATAAAATAGCAAATGATTGTTCACTGAATATGTATATATTTCAGAGGACCTCTGCCGAACCTCTGGCACTGGCTCACCGAACCCCAGGGGTTCGGCCGAACAGTGGTTAAGAACCACTGTTCTAGGAAATGCGTGGCGCGAAATCGCAGAATTTATACTGTCATTGACCAACGATGGCTATTGACAAGAGTTTCTTCAGAACTGAATTTGAAATCGAGCCAGATGAAAAAGTGTAGGGTCTACATAGGCTATAACCTATGTGCAATATATGCATTGAACAGTGTTTAATCTAGACGTCTCTGGGGGGGGGAAAGTTCCCCCCCCAGGATTGAAATTTCCCCCCCCAGAAAAATTTGACAAAATGATATTGGTTTTTTACTGTTTTCTTCATTGTTTTACATGAAGTGTTATAATATACGGTGATATTATTTACTATTACAATTATGATTATAAATAATGACATTATTAATTTTACTAACATAATATATGATACTATCATGTTGCAATGAGTATAACTTACTGTATATGTTTGTATAAACACTATTTTTGTCTAACTAAAAACAGAGATGACATCCTTCCAGAAAAATTTGGCAAAATGATAATAGTTTTAGCTGCTGCTTACATCATCACATTACATTAACTGTTATAATATAATATACCGTAATATTATTTACTATTATATGGTTATAGTAAATATTTACTATTATAATATGTGACACAATCCTGCTAAAATGAGTGTTAAGATGACACCTTAAAATGCTGCCATTGCAATGTGGAAATTCAAAAAATTTCTCATGAGGCTCTGAACAAGTACAGGTTTTTGTCAAGATGACACCTTAAAATGCTTCCATTGCAATGTGGAAATTCCAAAAGTTTCTCGTGAGGCTCTCAAAAAGTACAGGTTTTTGTTAAGAAGACACCATAAAATGCTTCTGTTGAAATGCAGGCCATTGATTCAGGATTACAAAGATAAAAGATAAACTTAACCGTCTTTATTATTAGCACAGAACACGAAAGGAAAACCGAGGAAGAAGGAAGTGACGTAAACATAGAGTCAACTATTTTAGAGTCACCTACGCTAGCGCCATCTAGAATGTGTATAACTAATTATTCCAACACCCCCACTTTATACACACTCACAAATTAGGTCAGCCTTATTTTTCTAACCCCATCCCATAAATGCATTTGTTATGCACATCTTTACACAGTCCTTTTGTTAAACAGTCAGCAACCATGTTTGTTGTTTCAATCTGTTTAACCAGAATGTCTGCAATCGCAATTCTGTCTCGAATGAAGTGATGCTGCACAGCAATGTGCTTGGTCTTGGGTCGATATCCAGGATTTCTAGAAAGATCAATCGCCCCTTTGTTATCACAGAAGATCTCCACAACATCTGAAGCCTGAGGAACAAGTTCTCTGTGAAGTCCCTTCAACCAGATTGCTTCTGTAGCAGCCATGCTTAAAGCCATGTACTCTGCTTCAGTTGTTGACTTTGCAACTGTTGGTTGTTTCTTTGAGTTCCAACTTATTGCGGCACCACTTAAAACAAAAGTGTAGCCAGTGGTTGATTTGAGATCTCTTTTATCACCACCCCAGTCAGAATCACTGAATCCAATCAAATCTTCATTGGTTTTCCTGTACACAAGTTTGGTACTTGCAGACTGCCGAAGATATCTAAAGATTCTTTTCACTGCAACCCAATGAGTTTTTCCATAATTGTTATTGAATCTGCTCATGACCCCCACTGCAAATGCAATGTCTGGCCTTGTAGCCTGTGCTGCATACATAAGGCTACCCACAGCTTCTTGAAAAGGAATGTTTCTCATTTCTTCCTCTTCTTGTCGACTGCTAGGAAAGAATTCCTCTCTGAACAAATCTTGATTTGGATCAAGTGGAGTTGAAACCCCATTGCACTCAGTCATATTGAAGCGGTTGAGCACTTGTTCAATGTATTTCTCTTGATCAAGTGATATCGTTCCTGTATCACGATCTCTTTGGATATGAATGCCCACACAGTAATGTGCCTCTCCAAGATCCTTCATCTTGAGACGTTTCATTAGATCTGCTTTCAAATTCTGTTTCTCTTCCTTGTTGTTCGAGAAAATCAAAAGATCATCAACATACACTGCAATGATTAAGATCTTTCCACTTTCACATCTGTAGTAAATGCAAGTGTCAAAATTTGATTGCACAAATCCAAGTTCTTTCAACAACTTATCCAATTTCTTATTCCAGGCTCGGCTGGCTTGCTTCAGACCATAAATTGACTTCTTTAGTCGACAAGTTTTACCATTTAGCCGAAAACCACCTGGCAGTTCCATGTAAATTTCTTCTTCGAGCTCAGGATGCAAAAATGCTGTTATGACATCCATTTGATCAATGTCAAGGTCATATTTTGCAGCTAATGCCATCAGAAGACGAATGGAAGTATAACGCACAACAGGTGCGTACGTTTCTTCGTAATCAATGCCTGGTTTTTGTGAACATCCTTTAGCCACCAAACGAGCTTTGTAACGCTCAACTGTACCATCAGATTTCAGCTTTGTTTTGAAGACCCATTTGCATTTAATTGCCTTTCTCCCAGTAGGTACATCAGATAATGTCCATGTCTGGTTTTCAACATGTGCCTGAATTTCTTCTTCCATTGCACGTTTCCATTCTTCTGCGTGACGAGAACTAAGGGCTTCTTCAACAGTTGCTGGATCAGTACTTTTACACAACGTAGCTTGATGCACAACAAAATCCTCATTGAATATTTGCCTGTTTGGAATACGAGTTCTTTTTGGCCTTTCAAATGTGTCTCGTTTCACTTCTTCATCATCAGTTATTTTCTTATTGACCACTGAAATATCTGAACCATCAGAATCTTCTTCCACCAAGTTTATTTCCGACCCAGTGTTCGAACCATCAGTAAGACCAGTCTTTGATCCACCAGACTCCTTTGAACCACCAGACTCCCCCACTTCAACAGGAGCTCGGGTATTCTGAAACTGCTGTTGATGATGAATGTCTGAAGTAACAGTTTGCGATGAGATGTCATCCGCAACATCCGGAAATGGATCATCTGAAGACGAATGTCGAACAGGAAACTGAGATTCAAAGAAAACAACATCTCTTGATCGAGTGAATTTCTTTGTAACAGGGTGAAGCATTCTGTAACCTTTGCTTTCTTCACAGTAACCAACAAAGATGTACTCTTTTGATTTAGAGTCCCATTTCTTGCGGTTATGTTCAGGAACTTTCACCAGAGCTTTGCAACCAAAAACACGAAGATGGCTTAGATCAGGTTTTTTTTCTGTCCATGCCTCTTGAGGTGTCATCTTTGGTAAGACTTTTGTAGGTGAGCGATTCTTCAGATAATTGGCCGTGTTTACTGCTTCTGCCCAAAAATCTGTGCTTACTCCGGATTCTAGAACCATTGTTCGAGCTCTTTCTACCAAAGTTCTGTTTAGACGTTCTGCAACTCCGTTCTGCTGAGGAGTATATGGAATTGTGGTCTCGTGACGAATTCCACAACGTCGTAAAAAACCCAGAAAACTTTCATTGACATATTCAGTACCATTATCTGTTCGAAGAGTTTTGATACGTTTACCAGTCTGATTCTCAACAAGAGATTTGTACTCCTTGAACTTCTCCAAGACTTCCGTCTTTGATTTCAGGAAATAGACAACCGAGTGTCTCGTGAAATCATCAATGAATGTGAGAAAATACCGTGCTCCACCAACAGATGAAACGTGCATTGGACCACAAATATCAGAATGAACAAGACCAAGAACTTGGTTCGCTCTTTTGGCTCCTGTTTTCTTGAACGGTTTGCGGTGCTGTTTGCCTTTCACACAAGCTTCACAAGGAATATTTGCCGTCCCTTCAGACTGAACACCAGAAGACATCGTGGTTTGAAGCAGGCGCATTGAAGGACGATTAAGATGTCCAAGACGACGATGCCATAAGTTGACAGAATTCGTTGACAGCGCAGCAAACATAGGAGATTGCGTACAGTTCAAACGATACAGTCCGTTAACTACTGTGGCAGTTCCAACGACCCTTCTTGGATTTACCTTGACCTGCTGATTGACTATGCGACAGCCTTTCTTATCAAACAACACAGTTTTACCTTCCTGAGCAATTTTGTTAACTGCCAAGAGATTTATAGCCAAATCTGGAACATGAACAACATCTGAAATTTCCATTGTTTTCTTTGTTGACAACGGAATCGATAATCTTCCCATTCCAGTGCTTTTCAACTTTGCTCCATTTGCAATTCCTACCTCTTGACTAGAGTCCGAAGAAAAATTCTTAAGCCAGTCAAGTCGAGATGTCAGATGTACTGTGGCACCCGAATCTAGATACCAATCATCATTCAACGAGGTAGATTGCACCGATGAAACAGAAAAATTCTTTTGGGCTGACATAGCACCAAAATTTGCATTGGCTGAATTCTTATGTTCTTTAACATTGACCTTCTTACATTGTGAACGAATATGACCAAATTGATTGCATTCGAAACAACGTGGTCCTTTTGGCTTACTTTTCATCTGGGACATGCCCTTGTGGGACCTGCTCATTTGAGACCTGCCCATTGAAAATGCTGAATGAGTTGCACCTGAAGTCGTATTTGCTCCTAGGTCCTTGACACTGTCCTGAAGCAAAAGACTTTTTACAAACTCCACTGTTGTGTCTTGCTTTGATCCTTGGATGCCTAATATTAAAGGCCTGTACTGATCTGGAAGACCTCCAAGAATTATGCCTCCAACAACATTGTCCTGAAAAGGTTGACCAATTGATTCCAATTGTTCTGCAATCGACAAAATGTGATCTACATACTGCTGCATCGAAGGAAAGTTCTCGAAGTTTGTCTTAAACAAACTAGAATACAGTCGAATCAGACGAACAAGAGCAGTGCTTTCATATTCACCTCTCAATGCATCCCAAGCAGCTTTCGCAGTCTGGCATTTCTTCGTGACTTTTGCTGAACAAGGTTTTAGGCTAAGATTGATTTTGGCTAACGCACGTAAGTCCAAATCCGGATCAACAGCCTGGCCCTCTTTTGGCGAAACACAGCGCCATAAACCAGCGTCAATCAAGAAATTTTGCATCCAGAATTTCCAATCACCATAATTTTTGCCATCAAGATGCCTCGCTTCCGGCAAACCTCCGACGGAATTTGTAGTAGCTGTTGTCGCTATACTACCTGATCCTGTGCTAATCTTCTCTTGAATCCACAGAACTTGTTGCTGTAGTTCTTCCAATGCCGCCATTTTGACGCGTGACAAAGAAGAAACTTCAGCTTCAATCGACTCGGATAATTAACGAGAAATCTCGAAAAATATTAGTCGACCTACAGTTCATGCTTACTTACAAGTCGGCCTGGGCTCATAACCTGTTGAAATGCAGGCCATTGATTCAGGATTACAAAGATAAAAGATAAACTTAACCGTCTTTATTATTAGCACAGAACACGAAAGGAAAACCGAGGAAGAAGGAAGTGACGTAAACATAGAGTCAACTATTTTAGAGTCACCTACGCTAGCGCCATCTAGAATGTGTATAACTAATTTTTCCAACAGCTTCCAATGCAATGTGGAAATTCCAAAAGTTTCTCGTGAGGCTCTCAAAAAGTACAGGTTTTTGTTAAGAAGACACCATAAAATGCTGCCATTTCAATGTGGAAATTCCAAAAATTTCTCATGAAGCTCTGAACAAGTACAGCTTTTGTTAAGATGACACCTTAAAATGCTGCCATTGCAATGTGGAAATTCCAAAAGTTTCTGGTGAGGCTCTCAAAAAGTACAGGTTTTTGTTAAGAAGACACCATAAAATGCTGCCATTGCAATGTGGAAATTCCAAAAATTTCTCATGAGGCTCTGAACAAGTACAGCTTTTGTTAAGATGACACCTTAAAATGCTTCCATTGCAATGTGGAAATTCCAAACGTTTCTGGTGAGGCTCTCAAAAAGTACAGGTTTTTGTTAAGAAGACACCATAAAACGCTGCCATTGCAATGTGGAAATTCCAAAAATTTCTCATGAGGCTCTGAACAAGTACAGCTTTTGTTAAGATGACACCTTAAAATGGTTCCATTGCAATGTGGAAATTCCAAAAGTTTCTGGTGAGGCTCTGAAAAAGTTCAGGTATTTTGTTAAGAAGACACCATAAAATGCTGCCATTGCAATGTGGAAATTCCAAAAGTTTCTGGTGAGGCTCTCAAAAAGTACAGGTTTTTGATAAGATGACACCTTAAAATGCTTCCATTGCAATGTGGAAATTCCAAAAGTTTCTCATGAGGCTCTCAAAAAGTACAGGTTTTTGTGAAGAAGACACCATAAAACGCTGCCATTGCAATGTGGAAATTCCAAAAATTTCTCATGAGGCTCTCAAAAAGTACAGGTTTTTGTCAAGAAGACACCATAAAATGCTGCCATTGCAATGTGGAAATTCCAAAAATTTCTGATGGGGAGGGGCAATCCCCCTCCCCATACCCCTCCCCCTCCCGGTCTCGGCGCTACGCGCCTCACAAGCGTCCTTTGGACGCTCAATTGTCTCCCCCCTAGAAACCTAAATTCCCCCCCCCCCAGAGGACGGGGACTAGATTAAACACTGTGCATTGAATGCAATGATTGATTGCTGCTGTTCGAAGTTTGTGGTTTCAAAGCGTAAATATTATTATGGTGTAAACGGAAACACGACATGCATGTATTGGCTATAGGTCTAATGCATGTACCATCTCACGTTTAATACTTTCTTCATTCCATACCCTGCACCCCACCCTCACCCCGCGGGCGGTGACGAAGCAACGTAATTTGTGTGTGTGTGTGGATGTATGAGTGTGTGTTTGCGTGTGTGTGAGTGTGTGACACGTGTGTGTGTATGTGTGTGTGTGTGTGTGTCAGTGTATGTATGTTAGTGTGTGTTTGTGTGTTTGTTTGTGCGTGCGTGTGTGTGTGTGTGTATCCTTGACCCTAGAAACAGGTGTTGAGCCGTCGACTGCGGGTCGGAGGATATGGACGGACGGACGGATGGATGGATGGGTGGATGGATGAAGTGTCTCTGCAATGGATGGGTGTCTGTGTTTTTTCGGTTGAGGTGCAGACAAAACCTTTCAACTTCCGGCGACGATGAATAATATTATATACTGATTGAGAAGGACGGACGGACGGATGCTACCACCATCCAACCGACCGACCGACAATGAGAAATGTCTTTGACTGGCAAAGAATAGGTTGCAGCGGCAGATAACAGCCGGTCAGACTAATAACTCTCCTGCATCATAGGCTGCATGTCTACCAGTGTCAGCGCCTGTCTGTCTACAAGTCTGTCTGCCTGTCTGTTTGTCTGTCTGTGTCTGATAACCAGGACAGATTTCCTGAGTTAGAACTTTCTGTACTTAGATTTGTCTGCATGCGTGTGTGCGTCTGCGTATATATTGTTTCAATCTCATTTGTCTGTCTGACTGCTCTTGCTTGGTCTGTCTGTGTCTTTCTGTCTGTCTGTGTGTGTCAATCCGTGTGTCTTTCTTTGTATTTACGTAAAAATTGCCAAATCAAAGCCTCATTATTATATAAGTGCATTCGTCATTATAGGCCTATTATACTCAGCAGGAATATAGTAGGCCTATGTGCACAAGTAACTCACTGAGATTTTCCAGCGTAGGATATGAATAGCGGACCCCCGGACGGATCATTCGTTCTTAAGCACTCAGTATAAAAGTCATCAAGTCCAACTAAAAGATGTTTGTGCATATGCGCGCGCGGAATGTGTGTTTCATAAGGTAATTCGCCTCTGCATGCATCGTGAGCAAGGCGGTAGTTGCTCGCTTAATAAGCGCTCCACAGATGGCGCGAGCAACGCCCTGCAGGAAACTTTTTGCACTCAACCATTTGCTGGCGTTGAAGCAGACGTCTAAGCGACCTCACGAGTCTATAAGAAAATGTCTGATTACATGCAGAAACTATGGTCATGCATGGCCAATTTGGTCATGCATGCATTGCGACTAATGTGGCCATAAGGCAGTTAACGATGACACTGCAGTTGCGTGTCTGGTGATCGAAAATGCATTTTAATTTGTTTGTTATTTATTTGAATTTTAATTAGAGCGCTGCAGATAGAAGAAAGATACAATGTCGAGAAAATGATTATAAGTAAACAAGTCAACGTGTCTACACAATGCAATGGTTTCAGGCTGACAAACATCATAAACTAAAGCATAATAATTAAGAGTCAGAAGGAGGAGGAGGAGGAGAAGAAGGAGGAGGAGGAGGAGAAGAAGAAGGAGGAGGACCAGAAGCTGTTTAGTAAGTCGTCCTCATGGTCGGCACATGCCTGATGAAGGAGAAGAAAGAAACAAAGAAAGAAAGAAAGAAAAAAAGAAAAAGAACGTAGGCCTATATATATATATTTGGAAGTAATTTTAAGAGTAAATCGAGAGATGAGAAAAGATGAAAGATATGACATAATGATATAAAGTTAATGTAAGTAAGTAGGTTATAATTATTATGGAAGCCTCATTGAAAATCATTGCGAGGTCAATGAACGATGACTGAGGCGCAGACATGACCGCAACAATTCAAAGACAGGAGAATGATGTCCCAGCTCACACCACTAGACAACATAATGTGCTATGTTATTCGTCAGAAGTTTCTGACGATGTACGCCAAGATAAATGCATGCGTTAGATCTGCGACCAGCAGCAGCAGCTTATAATGGGATAATATATATATATATATATATATGAATATATATAAATGTGTGTGTAGGTGTGTGCGTGGGTATGTGTGTATGCATGTGTAGGTATGTGTGCGTGTCTGTGCGTAGGTGTGTGGGTGTGTGTGACTTCACCTTCGGCTCATTGTCTACACATGCACATTATTATGTACTCGTCCGAGATATTTAATTTTTTTCTTTTGTTTAGTATATAGGAAGCGCATGATTAAGTGCCGATATATATCTATTATATATAGATATACATTCTAACGATACATGATACATGTAGTCGTATGGTTGCAGCAGGTGTGGCTAAACGGATAACCAAATAATATATTATGTATGTATAACATTGTATACATACATTATATATCCTATGTTTATATACCGGTCCGGTACATGTACAATTTTTACATGTATGTATATAGGCTACATTATATGAATAGGCAGCGTCTATTGGCGTTGTAACGGGTTTCAATTGCTTTATCTGAGTCTATGCGATGATCGAGTCGGTTGTTGCCATGCTGTGCGAGAGTACGGAAACTCTTGAGCATGGAGTTATGAGTTAGTCTATACTAGCTGCTCAGCATCAGAGAGTGTCTATTTATAAGCTTGACGAAATTACCGGTATAAATTATAGTTGTGTAGCACCAATTGCATGAAGAGATGATCATCGTCGTCGTCTATCTTTATTTTCTAGGATAGAATTAATCGAATCATAATGAGAAGGAGTGATTTTTGCAAACAGATGGACTTTGGGGTCTGGAAAAGGGATACTATATCTTCATGGGACCCACGGATATTTTGCAGAAGTAGTAAAACACAATGGTCAGGTTTAAGTGTTTTTAGCAAAAGAGCTTGAAAATTTTAAGAACATGATGGATATTTTAAGAGGTTTTTAAATGTAAATTTCTCAGCTTCACAATGTCCATCATTATTACCATTTAGTGCTTGAGTGCAAAAAGATTTGTTTGAAGAAAATGTCGGCGAGAAGATAAAAAATGCGTGTCAATTTTTCAGTGGGGAGGGGAAAGTTCCCCTCTTTACGTCTTTGTGCGGGCGCCCATGACTATGTATACCTTTGTTAATGGAAAATTTCTGCACTTCATGAAGTACATAATAATTATGTGTAGCACTTTTCAGTGATAACGTCTCTGGTTGTTTCAAAATAGAAGTGTCAGATTACTCAATTTCTCAGTGGGCCATTGCCTATACTTTTAGGATTGATGTGCTGTATATACCCGCCTCCATTTTCAATTATTTAAAGTGCCATTTTGGATAAATCCGTATGACTATGCCTCCTTCTCTTACGTAAAGGAGTGTTTTCTCTGTTTTTTCAGGAAAAAGATAACTCCACCTTCCTTCGTACTTCGACGACATTACTCAGCGCTGCAGATTAGCTAAGCAATTGGTCGAGTGGGAAATGTTTTTCGACCCGGAAGGTGATTCAGAATGGTGGTTATGAGTGGCTAACATCTGAGCATAATTTCGAACGCATTGATTGCTCCGTGACTCGTGTTTATAACCATCGTTTAAACTTGGTCAGCTGTTTCCGATGAACTCGATGCAAACGACGACCATTTGGTTTGACTATAATTCGTGTGCTTAAAACCCTGAGAGATTCCGGAATGAATTGACTCTTCATAAAAGCGAGCTTGCATTTCTGCACATCAAGACAAAAGATCCATTTGTAAAGTTGCTACTCACGGTGACTAGACCAACTGTTCTGCACTTCAGCGCAACAATAGACTATTCCGAAATCGAAAGCTCAACAAGTAGTCTACTTTCGGACGTCTGACGGCAAAACTGCGATCTCGAGCACTCTCCAAAGCAAATACATTTTCGACTTGAAACAACTGACTACTCTTCTGACTACAAAACAAAAACGGCAATTCCCGTCTTATTCCGGAAGCAGTACGACCGGCCACCGGAACCGGAAGCAGGATGTTGTCGGGTGCTGACATCGAAGAGCCTTGGTTCGCACTGAGCAAAGACAAATATCAGACCATACTCAATCGAGCGCTATCCGAGATGGAAGAAACGCCTCCAGCCACCTTGCCTCCTCCTCCTCTTCCTTCGACAATCATTGCCAACTGCAGCGAACTCATCAAACTTTTAAATCAGGATGATGAACTCGGATTGGGCAGCAGCAGAAGTAGCATTGGAGAGCCGCCGCCGCCACCGCAGCGGAGTTCTGGAACAACCCCCACCAGGGAGGGAAGAGCGACCACATCAACGGGCAACAAACGAGAGCTGGATCGGACGGAAAAATCTTCCACGGTTGTGATTGCCGAGAAGATATCCCGTCGATCTTCCGATATCGATACTGCAGGTCGATCGAAACATAGAACCAGTGATCACGGAACGGTCAGAGGATCGTGGAGGTATCCGTCATCTGGATATCTCCCGAATCGATTGCCACCGGCGGAAAAGGCGAACTCTCGGATCCACGACAGCGTTCGTGATGTTCAGAGGAAGGAAAGTAAGTCAGTCGCTTTCATGATGTCGTGCACCAAAACTGTTCCCAAACATCCACAGCGAACGACGCTCGTCAAGTTGGAAACGGATGAGTATTCATGCACGGATTCACAAACACTTGATAGAATTCTGTCGTCGTCTCTCAATCGTCCCATCTGCATGACGTCATCATCATCGTCATCCTCCTCCTCCTCACAGAACACCAACGACGGCAGATATCCTCTGCGAATACCGAGGGCTTTCAACCACAGTTCCCATGACAACGGCGGAAAGCATGGTTCCGCTGGCACCACGCAATGCCACACAACGAAAAGTAGCGTTTCAACGGAAGGATCCAACATTCTGAACGATTTGCTCAGCGTTGAAGAAATCAACTCCATTCCAGATATCGATCTCAAATCACCGAATCTCCACGCTCCAGGCAACAACAGTCTGGAAGGAAACGAATGGAGATCCTCGCAACGTACTGACTCCGGTAAGACGGGGGAAGTAGAAGGTGTCACGGTGAAGGTGGAAAACACGTCTGCCGTCGAGAGAAAACCTACGCAGGACTGCTCCTCGGTGCTCGACACGAGACAAGTCGATTATACCGGAAACTTTGATTCAGTTTGTTTTCCCATCGATGACGAAGTGGTCCACAACAGCGCCACCGAACTGAAGACATGTCCCGAGAGTTGGTCGAACGAAAATGTATCGTCCGCTGAATTTATCCCAATGACCGATGTGATGACTAGATACTGGGATGTCAGACACCTTTCGTTCGAAGCGCAGCAGGACGTGTCTATGCAGTTACGATCCAAGTTTCCTACGGGGATGACGACAGATTTACAGCGACGACACAGTCGTAGATTTAGGGATCAGACGAGATCCGGGTCGAAACATCACAGCGCTGCAGGAGGAGGAGCCGAAACTCCGGCATCCTGGCCCCACAGAAACCCAGGATCCGAAAAAGGTTCTCTACGCACAAACGGATCTCAGACCAATCCGGTCAGACTGCAAGCGATCCCGTCCCAACTTGACAAAGAAGTGGTTCGTGTAGTGAATGCGTTGCAGTTCGAAACGTGTTTCGGTGAGGAACCGAGACAGCTTCTGACGGAACCCGATGAGAAAACTGCGGGACAAAACGCCGGTGCTCCGTCAAAACGAGTCCAGGAACTTTGGGCGGTCGTCGACAAGACCGTGGTCAGCAACATGATGGAAAAGATCCTGGAAAATGAAACGAACGACGGTTCATCAAGAAACAATGTCGACGGAACAACCACGAAGTCGTCCTCCTCTCAAATCGAACGAACCCCGATCGGAACGATCGAATTCCAACCGCTTTCTTCAGAACTCTCTGCTCTCCTATCTTGCAAAATACCCGACGAAGCCGTGGAAAATTCCACAGATTTTCCTCTCGAGTGGGAGCCTACTCAACCCAACCGACAATCGACATTCCTTCACAGCTGCGAACAGTTGCGCACCATCGTCAGCGATGACGTAATTGGTGACGTCAACGTGTGCAACTATTCCGGATCTGAACGATGCCCACTAAACCATAGCGACGTCATTGCATTAGACGACGGTGACGTCATATGGGAAGAAGACTCCGTCCGATGTGACGTCAACGCCTTAGAAGCGATTCTATTGGACGATTTGAAAATGCGCGGCGGCGCTTCGACCAATGACAGCCGTCGATCCCCGTCTTGTGTCAAGGTCGAGCCCAAGTTGGACGCAGGAAATGACGCCAAAGCCGCTTTGAATGACGTCACAAGAGTCAACGTGTCCCGGATGTCGTTTAAGTGGAAGTCGAACATTCTTCGGCGTCTTAGAAACGATCAGATGTTGGCGAAAAAGTGGTGTTTATCCGGAACTCTTCTGGCCTGAGCGCACGGACTCCCCACAGAGAAGGCACAGAGAAAACATAGACCTAAATAGGGCATAATGGGGCTTAGTCTACTCACACCGTGCACACTTGTATGTATGCATGTGCAGGGTGAGAAATGCCGGGTTGGGGGTTTCAACCCACCCCGTCTTTCTTAGAACCCCATAGTAGGCCTAAATTATGTTTTTCGCACCTCAATTCCAAGTGGATAGTCCAACACAAGTAGGCTATTTTTCTACAATTCTCACGCTGTGCATGCATGTGCGAATGTATTTATGCGAAAATGCACCTGGACATTTATATAGCGCCTGCTGAGAATATTTTTGCTATTGAAGGTATCCTTATTATCTATGGCTGGACGCAACAGGTCTACTGTTAAGAATTCGATTGGTGCAAATAGTTAACCAAAATGCACTGCGTGCATGTGATGCTCAAAGAACATGACATATTATTGTTTTGAGGATTATCGAGCACGATTCAATTAGGTCAACTTAAAGTACATACACATCGATCGAAACGTTGAACAGTGACCGCCTTTATATATGCGTTTGTACGTGCGTAGTAGGCACACACACACACACACACACACACACACATACATACACACACACGCACACATATGCGAACATGCACAGGCATTGTACACCCACACACTATAGGCCTATACTTATATACAGGGTGGCTCAATAAAAAATGTCCCACCAGGAAAAATGCAATTTCTCCGCAGGCAATTGAGATTGTTCTATGAAAATAGCAGGATTTATAGAGGAAAGAATTTGCAACAATCCCTGAAAATCTCAATAATGAGTCTGTATTACTTCAGAAGTTACAGCTTTGCAAAAATAGTTTTTCATTTTTTCGAATTTCCGCAGAATCACGTTCCAATACATGCGATTTCTTTAAGATTTTTTGGCAAATTACAGCAAACAAAGTGATAATGATGTCATAAGACCTCACTACGAGCTATAGAGAAGCTGTTTATGAAGCAAGCTATTAGTATTTGGTGATATTATATATATTAAGGTCCAGGGCCGTAGCAAGAACGAACGTGGCCCCCTCCGAGCATAATGTCCGAAATTTCTGACGACCTTTTTTTAGTCATCCGGCCAAAATGTCGGGAAAATTTCATCAATTCGCCGTCCGAAAAAGTTGGTGACCTTTTTGGCGAAAATTTTAGGAAAATTTCATATTCGCCGGTCAAAAATTTGATGACCTTTTTATTTATTTTTAGTCAATTCATTCACTTTTTGGCACTTTTAGGGGCCCCTTTCTTGCCGGGGGCCCCCTTCGGTCGGAGGGTACGGAGGGCGGTCGCTACGCCTCTGTTAAGGTCTCAATTTGTGAATCCCATACTGAACGTCATGGACAAAGTTTCTGTGGAAGATAAAATGGTAATTCAAACGTTGCGTGAGCAGAGACTGGGACATCGTGCGATCGGGGCAAAATTTCCAATGAAAAGTGGGGACTGAGCACAATGAAGGCTATCTGCAAACGTGTTTATGTAACGAAGGTCATGTGTCGGAAGAGAGGCAGGAAGTGGTCGTTTGTCTGATGGAAAAAGCGCGATATTCACGAAATTCGCTTGGTAGTCGAAGGCATCAAGTTTGCAAAGCACATCATGGTTTCGGCGTCAAATCTGCTGGCGTGTGTTATGGCTGCAAGAAAAGACTGCACTTCATCCCATTCAGTAAGCTAAATGTCAAACTTATCGTTAAACTCTGTTACCCAGACTCATTGAACATCTGGTTTTATTTTCCAGCAAGACGGTGCGCCTGCTTGCTCACACGGCGAGGTTGATTACGATGCGCTACCATATTGCCTTCAACTGCAGTGAATTTTTTGGCAAAAATGAATGACCAACAAACTCGCCAGACCTTAACCATATTGATTATCACGTCTGGAGAGCTCTGCTGGAACGCTGCAACACATTTCATCCCAAGTTGGAGAACATTAGCTAGCTGAAGGAAGTCTTGCTGGTAATGTGGGGTCAGTCGCCACAGGACTCGATACACAAGCCCATACTGAACTTTGCAAAGAGTATTCGAGGTCGTAATAAAACAGGAATTGGACACTTCTATCATACTCCAAGATAAACTGTAAAACAGAATTCTGAGGTCGTAATGAAAGTGATATTATTTGGCATGGAAATCTACAAATGACGTTCATTTTCCGCGGATATTTGAAAAAATGGAATTGAAAGTTCAAACAGCTGTAACTTTTGCAAACATAAAAAGTTTCAAGTGAAACTTTCAGAGATTGTTGGAAATTGATTCCCCTGCAAATTGGGAAATTTTCGCTGAAAAATTTCAATCGGTTGCCAAGATATTGCATTTTATCCGGTGGGACATTTTTTATTGAGCCACCCTGTAGGTCTATAAATGTAGCCTTTTCTAAGAAAACACTGTGAACAGACTCTTCGTCAATCCATTAATATTGGCCAAATGATGTTTCAGGTCGATAAGAGCACATCCGCAAGCAAATATGTCGCTCTAGTAAAATAGACATATGCCTATCTATCGCATTTGGGAATTTTAACGTGTATTAGGAAATAATTGCAATTTATTTTCTGATAATGCAACCGTTGTACCGTGCCTTTCGAACTATAGTATATACGGATATAGCCTAAGCTTATTGTCTTGCTGTATTTTCATTACCGTACCCCACATATAGCCTAGCTACGTCAGTCAGCATACTGAGATAGAGAGTGGCGTTGCCATGGGCCATGGGGGTATAGTCTGGGTGGTTTGAACCACCTTGCTCTAAAAATATTGCCCACACAATTTGTTCAAATTCGTTTAGTTTTCATTCGGGTGTGGGGGGGTGGGTGGAGCAAAGCTTGATAGAAATACCAAATGTCTCGGAACTCTATAACCACCCCACTTTCTAAGGGCTGGTCGCCCCTGATGTATGGCCTGTGGCTCTACCTCTTAAAGTTCCTCCGTCATCCAAGATTCTAGGGTTCTTGGTTTCGATTAATTTTCCAATAAATGACCGAACCGCGGAGGAATGGCGCCAAACCCTCGTCTCTCTATAGTCAACTGTACTCCTCTATACCGTCTGCGCCGCGCAGACGGTATAGAGGAGTACAGACTGCGCCACGGGATTGCCTGTTCTAAATTATGCAGGCTCTATATAAATTGGGCCATTATGGCGTCATAGCATGACTCAGTCCCTCTTCCCCCTTACTGACCATGGTATTATAAATATATGAGTCGGCTATTATAGGCCCTATATAGTATAAAGACGCAATTTGGGAAGGCGGCAAGACTAGTGTCGCTGAACTGCTACATGTAGGTGCGCTTGGTCGTTTTTTGTTCAAAATTATAATATTTAGTTAATTGACTTTTTCAAGTTTCAAGCCAAGGATCTCAATTCTGACGAGTCTCCACCTGGGCTACAGTTATATATATACCGACTCTGCCTTTAGAAAGTTTAGAGCGACGAGTAGGCCCCCTATAAATGTAATTTTTTTATATTTAATTGCACATTTAAATAGTCTTTTCAAACTGAGACAATAAAAATATATAATTTGATCGCAAAGCGGCTTTTACAATTTATTTTCTAAGTTACCATGACTTTATTTTTTTTTTTTTACTCGAGGTCTCACTTCCTATTTTTGTGAGAATTTCTACAGCGCCACTATGTTTACTCGTGTTATAGACCTATGCCGATTTGTCTTGTTCTTTGTTTGGCTGCCATTGTTCTGATTATAATTATTTTATTTGTTGTTATTCTCTGTATATGTCGATTATTAAAAGACCTAAAGTATATAAATGATCCAAGAAAAAACGTTTTGCTCAAATCTAGTTATTGTCGTTAAGGTGACGATGACTATGCGAGGAGCCCGATGATGATGCTGATGATGATGACAACGACTACGACGATGATGGTGACGATTACGACATCAATGATGATAAAAAATGGTGCAAATGATGAAGACGACGACAACAACGACTATGATGACACTGACAGCGATATGATGAAACTCATTACCAAGAAAACAACGTCACATGCCTCACTTATCACCAGGGCTGTTTTTAAGGAATTTTTAGAACTGCACAACCCCTTATTTTCTTCCCCATCCTCCATGGTAAATTACTCCCAATCGGAGGAAAATGGCTTTTTCAACTACTTTTCACTGCACAGAAGTACTTTTACAACTGCACAAATCCATTTAGAACTGCACATTTTGTGTACAACTGCACGTTAAAAAAGCACTGCTTATCACAGTTTGTCTAGTAGACTAAACACATGTCTATATATATAGTAGCTGAAGCCTACAGCTATCTATGGCTGACTATAGCAGCCATTAAAGTGGCCACACTCCATTAACATTAGAGCCATACATTTTGTTGAGCATGCCCAATGCCCATGCAGTCAATTGAGCGCTGTATGCTGGTAAGATAATAATAATAGGCCTATGCTGTTTTTAGAAACGCACTGAAACTCACTGCATCCATTCATAATGATTCCCCAGCGGCTAAGTCCCTACAAATACTTCGATTATCAAATTTCCGTTTCGACCTCGTTTCTCCGAACCCATTTGACTTCTGCCAAAGCTGAACTATATAAGCATTGCGTAGGTCTACGTGGGGTATCAAATTTTCTGTACTCAATTAAATAGGGCCTACTGATAGAGAATAATAGATGCGAGAAACGTCGCCTTAAATGTATCCATTCTAAGTTGATGAAACCGTTGACTGTTTATAATCAACTTAAAATTTTCAGTAAAATTATCGATTGGGCTGGCAAAATAAATATCGATTTTCTAAGGCTACCAATGCATAGGGTTACTCTTTATTTATAAGTTAAAGTCAGGTCATCCAATGTCTCAGGCCCTCCAATGTCTATAGCCTTCTATAGCCTATCTGTGAAACTTTAAGTTATCTCTTTAAGCTTCAATTATTTTGTATACGCTATAGTTAGGCATACATGTATATACGTATACCGTGAAACGCTTAAAAAGGATGGCCTCGAATATTTCGGTGTAGGCCCTATATAGGCCTACACGGTATTTCAGTCCAAGAAAAAGTCTCATTTATAAGACAATTTTTGCCAATTTCCAGGTCCAAATGTATTCTTGCACTGCCAACATTTAATTCTTTTCTCGTAACTATTGCCACTCGGCGTTTTTTTCTGCAAAGAACTCCGTAAAAAGTTTGCCAAAGAGTGCAAGACTTTCGATTTTTTTTCGATCCGGGCCGTACCTATAGGCAGGAGAATCTGAACGAACCAGAGGCACACACACACACACACACACACATTCACACACACATAGGCCTACACACACACACGTCGGCAGCTGTTGCGTATAATGCATACGGCCATTTTTTAGGTCTCTTTACTCGATTATGACCCGCCTTGTTGCACCGAATCGACCTCGCCGGCGAAAGGTTTTATCGTGGCCTCAATCTTATCGCGTCTGCTCCTGTACGATGCAATCAAGTTCAGAATGCCAGTGATTGATCTAGCGCCAGAAGACATGCTCCGAACTGTACTCGATATAAAAGGCGTCGCTCCATGCAGTGTCTATAGGTTGGGGGGCAAGCAAAGGGAATTATGACCACTCCCCACTCTATATTTGCATGCATTTAACTTAGTCCATAGCCTATGTGGAGACTTGGTCCGAACTTTGTGGGGGTGGGGGTGGGAGGAACGGACAAGAGGACGATTGTCGAGGCGCGAAGTGCCGAGCAAGGGAGTTTCGATAGGGAGATGTCTAAAAAATTTGAATTTCCACACTGCAATGGCAGCATTTTAGGCTGTCATTGACTCATTGTAACGAAGTTGCTCATCATTTTAGTGCTAATAGTCCTGCTCTAAGACTTTAAAAGTCCCCCACTCAAGTCGAAAAATGTTATCGAATTCCCACACTGCAATGGTAGCATTTTTGCTGACATTCTAACGAAATTGTTCATCATTTTAATGCTCGTAGTTCTATAGTTTAAGACTTCAAAAGTTTCCTCACATTGCTTAAAAATTTGAAAATTCCAAACTGTAATGAAAATATTTTAGGCCGATCTAAAAAAGTTCCCATAATTTCATTGCTGAAAGACATAGGCTTAAGACTTCAATAAATGTCCCTCCCACTGTTTAAAATATTTTCTATTTGCAACCTGTAGCCTAAATAATGTTAACATTGTAAGCTATCAACTAAAAAATCCTCATTTTGGATAAACAGTGGATAACGCTATAGAGGTTCATTGATATTTCTGAAATATTGAGGGGATATCAACATCTCCGTCCCCCCACCAAAACTTTGGAGAGGACCGTCCCCCCCCCCCAACCCGCCCAAAGTCTCCGCCCATGATTTAGTCCGTATTTCTATAAAATGGTTATTTCCCGTGTGAAAATGTTAATAACTCCAATTGAATAAAGAAAATAACAATTATAATTCCCATTTGATAGCCTAAAATGTGTAACTTTGATCTGTTTTGACCTTTGAACCTAAGTTTAAAGCCCATCGTTTTTAAACTAATTCAACCCTCGTTTTTTTATATTAGTCCCGTTTAAGCGAAACTATTTCCATCCAAATTGCCGTCATTTGCTGATCGGACACACACGCACTCACACACACACACACACACACACGCACAATCACTCATAAATACATACATACAAACATACACACACATTCATAAATACATACATACATACATACATACATACATACATACATACATACATACAAGCATACATACATAAAATACATGTTTTGATTGGTCTTAGCTGTTTAGCAAAAATCGTTTCATGTTTGTTTCGGTAACCAAAATTTGATGTGGGTAGCCTATCACCTAGGCTATTTGACCTATGAAATGCCTACTGAAGTACATAATTATTATAGGCCTAAATGCAGGCTTCTCGTGGATAAAAATAATAAATAGGCCTAGGTTTAGACTCGATCTAGACCTAGTCCTGCTAATGACATGATTAAGCGGCTAATAAATTATAGTTTCATGGTAGGCCTACCGTAGGCTTGAAGTTAGATGGAAATGTCTACCTAACAGATTAAATACCAAAATTGTGTAAATAGGCGATTACAGAGAGTGACCTATGGAACAGCGAAGGCTGTCTGTCTGTCTGTCTGTCTGTCTGTCGATCTGTCTATAAACTCTATATGTCTGTTCGACTGCTAAATCAATGGGTCTTTGTTTCGATGATCATCTAAGACGAGAAACTCGAAATCCAAGCGCTTTCTTTTATTTGTCCGACCCATTTGATTCTCTCCTCCAACCGACATATTAATGCGATGACACTGGCGACGATGTCACATGAAACGACGACAACGACTCTACTACGATCGATTGATGTCCAGTGCATATTATGACAACAAAAACGGCGCAGCAGAAATCATCAGAGTCTAATCTAAGCCATTTAATAATTGGATAGATCAGATTAGATGCGTTTTATCCGATATTATTATAATAGTTCGCATCACGTTGAAAGTCATGCACTTAACGACACTGGTCTCTTGACAGGAAGTGACGTCGTCGTCGTCGTCAACGTCTGCATAGATATGGGAAATCGAGCGAGAAGCGCCGTGCGTAAGCGAGTCAATAGAACGACGGTATCATTGACAGAGAGAGGGGGTTTGGGCGAGGGGCAAAATGGAGTTCTTTTCGTTTTATCTCCGTGCACTTGTTTTCTATCGCCAAGCGACTTTGTACGTTTGCGAGAAGAACAAAAGCTGTGAGATGATGCTGCACTCCGCTGTTTCGACGATACCCCGATCATCGCTGATACCGGAACAATGACACGTCGCCCGAGTAGGCTGGCTAGTCATATAATGACGGCCGGAGTTCAACGGGTTCGTAGGCATAAGTCGATTATGATTAAAGGCACTCCTAATGCAACCATTGTGAAGATAATTACGGTCCAAAATTATATACATAGGCCTATATAATAAATCTTGTTCTAGGCGGATGTAATTTGTGTGTATCTCAGTGCAAATCTGTTTGCGGCGATGGCGTCTATGTAGCCTAAACATGCAAGACCAGGTGGCCTACTGTAACAAGATAATAGTTTAGGCCTACTGCTAATGTGATTGCACTGCAGACTTAGCCTAACTGTAACCAAGCCTATAGGAGAAATCAACATAAGAAGAATTCAATGGCTAGGGCCTACATAAAGCGCTGTCATGGAGATAGGCCTGATCAAATCAACTCGAGTGGTCGGTCATTTGATTGACATAGCCTATCCATTAATCTTTCAGTCAATCAATCAATCAATCAATCAATCAAACAATGAAGCAATCAATCAATCAGTTAATCAATCCACAGGCCTATTTATTTCTTGAAAAGATCTATAACTGATATAGGCCTATAGACGTAGGCTAACTATCATGAAAATTAATTGGTTCCTACTGCAGAATTATAGAATTAAGTCTGCACATGATTATAGGTCTAATGAACATGAAGGGAAAGTTTGTACAATTAGCCCATATGTATGTATGTATGTATGTGCACTTGTTATAGCGCCCCTTCAAGCTCTCTCTACTCAGAGGCGCTCCCGATGCAGAGCGGACACTGCATCGGAGTTTCACGCCGAAGCGCTGAGCAATTGTAAGTGAAGAACTTGCCCAAGGTCCTTACGCGGGGAGGTGGATTCGAACCTCGGACCTTCCGGCTCCAAGGCAACGACGCCACCACTAGACCACCGCGCCCCACATAGAATAACGTCTAAGTCTATAGACCAGTAATTTCAAACGGTGGTAGGGCCGTAGGGCCTACACGTAGGGGAAGGTTGCCAAAGATGGACCAGCGCCTAAGATGGACCACTCCGTGATTGGCCACAAGGATTGAAACTGTATTGTAATGTGATGCTGTCGTATCTAGCAGGTCACAAGATAGATTGAATGAAATGATTAGACATTCGCTACACAGAAAAACCTTCGAGAAAACAGAAAAAACCTTAATTGACATTGCTTGATATAATAATAGCTTGGGGGTAAAATGAGTACAAAATCGAGGCCGGACCTGCTGAAAAGTTTGGAATTCGTCTATGGACTAAGTTTTTCAATTCTTCACAAACGGCGCTACGTCAGGGCATGGCAGGGAAAATAACCTGGTTAAAAAGTCTTTGCCCTGGTCGTTGTCAAGTCAGAGTTTTTGCCTTGCCAGAATTCTGAGCGTGGATGGGCGGGAACAGTAAGAAAGCTTATGCCCGAACAGATTCTGGTGTGGCAGAAATTCTGGTTAGAAAAAATGGCAAAATTCAGCCAGGAAAAAAAAATTATTCATTTTTTATTCAAAATAAACAGTAAGAAAGAAAAGTTTCAAGCTAGCTGACAACATCAACACATTCAATGCCAAAAAACAAACAATCTAAATTATTTAGATGAACCAGAAAATACAAATAAATTCAGAATAATGTAAGTCATGCAACCAGTTCAAGTGGAATGTTTGAATGAGTTGCGGTGCACAAAATATTATTGAAACTACAACATAACAAAGAGATGCTTTAAACTTTAAAGTAAAAGTAATATTAATACTGTAAAGCACAAGAGGTAATTCGTCGTAGGATTGTCGGTACAAATGCCACATGCTGCATGCATCAGATGCTGCGTCCTTAGATGTTTTTCAGTGTTGTTATTAAATAGTAATGCTGCTGCTGCTGCTGTGAGTAGTCGCTTACTATTATGACTACTATGATTATTATGTTAGCAGAGTAAAGAGATGGAAACTGTCTACAGCATTTTAGCATTTTTAGTATTCTCAATTAAGCAACTAAATGGACTTCTTGTCGTTGTCTTTGAGCTGGCTGTTGGTGACCTTGAACTCGACGCCCTTGGACTTGAATCGGACGCTGACCTTGCGCTGGCTGCTTTTGACCTTGCGCTGGTTGCTTTTGACCTTGAACTGGTTGCTGACCATGAATCGGGATCTGACCTTGAGCTGCTTGTTGACTTTTGACGTGCACTTGATCGCCTGCAAAAAACATGAGACCAAAAGGCAACTCTGAAAGAAACGAGTATACCGCTATACCATGTTTCTTCTCACCTCAACTTACCAAGAAACAAGAGTTGAGACCGCAAACTGCTCAGAGCCAAGAAAAATATGAAAAACCACGAACATTCTTTGATCCTAAATTGAGAAGAGTCGAATCCTGACCTTTAGCTCTCAGATTCTGACCGGATTCTTTCAACCAATGGATCAGGTGACAATTTATTACTACTGCTTCAACTGAAATGATTGGTTTAAGGTCTTACTGTCTCACATTTCCTACTTACAATGATCAATTGACGAGAGCTCCTCTGAGTAGTTTTATTGGTGGTGCGCTATGTAAATGTTTGATAGTAATGAATTAATATAAATATACACGTTTGTTTATATTATAGCAACCAAATTATACTTAAGTCCTCGATCCTGTTCATATTGAAATGATCAAGAACACTCAGCATTAAATGCTGTCGAGCAGATATTTCTCGAGGAACAAAATGTTGGTCTCAGAACTGTTGAGCAAGTACTCAGCTGAAAAAACAAACAACTCGGAAAAAATAATTTTTTATTTTTATATATCGAAACAGCCAGTAAGAAAGAAGAATTCCAAGCTAGTTGACAATATCAACACATTCAACATCACACAAATAAACAATCTAAATGAACCGGAAAATTCAAATAAATTCAGAATAGCGTAAGTCACGATTCCAGTTCAAGAGGAATGTTTGAAAGAGTTGCAACGCAATACAAAATGTATCAAAGAAGGCAACAGTTAAACAAAGTTTTTTCTCTTTGCTAATTTGGATAGTTGCACACACTTCAAAAACCAAAACAACCTAATGCAAAATAGAAACTAAGTAAATCAAATTTTACACACACACACACATTATCTCCAAAAGACAACTTGTACAGAAAAAGTTATCATTGAAAAGTCTACAACATAACACAGAGATGCTTTAAAGTAAAGTAATATTACTATTGTAACTACGTAAAGCACGAGAGGTAATTCGTCCCAGGATTGTCTGTGCAAATGTTACATGCTGTATGCATTAAATGCTGCATGCTTAGAAGTGTTTCAGTATTGTTACTAGTAATGCTGCTGCTGCTGCTACTACGTAGTAGTCAACAACTACTACGACTACATAGTAGTCAAAAACTACTATGACTACCACAAATATTATGTTATAAGAGTTAAGTGTAATCTCTGAGGAGATGAAACTTGTCTGCAGACAGTTAGTCATGTACAGTGCTCTAATCCATGGGCGGAAACTTAGGGGTAGACAGGGGAACGGTCCCCCTCAATGTATGTGGTGGGCGGAGAAGGTCCATGCATATGTCCCCAAATCGTTTAGTGTTAGGACATGAATACTTCATGAACACACTGCGCTATAAAGTTAGAAGAAGATATCTTCGAACAAATGACGAAATGACATTTAAAAAAGGTCATCAGTTATTTTGGCCAAAAAAATGGTATGTTTTTTGAGAAAATTTCGACCCAAACGACTAAAAACATGCCATCAACTTTTTGACAGAGAAAATAATGTTATATTTTCCTGGAGATTTCGGCCAAATGACACGTCCTTCCTTTGGCCACTCGTTCATCCCCCACAAGTTGTAGACCAAGTCTCCGCCCATGCTTTTATCCTCGATCTTGGCTCAGCTATGGCGCTATATAAACTGTTCAACAACAACAACAATAATAATAAATACAATAATAATAAATATAATTATAACGCAATTGTTAATATTAATGATATTTGAAACACCTACATTCTGTCCAGTTCTGGCAAGCAGAGATACCGTGACATACAGCAACGCAATTACCATTGTCATTCTTATTAAGACATTTATATTGCCATAATCGATGACTCATCCTGAAAATTGTGGATAGCTGGAAAAAACACTGCACGTATTACAATCCAGCAACTGAATTAAAACCTAGATACCCATAATATGGCTTGAATGCAAAGTACCTTCACAAAATTTGTTCAAAAAATAAAATAATAAAAAAATTGAAATAATCAGAAAAAAATGAAAATATATTTCAAACTGCTGTTGCTCAGCATTCAAAAGAATTTGTTTTTTGGACAACCCTTGGACAGCTGACAAAGGCTGCACGGATTCTGTGAAACATACATGTCAAATGTTGATAGCCTAAAGACTCTGTTGACCATTCCCTGGTTCTTGGTCGACTTGAACTGGTCGTTGCTCAAATTTAAGTGGTTGTTGTTGACCTTGGACTGGCTGTTGTTGACCTTGGACTGGCTGTTGTTGACCTTGGACTGGCTGTTGTTGACCTTGGACTGGCTGTTGTTGACCTTGGACTGGCTGTTGTTGACCTTGGACTGGCTGTTGTTGACCTTGGACTGGCTGTTGTTGACCTTGGACTGGCTGTTGCTGACCTTGGACTGGCTGTTGCTGACCTTGAACTTGATGCTCTTCTACTTGAATCGGATGCTGACCTTGAACTTGATGCTCTTCTACTTGAATCGGATGCTGACCTTGTGCCGCTTGCTCAAATTTAAGTGGTTGTTGGTGACCTTGGACCGGCTGTTGCTGAGCTTGGACGGGTTCTTGTTGGTTTTGAACTGGTTGTTGGTGACCTTGAACTGGTTGCTGACCTTGACCCGCTTGTTGACCTTGGACGTGCACTTGATCACCTGCATAAAACAAGAGAGCAAAATTCAACACTATGAACGCGATGAGAACATCTTGTTTCTTACACTGTCTTAACCTCTCAGAAAAAAAGAGTTCAGACCGCAAACAGCTCAGAGCCAAATAAAAAGAATAAGAAAACCCAAGAACATTCTTTGATCCTAAATGAAGAGGAGGAGTCGAATTCTGACCTATAGCTCTCAGATTCTTACCAGATTCTTTCAACCAACGGATCCACTGACTATTTGATTTATTACTACTGTCTCAACTGAAATGATTGAAGACTGCACTGGTGATTTGTGCAATCGCAATCAAAAACTAAAATTCCTGAAGCGCTACTATAACACTAAGAGCAGCGCAACTGTTTATTAATATTAACGAGCGCTGCGTAAAGTCAAAGCAGTAATCAAGAGAGATGGATAAGGAATATCTGAGACCGGTTTTGCCATTGAAAGGGTGCAAAACAGCTGATCATATTTAGGAGGGGTTTCGTTTGAGACCGAGAACGTTTCGACAGTGAAGGATGATAAGGACAGGAATTCTGGCAACATTATATTACGGCGCTGTTGATGTCGTTAGAACGGTTAGAACCGTTAGATTGTAGTAGAATAAGGTGCACCAGGGTTGCCAGATTTCGGAAAAATTTTGTCGCGAGATTTTGAAAAAAAGTCGCGAAAATCGCGAGATCATCGAGCTTTTCTATTTCGGTCGCGAAAATTTCTTCTGACGACTAAAAAAAAAAAAAAAGGTCGTCAAATTTTTTGACGTTCTTTTTTAGTCTTTCGATCGAAATCTCGTGGAAAATACCCTTTTTTCGCTCAAAAAACCCCAAAAGTCGCTCAAAAAACCCCAAAACTCGCTCAAAAAACCAAAAAATCTATGGAAAAACTCAAAAAGTCGCCCCAAAAAAGTCGCCGTCGCGACCGCGAGGCAATTCAAAAGTAGCCCAAAAAGCGCGAGTCGCGAGGACGAAATTTTTAGTCGCGAGCGATTTCAAAAGTCGCCCAATTCGCGCTTTTCGCGACGACCTGGCAACCCTGAGGTGCACGTGGGTTAAAGGGCCGTCCATAAAAGACGTAACGCAATTTTAACGATTATTGACCCCTCCCCTCGTCACGCGCCAACACAAAATTCACATGATATCTAGTCATACATCGTCACAAATGTCTGACCCATCTCCCTAGGTGCGTGACATTATTTATGGACGGTTCCGAACACGCGGTGGAACAGTAGCCTACATAGATCGCATACCGGTATTATATAGCCTATACATATATTATATGATGATGATGGTTGATGATGATATAATATATATGTATTGTATAGTATATATATTATATATAGTAGGCAATCGTTTGATATATAGTCATTTTCGAAAGACCTGGAAGTGTAGGCTATACTAGCCCTAAATAAATGTCCCGGTATAGGCCTATTGACGATGCAAAATTGCGTATATACTGAATTCCGGACAGTAAGCCTAATTCTTCACTCGTGAACGTTTTGCGTGGCTTTAATGTCCTTGAACAAAATTCAATGAAACTAAAAATACGTGAGACACGAATTCATGACATTGCACTGATCGATTGTAGCAACACTTAGCGTCGCACTTTCTGTGCACTTTATTCATGGCGTCGTCAAAGGCGCTAAAAGCACAGTCGTCAAACGATTACCTATAGCAGCTCAATAGATGCAACCTCAGATATACGTATAGGTACTATAAGCTTACTGTTCTTGCGCATTTTAACAAACGTCACAAACTGTTTGGATATTCGAATGTAAATCCAAATTAAAGACATAATTGTATAGGTCTACCCCTTCAGATGGTCGATCTCAAACCAGAAGTGTTGGATCTCATATCCGATTGAATTAAATTTTAACCAACTTCGATATAGATACTGAATAGGCAGTGTTTAATCTGGGTATATCAGAGGGGTGGGGGGTTCCCAGGAATAACATTTCCCACCACACCAGGAAAAATCTGGAGCTGTTGCTTACATCCACATAGGTAACACTAGTACTACCCCACCCCAGAAAATTATGTATAACATTTCTCCCTACCCTAAGAAAAACTTGAAGGTCATGTTTACAGGTAGCCTGTAGATGTTGGTATGTAAAATTTACACCCGAAAATTTTGACAGCTGTGTGCATTGATGTAAAAAGAGAAAGACTAAAAACCGGGACAAGGGTGACGTCTTCAGCAGTTGCCGTCCGCCGAAAACGGCCGTCTGTCCCGCCTCCCACCCCAGAAACGTGAAGTCTCCGCCCCAAGCATGGGACAGTGAATAGGTAAAGGCAACTAGCATAGATACGTCTAGCAGTGTTTAATCTAGATATCTCTAGAGGGCAAATCCCCCCCTCCTATAATTTACTTTTCCCCCTCAAAAAATTTTACAAACTGAAAATTGCCTTAGTTGCATTATTGCATAACATGAACTGCTAAGCTTATAAGTATACCGTTATTTTATTTACTATTTATATGATTACTAGCTGTACCCAGCCACGCTTTGCTGTGGCAGAAAAGACCTCCCCTCCACCCCTCCCCTCCTCCTCCACCTCCCTTCCCCCTCCCCCCTTTACGTCCCTCTCCCCCTCCGCTCCCTCCCCACCCTCTTCGTCCCGCTTCCTCCGCTCCTTTCCTCCGTCCATTCCTGACATCGGATGAAAGGCCGCTTTCGAAAATTAATTTGCATTTGCGACTCGCTTATGACGTCACAGCAGGCGCACCCATTCATATTTCGTCTGCGGTGTCTGAAATCTGGCAGCCCTGCTGTTTTGTTGAATTTGCAAATGGCGGTCGAACGGATTGCAAAGTTCACTTTTTGTGGAAACGATTGGGTTTTTTTCGGAAAGAAAAACGTTCTGGCCTTGTGCTATTGGAATGGAAGGTTTTGGTAAATTTTCACAACAATCGGTGCGTAAGTTTGGGCGTGATTGTGACCGCACTATTGGAAAGTTTCATTTTTATTTATATAGATAATGTTATTATTTACTATTATAATATTTGATACTATCATGTTATAACGAGTATAATTTACTGTTAATTATTTATACAAACACTATTTTTTTGTACAACTAAATGATTTCTCTCAAGCTATCTTTCAAATTTCAAACTGTCTAATTTTAAAATGTTTTGTTACTTGAACACTTAGTAAAACAACATCGCCAGGCCTACTACATGGCATCTCATTGAAAAGGGCTCCTATAACGACCCTGTTCCAGCTGTTCATAAAAGACACACACAAGCGCGCGCGCACGCACGCAACACACACACAAACACACAGTGTCACACACACACACACACAAACAATTTATAGAGGCACGAGAATACGACTTGACAGCAGTACGGAATTTCCTGCAATATCACTGGCTAGTCTGGCTCCTTAATATCCATGGCAGTATCTTCGAATTCGTCCAAAGGCTGATTAGAGGAATATCTGCACAATTATATCCTGTGTTTCACTTCTAACATGGATCAAGCATTCACCCTAGGTGCACGGAACACACAGAATAGAAACGAACACACTAAATCCGAGTCATGAGCAAATTTTACAAGAATCACATGAAATGAAATTAACAGAACCGTATCATTTGTTATACACACACACATATGCTAATTAAGTGAATGAAAATTACATCTTGTTTCACTGTCACAAATTTCATCAGCAGGTAGGCCTAGGCTACAGATCTAGGAATCGTCAGACAATCACAAAAAACACAAACGAGTAAACTGGAATGAAACATATCGTCAACAAACAAGAAATCTTACAAAATGTTTGCAGATACACTTAGCGAATGATATCTCGTAACAGCAGACATCGATGTGGCTAGAAAGTCAGCATAACATCATCAACCACATACCAGACATTTCTGACGAGTTTCTAAATAGACTAAATATCAAACTAAGAGGTGAACGTAGAGGAACATGATAAGGAGAGGAAGAGGTAGCGAGGGTCAGAGGAGTAAGGGAGCGATTGAGGAAAGGCAAGGAACAGGAAGCCGAGTGCGAATGGAGAGCAACATGATTTTCCGTATCCAGACAGATCGATCCAAGAGGCATGGTTCTCAAGAGATTTCAAGAGAGTACATAATGCTGATAATGCAGACAACAATTGATTTAGAGACAGAGAAAAGCAACAACAGAAATGTCAGAAACACACACCAAGTCAAAGTACAACAACTGTCTGAAACAGCGTCGACGGCCAATGAAGTTGAATACAGTCGGGTGCATTTTAAATTTTACACTTTTAACTTCTCTTTCTCATATTTCAATTCGCAAATGAGTCAGGATCAGTTTTTGCGACGAATTCATAAACAAGTGTGATACAACTAACTAATTGTAACACAGAGGCATTTGTTCCCAGAAGGCCATACTTATTATGACCACAACATCACTCACTGGAGGTAAGCAATGGGAACAATTCTGGCCCAATAAACAAGACTGCCAAGGCAGCTTAAAGATGAAGTTTTGTTCTGAACTTTACTATTACATGTACTGGCAGTTAAGTACCGCAGGCAGAGCTAAAGTTGTAAGGTACTCAAAGGCGCTATATCAAATGTCTGGATGCATATGTGCAATGGCAACACGCTGAGAGCACTCCAGCAACATTACCATCTTCTGTTGAGTGTTGACAATCGTTAGCCTACTTTTAACGACGTGTGGTAACAGTAGGCAGACAATTCAGTGTCTTTAACGTTCACAAGTCGTCTTATAATAAAATAGCTACTCCGTGCATCCTAACAGTAATCGTTCACATAAATTTAGGAAAGTCTGTAAAGTGTAGAAACATGGTTACCAAACATCGTATGAATAAAGGTGCATCCTAAGAAAATGCTTCTTGCATTGATTTCTGGGAACAATTCGGATTTGCAGTGGAAGACTGTTCCAGAAAAAAGTGGTCTAATGCACGAGAGAGTATTCTCAGCCCAAGTCGCCATATGAAAGTGCGGAATGCTCTGGTTTTCTCTGGTTATGGTTAACAACTACTTTGGTTCCCTTGTCAACTTCAACATCTTCTCCATCACGGTTCAGGTTGGATTCTGGGTATATTATTCATCTGTTCAACTATCAGACATCCTGAACATACTGTCCAAAAAATCAGTGTCTGCCACTACTAGATATCAGTCACACAAGTGTTCACAGTGAATCGAGATTTTGTGGTCGAGAGGTACTTCTGAAGCCAAAGAAAACTAAGTCGATAAATACAGTTCGGTTGGAAACAGTCGGTGAGATGAAGTCAAGTTCTCTGACTCGTGCCGGTGATCTGGTGTGGAAGAAGGTTAGGGAGGCGCTCGTGGGTGACGTGGCAGACCTTGAGTACTCTGCTGCTGCTTTTGGTCGGCTGGCTCTCGAAATTTGAGACGCTCATCGACTCCTGCCACAGAACAAAGCAACACCAGCCCTCAGCAAGAAGACAGAGGCATATATGAAGACAAAAGGACAACGGCAAGACAATGGTATGATAAAGATAGGAAACAGCACAACTGAAACCAGCGCCGGACAACAATAAAAGCATGCAGAACAATAGCAAGACAACTGCAGGTGCAGACGACAATAGACCAACAATCACATTGAAGAGCAGGACAACACACTGACTGATGCATTGTGACATGCCAAGAAACAAGATGCATCTACTCACCACCAAGATTACAGCAAAACATGCAAAGGCCATGCAACAAAGCAACAGAATGAAGCAAAAACACTCCCGAGTAGGACTACAACATTAAGACACTGCAGCTCAATAGCTGTGTCAAGCAAAAGATAAACGTAGGCCATGAAACACTGTAACCGCATGCGGTAACGTCATTCCCAAGCAACGCAACCTAAAGACATCATTGGAACGTACAACGAATTCACGGAAAATCATGCAACAAAACAACATGCAGCAACAGCTCGACTGCCAAATTAGGGCAACAGCTCTGGACAAGCCAATTAAATAAAACTCTATACAACACACAGCAATAATTAAATACATGAATTTCTGACTAACACTGCTTAACTAATCTGCCACAAAGTGAAAGCCGTTTAGAATTTTATTTCACTGATATTCTGTTTTATGAAAACAAATTTATGTCTGGTCATTCATTATGTGCTTAGGTGAATGTAAAAAATCTCAGTCAAAGCATTCAAAATGAATTGTTATTGAGCTAAAGTCAACAAGTACAAACGAAGATAGTTTAAAGAAAATGATAATGAATTTAATAAATGACACTCATGTCTGACATTGTACCAGGATGGAACTGGGCTCGAAGCTTTGGACTTCGCTGCCTTGTGGTTTATAAAGCTCTTCCAGAGCTTAAATGCCATTCATATATAAAGTCCAGATTCATCAGGTTCAGCATTCTTACTTATTGCGGCTTGACTTCCAATTTACTTAACCTTTTGGATCTCAACAGGATTTAATCCAATAGATTACAAAGATAATAAAAAAAAATTATTCAACAATCCGGTTGACAGACCACAACCAATTACAGTGTTTAGTTATCTTAATTAACATCAAACTTAACTACTGACAGAACAGACAGCCTGCAATACAATGGCGCTAATAGCAGTCTACAATAATTAAAGTACGTACTATCCTACGGGGACTTCGGGAATCGAACTCGGCTTCGCTGATTTCCATGCCAGTGTGTTATCCAATGCGCCCCTCTCTCCCTACATGTATATTAAGATGTGAGCTACAAAAATCTGCAGTTACAGATTACAGTACAGTTTGTGACACAGACAAGAGTGTCCAAAGAACTTGCGTATGGACATGACATGCAGTCCCGTCATCAGGCTTGGACCCGAATGTTTCATTACAGACCCAACGCACCACGTCACCAACTCACCATGCTGCATTCAGGCAAATGTCTGCGGTTATAATTATTCAAAACATTGGTGGATTCAGTTACCGGTCGTAATGGACGTCATTCATCCAATACCACCCGTGACATATGTATTTTAGGTGTGTGCACAGTGCACACTTCTGCGGGTATACATTTGACTTTTATATAGCACCACCTTCTCAAAGATCACAAAACTCACGGATAAATGATCTCTCTAATTATTTTATAAGTCTCCTAAGACACACTTCAACACGTAACTTTAAATCCTGTTGCCACTCTGGCAAGTAAAAATTTATCCAGTAACTTTCTTAGTACTGGTATTGACATAAAAAAAACTATAGTTTCTACATTAGCTAGAACTTAAATTCTAAAATTCTACACTCTCAACAGCTCCAGCAGACCAACACAGCTGATACTGAACTGTAAAAACATTCACACTTCATATACTTTATCATATCTGAACATTTAAAAAGTGCCTCTCACAATGCACACCAATCACAATATGAGCAATTGCATACAGGCAATAGGGCTCAACCCCATTGAAGTTAATTAATGATTGCTCATCTGATATGTAAATAACCTCCAAAATATGTTACACTTATACCCACCATTAACATGTTTAAGAAAAAATTAAAGGACTATTTAATCTGTTTACTAGATTTAAACTATTGGTCATAAAAAAAATTAAAATCTGTTTGTCATTTCATTTCAATTTGCTTTTGTTTCATGTGTAACATGTTGTTATTTGCACTGTTTTGCAATAGTCAAATGTTATTGAGAAAGGAAGGGTCAATCCAGCCTCAGCGGGTCCATACAACCTTTTGGATTGATCCTTTGATTTATGCACCGATCAATCGAAAGTCATTGAGTTTGTACTGATTGCTTTTATTTTGTTTTTGGTTGATGCTTCGTCAATAAACGGCTTACTCACTTACTTAAATTTATTGATATGAGTTAAAGTGTAATAAACTTTCAATACAATGACAAGATCTATCAAAACCAAAGTTGCATCGATGATATGTTGACTATAATTTTGCAAATGAAAATTAAGCATTACCATACATTACATCATTACGACCAGCAAACCCACCAGCTTATCTTAACTTAATTATCACTAGTCTATTTCCCCAATACAATCACAAAAGCCATGCTTCAAACAGACATGGTCTATTTACCGTAAATAAAAGCACAACAATCATGCATACAAAATTTGTGCTAATCCATTACCAAAATTGCAAGCAAATGCATGCATGCTTTCAAGCACCATGGAATATTTACAAAACATTTTCATAGATCGCAAACATGCTTCATGTGCAAAGTAGCTTCATGGGTCAAAAACTTAAATGAACACCAAAAACAATCAAATAAATTTCTAGTCATAATATTCACCGACTAATTACTAATTGACTATTGTTTCGCAAAGCAATTATGTAAAGGAAGTTATGTACTAAGCTCTGAGGTCTTCTTACTGTTATTAAATACTTACTGATAAATGCTCATTTACTATTATTGTCGTTATGGCTATAATGAATTTTTGATACGTACATGAAGTCAGACAGAACCTAATGTGAATCTAAGGATTGGTAGGTAAGTAAGTTATCGTATGAAGAAGAACAGTCAGACAATCAGAAGTTTGCATGCCAGAGAGAAATAGATAGTGTAGAGGCAATTCTTATCTGAATGTTCAGATACATAATATGTACGAAAAGTTATTCCCTTATAGGCATTTATAATAATATAATCTGTTAACTGCATATGAATTTAATACTAAGCATGGATCACTCTAAAGTCGGTAAAGTAAGACATGTTGAGGTGAAGTAAATTAAAAACACCTCGAACAAGATGTCAGCCTCTTAATTCAGATAATGATTCTGTGCAATTAGTCAAGGTGTATGCTGTTTTTTAAAGTTATTTTGAGGCATTATATGTCAGGACCACACTGCCACAACCTAATGGCTATCATCTTTGTGGTATCACCACACAGGTGGCCCACCTAGCAGGGTTTTAAGACCCCCATCCGAGTCCACTGTGCAACCGAATGTAAACTATTAAAAAAATTACTTGCGCACTGCTTAATTACATTTGTAAACTTTTGATTCTTGATTTGTTGGTTGCCAAATAAATGATTTGATTTGATAACCACTGCTTATATGATTAGATTGGAAATCTCTGGCAAAGAGATACGACATGATAAAATTAGATTAACCCTCTAACGATGAGTCCAATGCATCGTAGTACACACTTGTCAGCGAAGTGTTAAACTAAGGTTAGACGGACTTAACCAGATAAGATTACCTTGCTGCTGATGGTCGCTGCGCTGGTCATCCTGATGCTGCTGCTGCTGTTGTTGCTGCTGCTGCTGCATCACATTCACCTGCTGATGGTCATCGTTCGGCTGCTCCAGACGTGCTCTCTCATGCTCAGCAAGTCTCTAACATCACATTAAACATCACATTAACCCTTTACCCGTTTGCCCCGAGAATATCTGCTGAAAACACGGGCTTAACGGGAAAAATGAACGGGTAAAGGGTTAAACACCACATCAAACACCACATCAAACATCACCCATTTCATTTGATCAGCAAAAACATCAAACTTAAACAGCATGCTTCAAAATTAGCCAAATGCATAACTACTGAACAAAGCATAAACATAAAACAAAATACAGTACATAAACAATAAAACAGTATATGACGATATTTAAACATAGAATGCGACTATTAACTATGTCCACACTTTAGCTAAGCATGACTCAACATGAAGATTATTACTGCTTAAAGTGACAACATTAACATCCATTGTACCTTACCCTAACTTACATTTGTCAATCAACAAATTTTGTTATAGTTTTGAAAATTCAAATAATAGGTCAAATATCATCTTACGTTAATCAGGTAGCATACATAAAGTATCCTCAAAATTGCTTTGTAACGGAACTGCACTGTATAATCTGTCTTCTCCAATTACATTACATTACACATTTATACAATCATAACAAAACATCACATTACACTGTGTCACATGAAACAAGAGATGTGGAGATGCTGAACCTCTTTTGCTCTCTGCTCCTTTGCGTATTCCTCGCGTTGGAGTTCTTCGTACTGACGTTGAAATTCAATCAGTTCCTCGTCGCTGTACACCTTCTCCTCATCCAATGACTTTACACACACAGAAAGAAACAGCATGAGGTGCAGTAAGAAGCTGCATCAATATAAAAAGAAGCTGAATCTAGGAAGTTAAATAAATCGAGGCAGTGCTATGTAATTTACGTGAAAAAGCACAGTAAGCTAGGCAAGATAATGTAGCCTACTGTAAGGTTTGGCAGGATCTTGTAGTTTAAGCTATGGTAAATTAAGGTAAGTGAGGCCAGTTAATAGATATGTCAAGGTAAAGTAACTAGGTTAAAGTGTGGTAGCATAATGCTATGATCCTGGGTTAAATTGCCATCTCAATGTGCCCTATCCTGCCTTGCTTCGTTTGTTTCTTAAAAACAGAAGTGGAAAGATCTATGTTAACAGCCAGTGTTGCCACTGAGGTTTTAGAAAAAAACCCAGATTTGCTTGGAAAAAACCCCAGAAAAACCCAGACCGTCGTCCGGCCGAAAACTCAAGAAAATTTTAAATTTTTCAGCCGTCCGGCCGAAAAAGTCAAGAAAATTTTATATTTTCGCCGGCAAAAAAGTTGATGACCTTTTTTTTTAGTCGTCCAGCCGAAAAAGTCCAAATCCGGCCGAAAAAGTCCCAAAAAAATTTAAATTTTCAACTCATCGAAAAAAAACCAGATTTTCACAAAAAAAACCCAGAAACCCAGACGAAGACAAAAGTGAAAAAAACCCAGCTGTGGCATCACTGTTAACAGCCCTGGCTGCGATAATGCATTTTAATGCTGTTCAATCAAACTTTGTCTCTTAAATCTTTTACTTCTTTTTCTTTTGCCGTGGCAGGGCTTGGAGCGCTCCTGAGTAGATTTTGGAAGAGTCGCTATATAAGTCTATAGAAAGGCATAGAATGAATGAATGAATGAATGAATGAATGAATGAATGAATGACTTTATTTAGACACCTTAAAAAGATTCTAAAACCTAAACGAATTTTAAAAACCATTTCCTTTCAACAGAACCAGTTGAGTTGTCTACCTTCCATCCTTCATCCTTCTTGAATTCATCGCTTTTCGTGCTTTCAAGGAATTCTTCAAGACTGATCAGCTTGTCCTTGTTCTTGTCAACCTCGTTTATGACGTGCTCTCTCATCCGGTTCATCTCTTCGTAGCGCTCAGTCATGTCGTCCTCCGGAGCAGAAGCATTGTAGACTTTGTCCAACTACACAAGACAATGAAGACATGCATAATATCCCATTTCAGTCAACATTACACTCATATGTAGTCTAATTCAGACAGGAATATATATATATTGATTAAAACTGTTCTTCTAACCACAATGCTAAAGAAATTGGAATGCATCAATAATTTTCTAACCCAAGAGACTCAAAAGCTGCAATTCCCAATTGTTTTCTAACCAACTGATTAAGGAGTCATAACAATGCTACTTTAGCCAAAACAATTAGAGCACCACAACAGACTGAGGTAATGAGGTAATCAAGAGATTAACCCTCTAACGACCAGTGTGTACTGAAACGCATTGAAAACATATGTAGCTGGTTGTTAAAGAGATTAAAGAGATGAAATGCACTTAGAAATGTATTAAAGAAAACAATACTATTTAAGACAAGAGTCTAAGCAGAAATGATGTATTGAACTGCTTTCACAAACACTCTATTAAAGCGATTTAAACAATGCACTGAAACCAATCAAACTAGATCATAAAACAAAGAACTGACTGCATTCCAACTTCAATAAAACACATCTAACGCAAACAATGATGTCATTTCAACCAAGATAATTATAACAATACAACGACCGCATTCTAAGAAAAAGAATGAAGAGTGAGAATGCATCAACCAAAAGACTTCAAACAACAGAGAAACTGCAATAACCCTATTATAAACTCTGACCAATATGATGTTTTCTAAGTACTCCTTTCTTGAACATATTGCCTCTTTGTGAAGAAACTACAACCATCAGCCTTCCTACTTGGGTATTTGAAAACACTGCCAAGTGAAAGTATCAATTTAAATAATATTGTAGTGTATTATATCAGATTAAGCTGATGGAATCTCTCTCAAGGTACAGCCAATCAAATAAGCTGATGGAATCTCTCTCAAGGTACAGCCAATCAGAAGAGATGCCATCTCTCTTGATAGCATCTAAATTATTCTGTCGTTTTGAAGTAATTACATCACAGAAAATCGCTTACCTCCTGCTGGAACAGAGCTTCAATCTCAGCTTGATCAAGGAGTCCATCACCATTTGAGTCTACAGATGACAACATAACCATTACACGTAAAAGAAGAACAGATCTTGAACACATATATATTTTTTTTATTTACTGCACATATGCTGTGTGCTAGAAGCACAACACAGATGTGTGCAAGACACAGATGTGTGCAAGACACAGATGTGTGCAAGACACAGATGTGTGCTAGAAGCACAACACAGATGTGTGCAAGAACAACTTCGAACGCAGTTCATTCACTGGTGATCAAACAATTGCTACAGATCTAGCATTCATGGTTCATGGTAGAACAAGCAGCACATTATGATGAAATGATGACCACAACAAACCTCATTATGTATTGAAAGTTCAGAAGAAAAACATTGTCAAACAGTTTCCGATGTTTGAAATAAGTGAGATATTTACGTTAAGCACTATTTTGGACTTCATATGAATTTAAGTTGTTATAAACTTTGAATACATAACTGTACATACTATTTGTGGTGATAATATCTAATGACTACAAATGTTACAATAATTTTTAAAAAGTAATAGTCGCAAATACCTTACAAGCATTTAATTCACCTCTGACAAACAATTTTGTGTTATTAATGCATTATGACAACATAACAGAATAGAAAACTGTGATTAAAATTGTCAAACCTATGGAATGTCGGCTAAAATTTACAGCGTTCCTGTGCCAACAATTTCTCCTTTTCATTCAAGCATAACACCATATATCGAATGCGAAATAAACCAAGAAATAAAATAATATTATTAATTTATAATCGTTATTGTTTTGTAAAGTTTTTAATGAGAGCGTCATTACAGCATTCGGGTTAACTTAATAATAATAGCACTACCATAACATAATTCCACAGGGAGTCACCAACCATGCAGATGGAAAAATGTCTTTGGGTCAAAGTCTTCCTTGTTCAGACCATCGGATTCTTCCCAGACTTCCTGCAGTTGTGCCTCGTTGCCCTGAACGACACACCAGAAACAGACACTTCAGCAAAAGGTGCTTCAGCAAGAGACACTTCAGCAAAAGGCACTTCAGCAAGAGACACTTCAGCAAAAGGTGCCAGAATTTAAGAAGGAGAGGTGCATGAGTAACAGGCACACTAGCAAAGGTATTTCAACAAAAGGAGAGGTACATCCGTGACAGGATAAATCAGTAATAAGTAGAATGGAAACACACATATTAATCAGTAATATATCAGTCACAGGTTAAACAGCAAGATGTATGATATCTTAAAAACATACAATTACCCATTTACATCTGCAAGATAGTCAAGTTTCTGAGTTTATAAAAACATCTTATTAGATCGTGATTGTTAATTAAACCAGTCAACGAGATATGGTGGGATTAAGAACCCATCCTTTCACACGATGAAATTTATGAACACATCTTATAAGGTAAAGAGAGTTCATGAATCAAACCTACTATCACATGTAGCTTATGAATCGATATTCTGAATACTGACCTGATCATAACTATCCATGATATGTCTTAGTGCATCGCCGGTCGAAGTCTTGCACACACGACAGACGTTAGCAATCCATTAGCAATTAACAATGAACCAAAGCTACCAGGCTGAGGAGTTTATTTAAAAATATCTGACCAGTCTTGGTGGTTTATGAGCACAACGAATCACATGGCAGAATTAATAATCCAACATACCATACATGGAGAAGCATGAAAACTCTATAATTGTATGTGCACTTGTTATAGTGCCTCTTCAAGATTTCTACTCAGAAGCGCTCTCGACTACAGCGTGGACACTGAATCGGAGTTTCACGGCGAAGCACATGAGCAATTGCGAGCGAAGGACATGCTCAGGGTCCTTACACGGAGGTGGATTCGAACCTGCAACCCTCCGGCTGCAAAGGCAACGAACATACCCACTACACCACCACCTCTATATATTGGATGCAACGGAGTTTATAAATTCCACCATCCACGTTGTGGAATTACCAATTGTATACATACTGGATGGTGGACTTTAGGATGATCTTTGTGCTTCTCCTGCATATCCTTGAACTTCTTCTCCTCTTCCGCACGATGTGGTTCGTCCAATTTATCCATTTCCTCTCGTCTCACGACCTCCTTCTCCATCTCGTATTTCTTGAAGTCCTCACGACGTTTCAGGTCGATCTCTTCAAGGTCCTTAGTTGCCTGCAGTTGAACAACATCAATTAGAAACGAGTTAGATCAGATAGAATAATTAGAACAATCGGAACCATTTGAAGAGCTAGAAAAATAACAAGACTACAGCGCTTAAATAGTTAGAACAACCAGAATAAGAAAAATCATCTGAACAGCTTGAAGTACCATGTGGAACATTACGAAAAAGAGCAACATGATTGGCTACAGCCGGGACTATTAACACATTGACCAAGTTCTTCGAATCAAAACTGATATGAAAACGTGCGACACACTTGCAGACGTTGACACACAACAATTAGCTACTGGTGTGAACTAATAAAACATGTTCACCTGTTGGATGAGCTTAGCAAGATCAGACACTTCGAAGCTGTTTGGATTGTTGTGATCGAGGTGAGCAAGAAGTCTGTCTTTATCGATGGAAGGAAGAACAATGTCTGGATTGACGTTCTTGAGGCCTGCAAGAAATTAACAGAAAATCGTTTAAGATACACATCACAACTTAGGAGCAAATTAAATACTACTGCTACAACAATGCCATTTCTACCAATTGTCAGACAACAGTAGCCATTGCACATTCAAACGTTTCACGGATCTTCAATCCCATGTTGACCTGGAGTCCAAAAAATAACCTGAACAACTGGTACATATTCGTGCTTGCATTGCTACACTAGCAATGATCTTGACACTCTAGAAGATTATAAAAGGTTTTTGTGACAATGCTAAAAGGTGTTACACAAAGTGTTTCAATACGTACTACATACAAAAGATACTCCATACTATCAGATTATTTAAAAGCGCAAGGCATCACTTGATGGTCATTTCAAGTGATAATACTGTAGTCAGAAATCATAATCTGATGGAAAGTCCAGTTTGGAATATGATTCACGAAAATCAGGTTAGGGCGTGGTAGTTAAACAAGTGTTTAAATAAAGATATCGTGCAGAGATGAACAATGTTGTAAGAAGTTTCATTGCAGAATGGTCCTCAATTAAAGTGTTGAATCGAAGTTTCAAACTTTAAAAAATGTTCATTGCCTCAGAATAATTATTTGTGTTTGATAGATGCATGCAACAAAGATGTTTCATGAAGTCCAACTGGTTTGAGTACTTGCCGGGAAGGTGCAGTGTATGAGTTTGATCCTCTGCTGAGGCACTTACTTTTCTTCTATGCATGCTGGTCAGATGCAAATAAACGCACTTACCGGTACTTACTCACCTACTTTCTAGAAACTTGAGAAAGTCCTCCAAACACAGTTACCTCGCAACATCAATTGACGTTTCGTAAGTAGCCAGCTAGTGGCAGTGAATAATTACATAAGTAATAATAATAATTCTGTATATAGTTAATGTCAGTCCTGGGCACGACGTTAAACTGCATCCATCCTCCGGCACAGGGAACCAACAACGTCCCTGTGCCGGTCCTAAGCCCGGACAAAGGAGGAAGGTTTGCCAGGATGGGTGGCGATACACTGGCAGGAAAAGACCAAGACGATTGAAATCCGCAAAAACCACGACGCAAGTGACAGAGCGACCCAGATGCTTCAAGGTGTCATGATGTGAAGCAGACATGCACAGGCCGGTTAGGACAGACCAGTGGAGAGAGTCGGGGGAGAGCATGGGACACATACGGGCATTGACCCACGTTGTCCTTCATGCCTCTTTTTCACGATTCTTTTCAATCAGACAAGGTGGTCTAGATGCTCCCAGATGATAATGGTATGGAGCAGACCTGCTGACCGGACCGTTTGAAGCTGGGCAACATGGCACGAGACAGACTCAGAACAGAGAGTGGCGTCGGACTCCTACGGGCATTGAGCCCAAGGTTATTGATGATGATGATGATGATAGTGGCAGTGAATAATTACAGAAATAATAATAATAATAATTTTGTATATAGCTAGTTAATATGTCTTACTTTTCTGTAAATGGCCTCGCAACCTCATCATCTGTCTAAGTCGATCCAGTTCTTTACGCTTGACTTCATCGAGTCGCGTGCGGATACCGTGACTCACAAAGTCAAGGTGTTTGGCGATTTCTCCGCTCTAAAGAAATCGTGAAAATCATTCAACAACAAACCAATCAGAGAAATAACGTCTCCAAAATCCCACGTTGGAACTCGTTATCATTAACTGTTTTACTATATTGTATTCTGCTGTTACTTCTTTTGTTATTTTTAACAAGAGCCTCGTGATCTCTCAGGTTAACACGAATTGAAGACATTGCAGCTTCCCGTAATGACAATTATTTTAATTACTATTGTTCCCCTGAAATACACATTATCCTTCAGGACATAAAAGTTTTAGATTTGCTACACAGTGGTCAGAGCAACACAGGACTTAAGTTACAATCTCACACCAGAACTAAATTCTAACGCCTAGTGACTGAGGTAAATTTGTTTACACCTTCCTATAGGAATACAGCATCTGCAGTTGCCTTTGTGCAGCAGAATGAATGATAGTCAGTCCAGGCTGGTTCAAGACAGGTAAGCACAGGTACATAGTATATACACAAGTATTACCTACACATGCATATATATGCATGTACCTTATCATTCACTCACCATCTTTCAACAAACTCACAAGGCCATGCTTGCATTTGTATGTACAGTGCATCTTCAAAGAAAAGGTGCTGAAAGATGATTTTCTTACCTAAATGGATTGATCTTACAACTACACATGTAGCAAATGCAGTCATTGTGAATAAACGTCAAGTTCACGTGAAGCAATTTAAACAGTGTTAGGTTTAGTAAGAAAATTACCACCAACAATCAATAAAAGAAAGCGAGCAACCAGGGTTAGTAGCACAAACACATGCCTACAACAAACATCAATGATGACAACAACAGCAAACATGCACACACAGGCAAGCATGCTTCCAAATGCATCAAAAACCTCCTTGTACAATACATCACTAGTTATAACATGATGTATGTTTAATATCAAAATATATGGTAGAAACATGCAGACTGTGATTACAATCACTGCAGGTTAGAGTCTGCTGAGTAGACTCCGGGAAATAATTCAAAGTTGTTTGCTTAAAGTCCTGTGCCTCAGATTCTGATTCTAGATTCAGCTTCAAAATGTTGCCTCGTTGTGATGCACATCACATCAGGAGGTTCAAGATGAACAAGAAATGCTTGAACATCATGACCTCTATGAACTAAATACATACAAGGACAATAGTAAATATAATGTCTGGAAATGCTAGATGCCCAGACCCGGCCCTAGGGCTTGCGGGGCCCAAGGCAGCAGTGGGCCCTCGAGCATAAATTTACGCAGTTGATTTCCTGTCAATACGGCACTGGTGGGGAGAGTCACCTAAGATGGGACATTTAACGTTTCTCAAATTTCTGTAGAGCTAAGAGCACTATTTTAAAACAAACCACATTGATGTGGCCTATGCATATTTGCTTTTCAAAGGATGTATGTAAAAGATCAGCAAGTTTCCACGAATGCGTTATTATTGTCATTGAAAAAACAATTATTCGTATAAAAACTATTCTTGCAGTCGCGAATGTGACATGGTGCTTTTGAAAGTACGAAACTTCGCTAAGCTTAACGCTGCACATTAATTAGACTCTACCAAGCAAACTATAATAGGCTACTTACGTAAGGTGCTGCTGCTGTCTTGATGTTATTGATAATAGAAATTTTTCATGTCATTGTTCGCTGATGTAATTTCACATTATTAAATTTTCCCAATCTGACATTCTGAAAATTATTGTCCTATCTTATGGATATAGTTGCTTAAGATGGAATATAATATGTCCCATTGAAAAAATTACTAATATTATTAAACGTAACTATAATGATTGTCAATATTGACAAAGAAAAAATTATAGCCAGCAGCGCGGGGCCCCTGGAAGCGCGGGGCCCAAGGCGGTTGCCTCGCTCGCCTTGCCCTAAGGCCGGGCCTGTAGATGCCGACATATTATCCATCTGGAACGATTAAAGACAAAAACTGTCTAGTACTGTCTATTCATAAAGCACATTATTGTAGTCTACAGCCAGATGCTATTTTGGCTTTTTGCAATAAGAGCAAGTAGACTATGTAGCGTTTGAAAAATAGACAGCTAATAGCTGTAAGCATTTGCACTGCACTATAATAGAACTGCAATTAGCAAAAAATATTATTTTTAAGGCAGGAAAGCTGCACAACTTTCAGAAGCCAATTAGTAAGGCACAAAGCTTCATGTGAACACAAGTCATAAGAAAAAATCAACAAAAACTACAAAACAAAATAACACCAAAGATTTAGAAACAAAACAATTTTCCAAAGCAAACTTTGTAAGACAACATTCCTAAATTAGTCATTATTGCATTCAACTTTCATTTACATAGAAGAACAATTTGTATTGTACTAATTAATTAATTAGTTAATTCAGAAATTCACCTCCAAAGCATGGAAAGGGATGTTTTCATTTACTGCCTAAAAAATGATGTAAGAAAAAGAGAAGGTCCTTGTGACAGGTCAGTGTCAGTATGGGTTAATCTACTAATCCTTTCAGGTTTAATCTACTAATCCTTTCAATATATCATGACTCCAGTTTTTAACACACTAAAAGATCTACACTTTCAATTTTACTGTAAGTTTCCACATGTAACAAAAAAGACACACATGTGCATATAGTCCATTAGTTTCAGTTGCACATCATGAGCAGTGAGCACTTATCTCTAAATATTTCCTATGGACAGGACATATCAAACCTGTAGAAGTGATTATTATGAGTTCTAATAATTTCAATCATAATCATTAATATACTATTTCAATTATTAGTATTTATATGCTAATATTATTACTGTCATAACAATTTTTTTAGGCTGTAATTTAAACCAGTGGTCTCAAACATGCAGGCTGCATGAGGGCTCAGTGAAGTATTTTCCACAGTAATCACATCACTGGAACAGTTTTCTTTTAATGAATTCTGCACCAGTGGAAGTTGAACTCAGCTGACAAACAAAGTCTGGAGTCTTAAGCCGTAGCCAGAATTTTAATTCAGAGTGTTTACTCGACTTTGAGCAAGCCAACAAGCAACCCAATCAACTGAATAACGGCTTTGGAGTATGATTTAATCTATTGTAAAATGTTAAATAGAAATAAGAGCTTCAAAAAACAATCCCCTTAGTCCTTACATCAGGATTGTTTTAGTAAATGCATTATTTCACTGCAGCATCATTTCATTTTGGGGGGTGCTCAAACAACCAAAACACCCCTAGCTACGGCCTTGAACAAAAGCATCATTTTAAGCAGATACTACTCAGCATTGTTAGTCAGATTCACAAAAAAGAGATGAGCATGATTAGCCGGAATTATTAATCGATTAGAATTAGAAATTTGTCTATTAATCACTCGGCTAATCGGTTAGAATTTAATCGTTTACCCGTATTATATCTCTGATTCACAATTCTCCTATGCATAAATCAAGAAGCAACCTTTTGCGAAAGTTCCTGCCCAGCATCGAGCATTTTTTGGGAAAAGTCTGTGTCCGACATGAGTAAGGTCATCACTTCGCGCAGGTATTTCTGATAGGACAACAGGTCAACCTGCAGAAACCAACCAAAAACCAGCCGTGTGTTTTAAAGTTACAGTTGACGAACAACTTACTTTGTAGCCTGTAACCACAGAATAGCTGAACACCCGGAAGTTTCAGAACCACTGTTCACGAGAGTTGATGAATTTTGGGGGTCACTAGAATCAGTGTTAAGCCACCTGGTGTAAAAGAATTTATACCATTGCCCAACCAGACAGTTGTACCACAGGTTTACCAACAACAGAGCATGCTGAAGAAGCCTAACAGTCAGATAAACATTGCTACTGTGCTGGAACCTTCTTATGACACTATCGCATCATATCCAAATACTTATACAGCGTCTCTTGCAAAATAACTTTCTGACGGTGCTCAATGTAAAAAAATGCATTACAACGAGTTACTCTACAGTTTGGACTTTCTGTTTGAAAAGAAAGTCGAATCAGGACACAGCCCATTTCTGTAATAAAAACTGTTCTATTGCATTGTATTTACTGGGTTTTTACAAATTAATTAATCGATTAATCAATAAAAATTTCAATGGATTAATTTCGGTCTGTCTGATTAATTTTTTTCTTACTAATTTCATGCTGCTGAGCAATCCATTTACGGCGTAAATAATGTGGTCAACAGCGATAATGTGAAATGTTTGAGTAGACAATTTAGCAATGATTTTGTATTTAAGGTAAATGCTGATGGAAAAGTCGAAGGGTGTGATAAAATTAACTACAGTGTTAATTGCAAAGATCGTGAAGACCTTGACAAAATTTAACTGTTTTAATCGCAATAAATAGCTTGATTGAAGTGTTTTTATAGAAGGAAAGCAGTAACTAACTCAGTGACTACATCTTAAACAGATTTTTCACATTTAACGCAACAGACCCAAAATTATCGAATTAAAAAATAATTACTGGTAATCAAAGTTAAAGTTAGAAGATTGATGCATTAAAATTTTGGTACTCATTACAGCCTTATATGTATTGTACTTGGACATTTTTAAAGCGCCTCTTAAAGCATGAAATATTCAGATGTGCTCCTAGTGTAGCAGCCTCAGAGAAATAAAAGTCTTCAAAAAATGTCGAACAGGTAAATTTACAGAAACCAACCAAAAGCAAATTGATGCAAGTTATTTGATAAGAAGGTTCCACAGTATATATTAGTTTTAAGCCTTTGTGCATGCATGTTACAAAAGATTCATAATTCAACAAAGTCTAAAAGTCACCCACCCTATACACCCAATAAGCCTGTTTATGACAGCTTTTTCATTGAATGAACTGTAAGAGGTGGCATCTAATAGCCATTAAAAAATAAAAGTTCTCAACAAGCCACCAAAATCAAAGTTGCCAACACTGCTCATGATTTTTTTACAACACAACAAATATATGGACAATCAGTAGCCAATAAACCATTAAAGCAGATCATGCATGCAGTACCAAGCCAGATTCTGAAGAACGACGAATTGTTCTACGCAAGGGATAGGGCAGTCCAACTGGCCGATATATTACCTTAATATCGGAAATGTTAGACTCCTCAAGCTTCTTTTTAAAGCTCTCGTCCGACTCTAAAACGCCTACTACCTCCTTGAGGTAGCGCTCATACTCTAGGCCAAACTTCTGCAAATATAGTCAGAGGTTAAGAAGGTAAAGAACAATGATATTGCAACATAATGCATTTATGCAAATACCTAACATAGTGCCTTTGGGTACCTCTCATAGCAAATCCTGCCAAAACACAAAGGTTTGCCATCTCAGGGTAGCAGGGTAGGCGCTTATCACTAAACAATGACAGCATCTATGGTCTGACAAAGAGAAACAATAGTCATGGCTAAATGAGAAAGAGTCATATGGTTTTTAACGTCAAGAACCCTTCAGAGTCATTCATAGCTATGGATACAACAATTTAACAGAAATTTTACAAAACAAGATGAAAGGCGATTACGATCAAGAATGATAATGTTGATGACAAAAGTGATGATGATAAATTATGAACATCATTGTGTGTGTGAAAGAAGCTAGACATAAATAAACAAATTGTTTAAGCTATCCTCGAACTGACCAATCTGAAATTTTTTTAATTTCCTATAAGGGCAACAGCTCAGGGGTTGGTTACCATTTCATCGTCATTCTCTTTATTGCTTAGCTTCTCGTCCTCCTCTTCCACCGGTGGCTTCTCTGTCACTGGTGGACAAACGACGGTGCCGATAATACAACCGAATATGACGGCAAACTTGACAGCAGGTACCGAGAACATGGTCACGGTGCTACAACAAAATACAACATGATTCTAGTGCTGCATGTTGTTTTAACAATAGAAATGATAAATAATAGTTACTCAATATTTAAATGCAAAAATAGAACTGAAGTCTGTTAACTTACTAGCAATCATACTTAACGAGCCTACTGCTTTCCAGCTATTGTTTCGGCTCTTTCGAATCAAAATTGAAAATTGGATCCCTTTCACATTCTAAAATATACTGAGGTTATGAAATTAAAACTAACAAGCTCTGCTCATTACACAAGCTTATTCGTGACCACTGCCTCAGTCAGGTCAGATATACCAACGTATGAAGAACAAGGTCTGGTAACCTGGAGAGTGGAGACCAGTAAAAGAAATCACAGAGAAGCCCTTAGGATGAGTTTTGTCAAAGGTGAGTCAACTGGGTAGCTTACTTCAGCCTTCCACTGTACTTAGTTGGTATAACGGCAAAAAACGGAAACAAACAAAGCCTTCATGTAACAAAATAGGAAAATTTAAATTGCCACGTCAAAGCCCCAAACGCATATGCGGTTGGCATTTTAGGCCGATAACATCTTAGGCAACTTGTAGCAGACCGGCATAGTACATGCCCATTAAGATATCAACAGCCTAAATTCAATCCATATATAATATTTAGGTAACAGATTTACGGCAAGTAACACTACATTTCTGTCGATACCCAATAGTAGTAACGAAAAACGATAGCATCGCTATGCTATCCGTCACATATGGTCTTAAAACTCTCAAATAATCCACCTTGTATCAACATAGGAACCAACTACGTCGGGTTTTAAAGTGCGTCGATTTTTATTCTTCGTCTACTTTCAAACAATAACTTAACAGAATTCAATTCCAGATTTAAAACAAATAAAACCGGGTCACCGGCAAAAAACAGATTTGTTGATGCCGAAAACTGACACACTTACTTTTGCTACGACAACGCACCGTAAGCTTAAACTACGCACATAGGAGAAACATCGCCCAAATATAGCCCAAATCAAAGCATGTCCAAAATCTGGACATCAATTAATTATGGTCAGACTGATGCAATTAAACAGTAAAATTTCTACACCAAATTAATACAAATTCTTTCATGCCACAAAAATTTCACGCTACAATGAAGCAGCCACCATATGGAAATTTAACTGAACATTTTAATTTAGGCCTACACCTAGGCCTATTGGAAATTGGACCGGGTCTATAGTATTATAAAACCACTTACGATTTTTAATACACTATACGATCGGTTCTAATACCAGATTGAGGTTTCTTCCAATGATTTATTCCAGAAATCTGCAAAATATAATTATCCTGCAAAATTCTAAACTAGCCTGATGACGCGGTCAGGATTAGGCCTATAGGCTATGCAGCATCAGCTGTTCGCCCGACAGCGTATTCCGGACATAAATTTGTTATTATCCTATGTTGCTGACGTGTCTGAGTGTGAATGGACTTCGTCTCTTAATTTCAAAATAAACTCACTTAAAAATAATTGGCTAGGCTACTATGATAATATTGTAACGCATAACCCGGAAAGACCTTGTCATTCTTCAAGACATAAGGCCGATAATTGATTTCATGTTTCCTTTATAGCCTATAAAATAGGCCTCCGACAATGGGTTTTAGGTGGTTTGGAAGACAATAATTTATGCGAGCTGTATTAGAACCATTGAAAATTAATAGGCCTATAATCTTATCCAATAAGTCTGTGATATTCACTGCCCGTGCCCTGAGATGGGCATGCATTCGAGTGGCGCTTTAGGAATTTGGAGTTACGATTTAACTTATTTTAATAATTGAGCGTGATGCAACCATTTTACATATTTCAACAAGTAGCCTAAAATTGAAAATAAGTGCGACACTTTAAACTATAGGCCTATTGTGCATGACATGGCACTTAATTCTTAAAAGGTCGTTGTTCTTACACCGTTTGTAAAGGGACATCTTGCGAATAAAATGGTATGTATACGCAGCCGGTAAATCATTAATGTCGTCATTTAACAGTAATTGACAGATTTAATCAATGCTGAAAGTGAACTAAAATATTGAAAGTGATAATTGACGATTTAATTTTCTCAATCGCTGTGAATAAAAGCATAAACTTTGCATATAGGTTAACATTAAATTAGGATTAAAGTTTATGACACCTTTTTTAACGATATTCAACTTACGAGACTTTATATACGGCTGAGCGCGACTTATAATTGCCCGAACGAGCCTCGGTGGTCCGGGGTGCAGGCTTCAAACCTGTAGCCGATTAGCGTCGGAGTGGTTCAATTCCACCTTTCGGGCGATAAAATGTCGACAAACAATGTATAGGGTGGGCCAAAAAAAACGGTGAATTTTTTTGTCAATATCTTGGCCAAAATTAAGAATTTAGAAATGAAATTTTACAGTCTTAAAGACAGTTCATATTTACACATGATGGCCATTGAAATATTTCAAACAGAACAAAAGTTATACCACTTTTAATGAAGTCACCCACCGTTTTTTGACGATTCAAAAACAAAAAAGTGTTTATGTGTCGATTGTCATTAATAGATAGGTTATCAGGTCTAAATCAGCGTTTTCTGCATGATGATTATGGACTGAAGGATGAATTTTGGGTATCCGGACGTTTCATCCTCGGACGATTCATCCCCGGACGGTTCATCCCGGACGATTCATCCAGTGGACGTTTCATCCCCGGACGGTTCATCTCCGGACGGTTCATCCAGTGGACGGTTCATCCAGTGGACGTTTCATCCCAGGACGTTTCATCCAGGGGACGTTTCATCCCAGGCCGTTTCATCCCCGGACGTTTCATCCCAATGGACGTTTCATCCCAGGACGTTTCATCCCAGGACGTTTCATCCCAATGGATGGAAATTTAAGCAATTTAATCTTATAAAATTTCCACTATAATAGATATTTAAGCAATTTAAGCAATTTAATCTTTTAAAATTTCCACTATAGGCCCTAATAGATATAAAAAGTCAAAAATACTTGCAATAAAATAGCTTTCATATAAGAGCACATACGCCTATAATTATAACAGAATGAATCGTCAGTAATTAAATATCATAAAAGAACACACAAGCTTAAGGTAGGCCTACTAAAAACACATAATCCTATAAAATATCAATCTAGATAATAGATCTAAAAAGTCAAAAAATACTTGGAAGAAAATAGATATCATATAAGAACACATACGCTAGCCTACAAAACATGCAATAAAATCTAGATAAAAATATTTTTTAAAGTAGGAGTGTCATGTCGATTTGTTACACGCGGCTGTTCTGAGCTGATTCCAATCTTCATTGGCATTCGTACTGTGGTGTACAGAATATAAACAATGTCCAATTGAGCGTACAACACTAAGCCGTCGGGACTTGATTAGGTGATTATAGAACAATAGAATAGGTGACTCTTCACCAGGACGTTGTTTTACCCTGCCGACATGGGTGGAGTTTGGTTTCCGTTCTTGGGGTGGGGGGGCTAGAGGGGCTTTCTAGGGGGGATAAGCCCGGGATAAAATACCATTTTCATGGTAAAAAACTTTTCGGGACCTACTTCAGGTTCGACTAATGTATCACATTATTCTCTCTATTTATTTTTCGGGATGAACCGTCCGGAGATGAACCGTCCGGGGATGAACCGTCCACTGGATGAACCGTCCTGGGATGAACCGTCCACTGGATGAACCATCCACTGGATGAACCGTCCGGGGATGAACAGTCCGGGGATGAAACGTCCACTGGATGAATCGTCCGGGATGAATCGTCCGGGGATGAATCGTCCTGGGATGAAACGTCCTAGAATCGAATTTTGATGGAGAGGCAGAAAAGGAAACTGAAACTAGACAGACCTAGGCCTATATGCCGCCTATCAACCTCCTGCCGTGTAGGACTACACCTATGCACTCGTAATTCACAGAAATTAGGCCTGTGGGCTACGTAGGTTAATCTTTCATAAGCTCAAAGTCTTAACCCTCCATGGAGTCCATGGTCGATACGAGCTCAGTTGTGTTTGCTCAATATAACTTAATTAGATGTTATACCGACTAACTTGATTATTCAACTGATTTCTGGCCGTTGACAACAACAAGTAGGTCCAAGAATTTTGAATAAATAGGCCGATAAGAGGCCTTACCTGCAGCAGCTCGCCTGATCACCGATATTATGTACACCACTTCAAGCTACACACTGACCTATAGGCCTATATTATATTAAGTGGCCACAGTTGTATGGGGGGAGCTAGCCCGGCTACAGGTATGCAGAATATATATATATATATATATATATATATATATATGTAAATATATGTAAATATATATATATACGTGTCAATGCATAATGTAGCCTATACACCGTGGTTCAAAAAAAACTAAGCCAAATTGTTTTTCGTATATCTCTGATGCCTGATAACATATCACGCTAAAATTTTCCAAATATTTAGAGAAGTGGACCAAGAATATGATTCCAAAATTTCAAGAGATAAAATTGAACGGATAAAAAGATATCAATCTTTCAACTTCATATGCCAAAATTGCAGTTTACAAGCAATTTTCTGACAGATTCAGAAAAAGTAAGCCAAACTGTTTTTTTTATATCTCCAATACCTGATAATTCATCATGCCAAAATTTTCCAAATATTTAGAGGATTGAACAAAGAATAGGATTCTAAAATATCATGTCGTACATTTGAACTGATAGAAAGATATGAATATTTAAACTTCATCTCCAGAAATTTCTGTTTTCAGCAAGTCTGTTATGGTGTTCGTTGCAGTTTCGATGCTTGATAGTTCCCAATTTTGGTCTTCAGGGATAATGGAGTAAAATTAACGGAGTATATTATGGCAACGTTCTGCTGTCACAGCATCTTCCACCTGTTATCAGAAATCTATAGCCCCAGAAGGCTGTTTTCTTTTTCAACAGAACAGCGCCAGCCCACAGAGCCAAGGAAACCATCAAAATGCTGACAAGAGAGACGCCAGACTTCATTTCTCCCACGTTATGGCCTCCGAACAGCCCATATTTGAATCCTGTCGACTATAAAGTGTAAGGTGTGATGCAAGACTGAGTCTACCAGACAACAATCCATGATATAAGCGATCTGAAGCAACCAACGCTTGTTGGAAGTGTGGGAAGGCTTGGACCAGAGGATAATTGACGATGCTGTTGCGTAATGCATGGCGCCAGCGCTTCCAAGGCTTGCGTGCAAGCAGGAGGACATTTTGAGCATCTTAATTAATTAAATAATAAAACCATACTGTTGGATTCATATTGTTAGTTCAATTCTGTACATATCTGGAAAATTTTAGAATGATTAATCATCAGGCATTAGAGATATAAAAAAAACATGTTGACATATTTCATTGAATATAGCAGAAAATTGCTTGTAAACTGAAATTTCGTCATATGAAGTTGAAAGATTCATATCTTTTTATCTATTCAACTTTGTCTCATGACATTTTGGAATCATATTCTTGGTCCACTTCTCTAAATATTTGGAAAATATTAGCTTGATATGTCATCAGGTATTAGAGATATATACAAAACAATTTGGCTTAGTTTTTTTTGAACCACGGTGTAGTTAGCCTACTAGACTAAGTGGCAAATATGTATACGCATATGTTGGTCTGCACTACAAATCTGTGCATAACAGGCCCACAGGCATTTGATTTGTTACTACCCTTAACCATTGAGCAACGATGTTAGTCGTAGCTTCTTTGCTTGGATAGTTTGCTGCCGCAAAAAGTGGGATTTATCTCGACGACTAGCCCTGAAGAAAAGATAGATATATCGTGTATACATTCGGATTAAAGGCCGCAGCCTGTGTTCTGCAGAAACTCGTGTCAAACAGAACTGTATAGGATTTAGTTCCATCTGTACTTTGCATGTTTGTCAATCGACTTACGTGTGTGAGATCGTCCCATGATTAGTGTTGATGCCATTTCAAAGCAAACGATGAGCGGGAAATCGTCAGATGGAGGAAGTTACCAGAGCGTGTGAGTATTAATTCGCTTTGAAATGTTAAATAGTATAGCCTATTATTGTGACTTTCAGTTTTCATAAGGGCAAAAAGGAAACATGCACTTGGTGTTACAAGTTACTGTCGATCCTTGGCGGAAAGCATATGGGTAGTCGTATCCCAACACCAACAAATATTTGACTATTAAACACCTATAAAAAGCTGTGTTTCACTTTTGCTCAATTATATTGGCTGGTCTGATAATAAAGTGCAAAATTCTTGTGTGGCCAGAAAGTTCCATCCAGCCGGAATCAAATGGCTTTTTCTTTCTTGTAATCAGCAAAGCTAAATTTGTTCTTCAATAATGCTGATGTGAATGAATGAGGATGTGTTTTAGCCAGGGCTAGCCTGAAAGTGAGCCGGGTCGGTCCGGGTCTGCGAGCCGGCATCGATTTTCGAGACCTGCTGTTGCCAGGTCTCAGCAGGGTCGCACAAAAGGTCGTCAGGTGCCAAAACTAAGTAAAAATGGTAGGATTATGGATAATTTGAGGCAAAAGACTAAGAAAACGTCGTCAGAAAATTTACGGGTCAAAGGCGTGCTCACCCGCCAAAGTGAGACCCGGCAACTTTTACAAACCACTTTCAGCCCTGGTTTTAGCAAGGCTCTAAAGTAGTGTGTCTTGATAGACCTACAATCCTACTACATGTGTAGGCCCTATATATTATGTATAACTATTATAGAAGTTGTTGGTGGTGTTAATATGGTCTGTGAATGTTGAGATTTGTTGAGCCATTTGAATGCACCATAATACATGGTTCTTCAAAACCTTGATTCAGTTACATTCTTTTGATTCTGGATTCACCTTATACGTATTAGACTGATTCCAGTGCAACAGTTCATATTATTTTTGTAAGGCATATAATCTTTATGCAACGTAAAGCCATGAGGATCTTTTGGCAGAATAGCTACAAAGCAATCGGCTTAAGAATCCATTTAAAACTTACTTCTAAAGGAATTGATCGAAAGATGGGACAGAGCTAACTCAAATGGCTTGCTATTAAATTTTCATGAATGGCAAACATCTAATTATTAACCAGGCTATTGCTTATGTTCAGTGACAATCCTCGGCCCACAGAATATCAATTGGAATATCAATACCTTACTACGGTATCTCAATTGAAAAGGCTTTGACATTATTATCACACAAGTATTTTCTTCAATCAATTGCTGATAAGATGTCTATTCTGGCCTGTGTGTGTGTGTGTGTGTGTGTGTGTGTGTGTGTGTGTGTGTGTGTGTGTGTGTGTGTGTGTGTGTGGGTGGGGGTGTGGGTGTGGGTGTGTGGGTGTGTGGGTGTGTGTAACTTTATTAAAACATTTGATAGCATAAAGTGCTATACTTATATTTATTGTCATTCAGCAGTGTTGATAGCTATAGATTATACAAGCTATGTGTATCATTGTGTATGTGTTATAGTTAAAAAGCAACAGTAAGCTATAAAATCATCCAGCAGTTCTGTTGATAAAGCACATTGCAATGATTATGCTACATGCGTCATAGTCACAGTTACTATATTATAGTAACTGTCGACTTGACTAGAGGTCAGGTGTCTCTACACTTAGACTAAATTAATGTTCATTTTTCACATTACCGTAAGCTCAACGTAGGCCTACGTATGTCTTATGATGCGTCAGAATGCCTACATGTCATGAGTCACTCAAGAGAACTCCTCTCACCAGTGAGAAATGCATCAGAACTTCACATAAGACAAGACTTCTCACAATCTCTCTGTGGAGTATTCCATAAACTACATGTTTAGGCTTGTTGCTGTTTAACGACACTGCCATTACAATTATGAATAGTGTCGCCCTCCTCCTTTATCCAGGCTTGGGTCTGGCACTGTCAGAGTAAAAACAGTGGAGGAGTTCTTGTTCAAGTCCTGTACTTAAATATATAAGCCTCCAGCAGGTCTGGTTCTCTAAGCCATGTGTAGCCTATAGGCCACCAACAGAACTATGCCCATTCTGCTCCCATGATTTCTTAGTGCTCCCACTTAGCCTGCTTAGTTTGGTTGTTAGCATAATTGTCAATTCATTAATAATGTCACACATTTGATTTTCTCTTTGATCTTTCATTTGTCCAAACTGGCTTCTGTGCAATTAACCTAGCTCATCCAGGGTCTTTCTTGGTAAGTGTATCTGTGCGTTCCTACGGTCGCTTGTCAGTGTGTCTGTATGTGTCCTTGTCCGTTTCCATACTTGACTGCTGAATTGAATTAACTGAGCTACGCCATCTCTGGGATTTTAAGAGCAGTTCAGAAACTGGTGCCAATCGCGGGCTAAATATTTGCAGATCTATTCGTTTGCCACAGAAAATTAGACAATTTTCATTTAATTCAAACTATATATTGCATAATAACCATTAGGGCCTAAAGTAAATGAGGATAATTTTACAATGAAAACCAAATGATCTTTATAAATACAGTCCTACACTGCAATAAAGAAACTAAATGCTTTAAGTATAGGCCTATTAATTTTTTTATTATAATGGCATTGATGGTCATGACTCACTTCTATAAAATAAGTTCTAAATCTAAATTCACTTCTTACACATTCTTTATGCATAATATACCAATACTCGATTGCTATCTACACAGTCTACACACGCATACACGTAATGCATGGATCCATTTTAGGCACACACTACTCTTCCGACATCACATTCACCGCCAACAAAACGCTGTCCAAAGGGCATCATTCTAACTCAAACACAAACTGCTTCCTGTACTTAACGTCATGGAAGTTGAAGACACTTCTTGAGTTTGAATGATTGTGATGTGACTTCCGCTACACTGTGGTACTGAACCATTAGTTAATTATAAGACATTAATTGAAAGTTTTTTCTGTCCATAGTTGCATTAACTTGATCTGGGGCTATCATTAGCATCGGTATAGGACTATAGGCCTTGGCTTTACTTCCTGTTCTCATGGGCGGAGACTTGGGGGGGGGGACGAGTGGCGCCGAAGGACGCGAAATTTTTGGCTGACGAATGGCTGAGCCGCTGAGTCGCCGACGAAATTTTCCACTTTTGCCGACCAAGATTTCTGACGACCTGTTTTTTAGTCATCCGCCCGAAAATAAAAAAGTTGATGACCTTTTATTTTAAGTCATCCTCCCGAAAATCAAAAAAATTTATTCTTAGTTACCCGCCCGAAATCTCCAGGAAAATACCCATTTTCCTCGGTGTATCATGTATGCAGTGTGTATTTTCGTGAAGTGTCCATGCCCTGACATTCAACAATTGGGGGGGGGACAAATGCATGGGCCTTCCCCCCAACACATTCATTGAATGTAATAAAATGTACATAAAATGTACATAAAATGTAATAAATTTTATTACTAAGCGATATATTTGGGTTTCTGCAATAGTTGACATTATATTATACTACAGTGTTTGTATTGTTACATAATAAAATTGATGACATGCAAGTAGTTGATAGAGTACCGGTATGAACCGCATTCTATCTACTACCCATGCATTGTCATGTTACTATCCATCATGTCTGATTTCTTCAAGAACACATTTTGACCCAATGCCGACTAACCATATAAATTAAAAATGTTTTAGCAAAACGAAAATTAAGAAACGTTTTCATTAAATTTCAAAACTCAAGCCTCAATTGGGGTTCATCGGAAAGATTATAATTATCCTCATTTCTTTTCTAATTTCTTGTGTTTTAAACTCCAATTGAAATTAAATCGGCTATAAGTTACATTTTACCTGGTTCACTTGCCTCTTCTTTAAATTTCTTCATCGTTTACTGAATATAATAAAGCAATTAAGTATTTGACATCATATTGAGCACTATAATATGTTTGTTGATATATGTCGATATAATTATGTTGATATACTTATGTTGATTATATGTGCAGGGAGCAATCGATCGTGCAGGTGAAGGCCACGGTGATGCTATTCGACGATGCCAGTCGTCAATGGACGTTCAGCAATTCGTGCTCGTCACCGTCGAAGGTTCACATCTACCAACATGTCGCCAACAACAGCTTCAGAGTTGTCGGACGAAGCATTGAAGACCGCACGGTATATATACATATATAATTATATATATATATATATATATATGTTAGGGCCTATTCATTCCTACTTTATTATATCCGTCATATTATGGCGTTGACAACCGAATGATATACTCTACTGTACTTGATTATATTGACGATACTATGCTGTACAAGGCACCCCCGGCCTGGGTCTGGAGCGCCTCTGAGTAGAGCCCTTGAAGAGGCGCTATATAAATCACATAGATAGATAGATAGATAGATAGATAGATAGATAGATAGACAGATAGATAGATAGATAGATAGACAGACAGACAGACAGACAGACAGACAGATAGATAGATAGATAGATAGATAGATAGATACAGTTTATCTCCATATATCATATCGAGCAATAGTGAAACACTAATAGGCCTAAAGGTTGTAATTTGTTTTGAAACACCCTGTCAAAAGCGTCAAAACATGGCAAGTTTAAATCACATTCACTTTAATGATTTTATTACCACGTCAACAAGTTTGTTTAACTTGTGCGGTGTTCTCTTGTTGTATTGATTCTCTGAAGGTGACGTTGAATTGCCTGATCAGTGGAAGCCTGCGTTACAATCGTGCAACTGACGTCTTCCATCAGTGGCGCGACAGTCGACAGACAATATACGGACTGCAGTTTGTCAACAAAGACGATTCCGATTGCTTTGCAGATGCCATGTTTGCATCTATGGAACAACTCAACTGTGAGAGCATTGTAATATGGAATTTAATTAATTATTTGCATTGTATTCTGTTGGATTGTAGTGCATGGGCAATTAGTGCAGAGTGGCGTTTAATGTGTTGTAATGTAGTTTATTATTGTGCCCTATGATATATTTTATTTTATTATGCTGCATTGAGTTGTGTACTGTGTAGCGTTGTAGCCGTACAGTACAACATGCTTTATTGCATTTTAATGTAATGTACTCATTGTACTGCATTGTATGCGCTGCAGCATCGTGTATGCAAAAAACTTTGATAGCGTCTTAATGAGACAAGCTTCTTATGAGAGTAACTACCCTCAAACATGGGCGGAGATTTAGGGGGGTGGGGCAGCGGGGGACGGTCCCTCCAAAGTCTCCGCCTATGCCTCAAACTCCATTAAGTTAACACATGATTTCAGTTATCTTCAACTTACGCTAAAATCCTGACGCAAGCAGAATAAATGACTGACATAATCTAAAACTGAAATAAGACATTAGAGTTTACGGTAATTACTGTAATAAGAGTTAAATTAATGTATTTTAAATTTTTAATGACAGTGGAAGCTGACCAGCAACTCCACCACCAGCAAGATAACCAACATCAACAGCAGTCGGTATATTCCAACGTGCCGCAGCAGCAGCAACAACAGAAGATAATGATGAGTCAGAAGTCAACATCTTCAGCTTCCAACGTTAATGCCATACCACAAACAGAAACCTACACCTTGTCACGAGGGTTCGATTGATTGATTGATTGATTAATTGATTGATTGGCTGCAATTGATTGGTTGAGATTGATTTCTGAATGATCGGCTGAGATTGATTGATTGACTGACTGATTGTTTGACTGATTGATTGATTGATCTGACTGGTTGGCTGGCAGGATAGCAGATTTGTTGGATTGATTTATTGCTACCAATTACTTAATCAATTAATCTGCTGATTGACGAAGTCTCCGCCATTAGCACACTTGACATCACACTTACATAATACTTTTTAGCAACCTCTATAGTTACCAATTCCAAAATGACACAGAGCAAATCTAACATAGTGTTATGGTCGTGTCCTAAAGATGTTATGGTGATGCCTAAGAGTGTTATGGTGATGCCTAAGAGTGTTATGGTGATGCCTAAAGGTGTTATGGTGATGCCTCACGGTGTTATGGTGATGCCTCAGGGTGTTATGGTGATGCCCATTAGATGCTGCTGATCCTGTTTAGATTACAGAAGAAAATTTGTCAATGATGACAGTGAAGGAAGATTGGAAGAGAACTTTATTTATTTGGAGCTGCTTGAAACTGCACAAATCTGTTACTTATTTGTCGTAGGCTATAGCAGACTTGCCCCACCCATGCCATTCTTGTTTTTAATATTATTTTTCCCACTGCTCAGGAATCGCCATAATCAACAGTATGCTCAAGGCAGAGAATATGCACAACCCGAAGAAGATGAAGCGGACGGGCCAGGTAAACTCTATTGCATCACAAAATATGTTATCGCTAAATTATATGTTGATATGTTATGCCATGTCATATGCTAAATGTTATGCTGTGTCATATGCTAAATGCTATGCTGTTATATGTTAATACACCATGCTTTGTTATTTGTTATGTAGTGCAAGCAACAATGAGTGTGTGCGCGCGCTGTGTGTGTGTGTGTGTGTGCGTGTGTGTGTGTGTTTGGGTGTGTGTTGTGAGATGAGACTATTTTTATTTTGAAGTTAGTTGTCTTTCTTTGCGTTTGTATTCTGTGAAATTGTAAACGCATGATTTTTCCACGATGTAGGGGCCTATTCCATTCAAAGTAATAAAAGCTCATTTTCATCCCTGGTCATGGGAAGGCAACATAAAGAGGATAGTTTTTTCTTCATGTTGAAATTGAACAATTTCGTTAGATTAGAAGTCAGATCAGAATTGAGGTGCATCTTGGGATACTCTTTCATAATTATTATTGTCTCCAACAGATATGGCCAATCAGCAGCAGCAGGAGCAGCAACAACAACGACAGCAGCAACGACAGCAGCAACTACAACAACAGCAACAACGACAACAGGAGGTTCGGTTGTCTCCTCTTCTGTCTTCCAAGACCATTCCATTGACTTCCGGTTCAGGAGTTCAATCTCCATCGTTGTCGAAATCACTCCTTGCAGCCAGAGCTTCCGCTGGCTCAGACAACAAATCAGCCACAACTAACTCAAGTCCTTGCTCTTCTTCCCCATCCAATGCTACCACCACAGTCTCGGCGACCCCACCACCTCCACCACCACCTCCACCATCTGGTGCCCCGCCACCACCTCCACCACCTCCCCCAGCTGGTGCCCCGCCACCACCGCCTCCTCCACCTGGTCCCCAAATAGCTTCACAAGCCCCTGCAAAGTCAGCTGGAATCGACCTGGCATCGGCTCTCAAAGGCGTCACGCTACGCCAGACGACGACCAAGGTATAATCATCTTATAGCCTACGTATAATTGTATATGCAGTGTATAAGTTAACTTATGCATACCTATGCATACTATGCTGCGATCTATAGGCCACTAGATGTCTATCAGCCTGAATACTTAACAATCTCCATGTATTCCCATCCACCTGCAAGTCTACATAAATAACCGCATACATAAATAGGCCCAGTGTCAGATTTGTGAAAAATAACTGGGGGATGGACTATAATCCAATTGGAATTGGGGTGTGAAAAATACTTTACTATGGGGCTCTAAGAAAGACTGCGGGGTTGAAACCCCAACCCACGGCAATTCTCACCTTGAATAGGTCTACTCTTGCACATACACATCCAATAGCAGCTCTCTGGCTATAACGAACTGATTATTATAATTATATTTGATTACGTATGCATAAAATTACGCAAAGAAATAAAATGATGTAGACTCTTGTAGAGACATATAAACTGATGCATCTTGTCTTTAACTTTTGCTTCTGAAGTGCTTCTTTTGAGATGCTTAAACAATTTGTTTTTTGTCTTGTATGCTTCCAATAAGTCTCTGCACCAGCACATACCGTACATAACAAATGTGGCCTTCCCTTTATAACGTCTGAACTACTTCAAAACAATCTTGTAAACTAGTGATACCTTTGATTTTATGCTTCTAATGAAGATGGCATAGCATGATTATACTAACATAGAACATATCATGACATATTAACATAACTACAACACAGCATAACATATTAACATATGGCATAGCATAACATTTAGCGTATAGCACAGCATAACATATTAACACAATTATGACATAGCATAGCATTTAACATATCACACATTAACCTATATAGCATAGCATAACATATAATTTGTTGCCCCAACTTCCACAAAGTGTCAGCGAAAGTATAATAAGTTTATTTTCAGCCTGCTTACCTCTATGCCTCTGTTCGAAGAGCTTCCTTCAATAAAAATGTTACTTTTTCCACTTACACTTTTGCATTGCATTTAACAGCCAACCGACTCTGAGTCAAAAGAATCAAAACCTTCTGGTGTACAAGCGATGACCTTGGGCCGAGCATCGAAGGCCGCTCCACTCTTGCCATCGGGATCTGGATCGGCAACTGTCGGTCGGGCGTCCGGTGGCCCACCGCCTGCGACCCGACCAAAGCTCAATGTCATGAGCGAAATGGAAAGGAAGCTGAAGGAACGAAAGGACAAGTTAGAGGGCGGAATGACCACAACGGTATATATTAGCCTTTTTTATTGGGCAGATTATATGAGAATTATTGAAGAAAAATAGTATATTCCTATAATAATTATGAGATTTGCAGTGGACTCATGCATAGTTGGTCTCTGCATATACTATATGCCCACATTCCAAACAGTTGGTGCTACATTTCTTGCCTATATCTCTGGTGGGCAGAAATAGCAGGGACTTTATTTCTTGGTAGGCCTATACTGCTGACAATTGTCATTTTATTGCCGTATATATAAGGCTTCTGTCCATTGATTTCAGCAAGGCTTTTGATACAGCGCGTGATGGGTCAAGATTGACTCTGTGTGGAAGCTTGTAGGTGTTATTGATCGTGTAAAACTGAAGTTGTATAAGATGAAGTGACAAACTAAAATTGAACGTAGACTAATAGGCCATAATAAAGAAATTGTGTTCTTATACAGGGACAGGAAAATGTTAGACGAGGTTCCGCCGGGCTACAAGACCTTTTTCAAGGGAACCAGTCTCAGCAAAGAGCCGTGACTTCCGAAGAAGAAATACCACTTCCAGTTGTGAGGTAATAACTGAGACACACGCACAGCAGTCTAAACGCAAATGTAAAAACACTGCAGACATTCTTCTATAAAGTGGGGGCACGGTGGACTAGAGGTATGTTCGATGCCTTGGAACTTGAAGGTTATGGATTCGAATCCACTTCAAGTTGCCGCGTATGAATTCATTCACAATTGCTCAATTTGCTTTGGCATGAAATTCTGATTCAATTCCATGCTGTAGTCGGGAGCTCCTCCGAGTAGTAATCTTGAAGGGGTGCTATAGCAAGTGCTCATACACACACACACACACACACACACACACACACACCTACACAAACATACCTACACACCCACACACACGTACATGCATACACCTACACAAACACACACATATTTCAGCAGTTTTAGCACAAAAAATGAACTTTGTGTTTCCTCTTTTATTGATCAGTTCTACGGAAAGCAACATCGCTGCTGTACAGAGGTCACTGGAGGTCAAACCGGTGCGAGGGGGCGCTACTGCTGTGTCAGCAGTTTCTGCTCACGGAAACAACTCTCGTTGTGTACTTCCAGCGGAATGGGAAACAATCAAGGTTGAACTGGTGATGGAAATCAAACAGGAATTGGAAAAGATGAAAGAAGAAATCATGAACGGTAGATATTCAGACACACATGTTCACATATCTACTATTATAGCCTACTTCATGCCAATCTGTCTATCTGTCTATGTGTCTTCTTGTCTGTGTGTCTATCTGTCTTCTTGTCTGTGTGTCTATCTGTCTTCTTGTCTGTGTGTCTATCTGTCTTCTTGCCTTGTGTCTTTTAGAACAGATTATCTGAACAGCAGGCCTATTTATTAGTAGCATATATTTATGACAGTCTGTCTATCTGTATGTATGTCTGTATGCACGTCTGTCTGTCTGTCTGTATGTATGTATGTATGTATGTATGTATGTATGTATGTATGTATGTATGTATGTATGTATGTATGTATGTATGTATGTATTCATGAATGCATAATGCCTACCTAATGCCTATATAATTATATCCAGTGTTTTAGTTGTCAGTGAGAGAGACAGAAGTTCACACTTCCATGCTATATCTCTAATCCATCTATACTAGTGTTGCTATGGGATCGGGCAACTGAAATATCTCATGAGTTGTCAGTTGTTCAACTTGTTCTGTGCACAACAAATTTTTAACATTAGATTTGGCTTGTGTTTATGCGCTTTGGCAATCGGTAAAATTTTCTTTGTCCCACATATATTTTGCCACTAAAACACTGTTGGTGTCTGTCTCTCTATTTTGTATATAGTCCTACATTGTCTGAATGCATTTGTTTGACCATTCTGAAACTGACTATAACTTCCCAGTACAAAGTAACCTAAATGTCAAGCAAAAACAAAAACCACAGTTGTGTATGTATGTATGTATGTATGTATGTATGTATGTATGTATGTATGTATGTATGTATGTATGTAGGCCTATGTATGTATGTATGTATGTATGTATGTATGTATGTATGTATGTATGTATGTATGTATGTATGTATGTATGTATGTATGTATGTATGTATGTATGTATGTATGTATGTATGTATGTATGTAGGCTATGTATGTATGTAGGCTATGTATGTAGGCTATGTATGTATGTCCATAATCTAACCATTCATTCTTGTGCATGTTTTTGTCTTTTACATCTGGACATTATCTTTTCTATTTTAGCCCTCAGAAGTGAGTTGACGAAAGAGAATTCCTAACAGCAGCAACGAGACCAGAATTGATTATAATTATTACGCATGGCTACAAGGGCGTCAAATAAATCGGATAAATTGAAGGCTCTGAACAGAATTGTTTCTCTACTATAGTAGAGCTATATAACTTTAGACGTCGTACAACATGTAAAGACGTCAACATGTAAAGACGTCAACATGTAAAGACGTCAACATGTAAAGACGTCAACATGTAAAGACGTCAACATGTAAAGACGTCAACATGTAAAGACGTCAACATGTAAAGACGTCAACATGTAAAGACGTCAACATGTAAAGACGTCAACATGTAAAGACGTCAACATGTAAAGACGTCAACTTCTTTCGTCCGATAATGACCGTAAAGCAAGAAATGCAAAAAATATGAACATGAGAAGCTTTCGTTTTCAGAGACAAACTCTGCCACAATCCAGTATTTCAAGAATGTGTGATTTGCTTGTTTCAACATTGCATAATTGCATTTACAGTCTTGTTTTATAGCTTAATGATGATTGATGACATGATCTTTGTGACACCAGCTGGCAAAAGATGAGAATACCAAGAATCTGATGATGAAATTGGCGATCTAATAATAACAACGATTTCTATGGCGCCGTAACATTTAGATTGTTTATTTCTTCTGTTTTTTCCCTTGAAAGAGTTTGTCCAGCGGGGTACTCTGCACTTCCACAACACCTGCACGAACAGAAGTCCTCAGAGTCCTATCGCCTATCAGGGCCACCAAGTTCAAAACTACCAGAAGAATGAAAACCGACAGAATAAATTAAAGGCTAGGTTTTCAACTAAATGCACTCAATTCATTATAATTAACCCCATGCATGTCATTAAATATATATAATGCGCAGAAAGATACTGGACACGATGCGGGCTATATTGGCCTATAATTTAGCCTAGCTGAAATGGTTGAATGCACTCCCTGCAACGCGGAAAATAGCATTTAGGCCTGTGGTCTACGGGTTCGAGAGCAGTACGTAAACCTCTTAAAGGTACATGAATGTGGACCTTTGAGCAAGTCATTTAGATTTTAGACCTATTGATGCGAGACTTGAACACAGGTCCCTGATATCGGGCAGTGAATTTCGATGAGGCTTGCTCCATAGGGGAATTTCGAATTTTATCTCCTCTCCGACGAAAAGGCAAATCTATGGAGAGTTGATCGATGCACCGAATTTCAAATTTTCAATTGTTGATAGGACCTGGTTCATAGGTGGACAACATACGGTCCGAGGGCCATGTCCAGCCTCTAAGAGCCTTTAGCCTACATGTCTTTTAGATCAATATTGTGCGTGCCTGGCACTTTGGAAGCATTCATCCGTTTTATATATTTTTATGTAACAAAGATGTCGTCACAATTAGACCTAATAAAAGTCTAACAAAACCATCATACTATTATAACTGTCACATCAACACGTTCACGATGAACAAAGCTAATGACGCAACAATTGTGCTTGAATAACAAAGAGATGTCGTCACAATACGGAATAGCCATATTATCCTAACAACGACACATCACTAAACAAAGCTATTATGACGTCACAATAATGTTGGAGACTAAGGAAATGTCATAATGCGAAGTCCGTTACTACAGCACAGCCACATAATATAATGTGGTACAGCATAGCAGTTGGGGCTGCTATTATAGGCTATTTATAGCTACAGTTAGTGACGCAACAAAATGCTTTACAAGGAGAAGTCGTCACGATAATAGGCTACGGAGTCGATCGAACAAATTAATGACTTAACATCAATTTTTAACATAGACAAAGTCTGTGACGTAATAATGATGTTTGCATGACAACGGTATATACGTCAGTCATGTCGCAATATTATTAAAAAAAAGTCCATAGCACAAAACTAACATCTTAATAGCAACATCTCTTCTTCATTTCTGCCCCAACATTTCCCCGTCCTTCGCGCTATTCCGTCACCTCATCACTTAAAATTCTGCAAATCGTCACAAGAAGCAAGCAGCTTGACTGCGATTACGTCTCGCACTATTAGTGCTTTGTCTTTTGTCAACATTACTGTAGTTGATACTTGATAGAACAAAAAGTTATCGACGAGGATGGGATTCGAACCCACGCGGGGAGACCCCAATGGATTAGCAGTCCATCGCCTTAACCACTCGGCCACCTCGTCTCACGTTTGCTTCGAGCTATATACAGGATGTTATAACTCAGCTCCTATTGACCCATTGCCCTACTGAATACGTATGTGATTGTAAAACAAAAATAATGGCTTGATTTAATTAATCATCTCTGTTCGGCTTTTATAGCTGTTTTCGTGTATTCCTTAATGTTTAAAGATGTGGCCACTTGCTCGCACTCAGCGACACTTTGAGCGACAGTAGGCCTAACCATTATTTAGTTTCTTTAAATCGTTTTCGATTGTTGTAGGCTATAATATTTAATAAGAAAAACAAAGGACAAATACTGTTGTTTAATTGTGCATGTGACTTAGCGATTGTTTTAGTGACGAACCCTAGCGAATAAACCTGAGAAATTATTTCATACTTCATAGTAGGCCTAGTGGGCCTAGGTACACAGCCACAGCGTTGTCGCCAGCAACGACCTCTTTATAAGGTGGTCAGTCACAAAACTCAAGAGATAATAGGCCTATTCTATTTGTGCCTCACCACACGACTACTATCATCGCCGATTACTTCTATTGCACCAAACAGAGGAGGCATACAGTAATCTTACGATGGTAGTAAAATTAATTAATAAGTTTGTATGGACGCAATTCATAGAGAGATAAATTAGGCCTACGTGTTCAGTTATTTTCGAGGCAACATTTCAACAGACGTTGAACGTTGACCGTGGAAACCGCGAGTGACCAAAACGTAGACTCGTAGAGGGAACATGCGGCATTCTATTCTGCCCAATTGTAACGGTTTATTAACTGAGAATAATTTTGCACAACATTCTGTCAAGACCAAATGCTAAAAGAAATTAAAGTTAAGCAGATAAAATTCTTGAATGGCCTTCAACGTAAGATGCAACATCCTTGTTAAGTCGGTAGGCCCACAGTTAGGCTATCTATACTGTGGTAGGCCTTTGTCCTAGTTATTCTTCTAAGTGCTGATAAACGGGTCAGAAAATGCAAATTATAGCGCTAAAGAAGTTTGTTTGTTTTAAATATGTATCCGCTCGCAAATAACCAATAAGCGTCGAAGAGCAGTGAACGAGCATAAATCTCACCGATTGTGGTAAAAAAAATTAACCGATGTTGCAAAACTGTAAGTCATAAACATAATTTTTAGACACACATAATGAATTAATAGGGCAAGATATAATTCTGAGTTTCCTTGAATTGGAACTGTAGAATTAAAACTTTTACGAAGTGAATGTAAAAAATTTAAGACATTCAACAAATAAACGCTGATTTCAAACTGTTATTGATGTTGCCGAGCACAAACGACGAGTAAGACAGTGACCTAATAAATTATTATGAATAGCCATACTTAAGCATTAACCTACTTGCATCCCGTGCGACTGTCTCTTCCGGGGAACGAGACGATGTAAACAAGAATCGTCTCAAGGTTTGTTGATGTTTTTCGCATCTTGAGTTGTTTTTCTGCTTAAATGATCAATAGATCAATGCTTTATCATATATAATTCCGGTTCTCGGTCTCTTCGCCATCTTCAATATATTTTGTGAGTTTTTTCGAGTCGTCGACGCTTTATTTGCTGACTAATTTGTTCACAAATTACTGTATCGCGACTGTCTCGTTTGAGCAAACATTCATATCGTGGCGCCATATTATATATTCTGGAGTGTTGCTAGGTGTAATATATTTGTGAAAGCAACTATTATTTCACTGTGTAATCGTTAATCTCATATTTTATTGAGTGGTTTAACTAAATAGTTCCGCATGTACGAGCTGAACAGAGATATGTTTCGAGCTGCAACAGCTATTAAAACCGGGGTTAGAACCGATACCTTTGAAGGTGATGTTGCGGCGTTGGCCACTAGGGAAGTGGAAAGTTTTGTAGGGCTTTCTTTAATATTTGTTCAGATTCGGAAACAGTAGAAGTTTTTGCACCTTCTATTATAGCGCTTTATGCTAAGGTGTCATATGGACCTCATTGATTATTGGTTAAGTTGATTTTCATTGTACAAGTAGTGCTTTCTTCCTTGTAAACTTCTGTCAATTCTTTTACTGTCGTTTGTCCCTCTGTTGGTTTAGGCTTCAGAGAATATGACTTGGCTGACTGCCTCTTGTAGATTTATTTATAGCACACTGGGTTCAGGCTTTCTCTATTTCCAGCTTATGGTAAATTGCCTTAAAATTGTAAATCAATATTATTTCTTCTTACGACTAGATAATTGGATCATGATTTTTGCTACATTGGTCGATGCGCTGCATGTAAAATGCAATTGCGTTACGACACATGTTAAAGAAAGAGTTTGCATATCAAAGGGAAGGAGAGGGACACAGCTTTCATAATATGAAATGTGTGGCAAAGTATGGAAAGAGAGCGAGGAAGAGAGGGTCTTTGGAGTGATTGTGCATAACGGTTCAAAACTTCAAGGCAATGTTCTGAATCAGTGAAAAGGCTGACTCAACCTTGGCTATAATCAAGAGGTGATATTAGTTGTTTTTTCTGACTTTGATGGTCTTAACTTGTACTGAAATGTTAACGACTTTAACATCATTCGGTTTAATAGATAGTGTGCTATAATGCTATATAGTAATTATCAATGGACACATATGTCCATGTGTATGCCTGCCTGTCAGCTAGCCTACCTACCAGCTAGCCTGCCTCTGCATGCCTGCCTGCTTGTTTGGCTCGTCTTTGCCTGTCTGTCTACCTGTCTGCATGCCTGGATGTCTCCTCTTCACCTGCCTGTGTATCTGCCTGCCTGTATGCCTTCCAGTCTTCCTGTCTACTTGCCTGCTACCCTTTCTGCTAGTCTTTCTGCCTGCATATCTGCTTATCTGCATGGACACGTAAACTAAGATATGGCTGTCAAATTGATCACAAACGATGTGACTTAAGATGGGTTGAAAATGTTTGTTATGTTTTTATACGTCAATTGATACCTCACTCTAATTTAATGCCGAGTGCTAAATGAATGACAAAACTGGACTTTTTTTTATCATATTGGTGTTTTTATCGTGGCATTTCATAAGGTCATGATTGTCTTCCAGTTAATATTCAGTGTGCATGGTAACCAGCAGATATTTTTGCAGGGGTGTGGGGGGGGCAAAACACATCACGCAACATTGGCCGGTTTATTTTTTCAGGCAGGAGCTTGAAAATTTTTAAGCAGAGCTATCCACTCTGAATGTTGCAAAACAGGATATGATTTTTTCCAGTGTTTCTAAATGCGCACGTCTCAGTTTCACTTTGTGTGTCATTCTATGATTAGCGCTTAGTGCAAAGAAATTTGTTTAAGGCCAAAAAGTACCACCTAGTTAAAACATTGAAGTCAATCTGGGGGTGTGGGTGGGGGCAAGTGCTATCTCTTGCCAAAATGTGTGGGCGCCAATGTCAGTGCTCAGAGTTGCTTCTTTGTTTTCAAGGGTCTCATGAAGACTTTCAGTAAACTTGCAAAGTGTGATACCGGTACTGTTTCTCACAACTTATTAAAGTGGCTATGAACTGCTATATACACTAATTGCACTGTCTTCTATCTTCTTAGCAATACATTACATTACCTTGCATTACTAGTTTAGTCTTGAAAGGCTAAACAAAATTTGTCAATAGGGCTGTCAGCAGGGTATAAACTCATGGTCCCAATAGCCTATGGTACACAAAAAGTGGCCAGAGAAACTTGATGATTTGAGATGATTGCTTAGTCATGTACTGAGAGAGAGAGGTATGTGGTGGGTTGCCTGTGAAGCCGTGACGTGTGAGGTGGGAAGTCTTTTGCTGTCTGCAGTTACCAATGGGTGAAAAGTATAGAATGACAAATTTTTCTTATCTCTAGCAGATAACTGAAATTATTGAGCTGTTGTTAGTACTTTTGGATTGAAGATATAGGGTTGGTGTAGGGGGGTTGATGTTGGGGTCAGTGACTGATTTCTTCCCAGCTGATCAGAGTAATTGGACTTTGAAACAAGCCATGTTGACTAACTTTGAAGTAGGTCTAGGTACATATAATGACTTGCTTGGCACTCTTTGGACCAGTGTTTTAATTTCCTGTTCAGAAATTTTGCACTCAATGTAATATATCGATTTTTGTAAACAATATGTTGGTTTGCCAGATAATAAAACTTGTAACAATGAATCAGAATTTGGTGTTATTTTGTGTATTCGACCACCTGTTTCATTGTAAATATTAGTATGGCAACTTCTTAACTGTTTGAGCAACAATTAGATATTAATTGTTATCAGGGCTGCTAATATTAACAATTAATTAAAGGTTTAATCGTTAAACTTTTTAATCGATTAATCTTTTGCCTTTTTGACTAATAATTATCTTACTTATTTCATGATGTTGAGTAGTCCATTTCAAGAGTAAACAACATGGTGGACAATGATAATTTTGTGAATCTTTTGCATTTGAATAACTTTATTATGCAGTCTTTTTACATTTAAAGTAAATGCTGATGGAAAAGTTGAAGATTAAAAAAAATTAACTATAATAATTAACTGTAATCATTGCTATAAACAGTTCAAGTTTTTTTGTAGAAAGAAAGTCAGGAATGACTCAGCACTGCATAATTTGCAAGATGTTACGTTAAAGATACCAATTTAATAAAATTTTAGAGATCAATCTATTATAAAATTTAACCGTAATCAGTGTCAGCCCTAAATATGATTAGTTATTAGGATCCAGAGGATGCATTTAATCCAATGATTAGTAGCAACAAATGGTTAGTGAGTGACCAACAGTAGTACCCACAGTGCATCAATTTTTTTACTGTTCTTGTTAAGTTATTTATCCAATGTGGAGATGGAAATCTTTCCAGAGGCCGTTCAGGTATCCACTCTGAATGTTGTTTGTGGTGCAACATACAACAATTTTTACCTCTGAGTATTGTTACAAAATTGATCTTATTCATGATTCATGAGGTTGATATTAAAAATTGATTGTTGACGTGAAATTAGAGTTTTGGAGGTTGATGTATTATTAGAAACTTGCACAGAACTTTGCCATGACATTAGTGTCTTGAAAGTTGACACTAGTGTCTTGAAAGTTGACATTTGATTAGAGTTTCTGAATGGAATGGCTGAGGTTACATCACAGTTGTAGAGTAAGTACTGAAATTGTCTTAGAAACTAATTGTTTAGACCTTGTGTTAGAGTCTTGAAGTGCTAAGTTCTTTGTCAAATTAAATGGGTAGGCCTACTTTCCTACACCTAAAAACCTTTGAACAAACCCTGGCTGTCGTCTGGTGTTTAAAGCAGAACAGGCCCAGAAGGATTTATCTTCCATAATGTAGATATCAATCAATGGATGTCTTGCAGGCAGTATCCGTGCGCAAAATGAGGCCCACTTATTAAGTACTGCAACACAACTGCAATGGTTTTATTAAAGTCAACTGGCACAAACTTTTTCAGCTTATGGTTTTTATTGGTGTCACAATTATATCAACAGCATCAAAATAATTACGAGCAGTCTATTCTGTGCAATGCATCTGCACACTGGCTCGGCACTAATTTATTCCCAGCTAAGGAATTCTCCTTTTCACCTCTCTCATTCTGCTATTTTCATATTCACAAGATGATGCTGCATTATGTCATCTTTCCAACTGCTTTGAAAGAACCATGGAGCAGTTGGAGCACAACAGTGATGTGGGTGAGTCGACCTAAGCTGAGTTGAGTATGAGTCCATCTAAGCCGAGTTCGAGTCAAGACTGAGTTCAGAGGTGCTCGAGTCCAAGTCTAAGTCGCCAAGGAATGAGTCCCATTCTGAGTGAAAGTCAAACCAAATCAAATTGTACTGATAATACCGAAACACTAAATTCAATGGCATAGAAAAGAAGTCAGTACTACCTTATTTCATGCCGATAGAATTGTAGATGTAATTTATCCAAATTGCTCTTTAAAATCACTTTAACTAGATAAAAACTTCGACGCGATAATGAGGATGCATAAAAGTTTTCCACTGTCAAATACACGTTCAACAGGTACACTGAAAGTAGGAAGATTTAACACTGTAACAGCCATTTTTTGTTACGGTTATGCCCATAAATTACTGCAAAACAATGTCATCAAGTCAAATTCGATTCTTGGGGCTTTCAGTCCAAGTCATGACGGTCCGAGTCCATGTCTGCAGAAAATCGGTCTTAAGTCTGGTGTCCTTGGCCAGACTCAAGTGCTACATCACTGGAGTACAGACGGAAATAGTAGCAAAAGCTAAAGTTACTGAGTTGTCTAATGTTGCATAATGGGGGTGGGGGTGTACTGTAGTGTTGTGGTTGTTGTGCGGACCCGTAAACCAAGGGTTAATAGTTCAAATTCCCAGAAAGGTGGAGATACTTCAAAGATGTCTGTTAATACACTATTTGAAGCTTGGCTAGGCATACACGTGTAGCACACCAGCCATAATCTGGCAGTGTATGGTAAGCTAGCTGGATGATGAGGAAGCAGACTGTGCCAAAATTAGACAACACCCGTTATGTCCCAAGGCTATGAAAATGTAATGTACTGCCTAACATTATACATGGAGGTCTGTCACTGACGGGTTCGGTTAGGGCTACTACCATTGGTTGCATCTTGGGTTTAGGGGCTACTCTTCTTAATTGAATATTGTTTTATGAAATTAGTAATTACCATAAATGTTATTACTCGGCACTTTTCATGACAAACTGCATTGTTTTTCTAGGCATTTAAATTGTCAATAATTGTATATTTTCAAAGATTTTTATCGGCAGCACATTACCCTAGTAACATGGGAGCAGATTCTTTTGTCTGCCAGTTTTTAGTTAGAGTTTTAGAGTTGGTTCGAACTTCAGAAGTCCGTCAGTTGCCATCAAATTGGAGACTTGCTGTGTTGCCATTGTATAGAACCGTTTATCTTCGGATATACACATCCTGATTATGTTGTCTGGTATTATTGTCTCCAGCCGGTTATGGGTGTGTTGGGAAGGGGGTAGTGCCTTGAAGCAGAGGGAGAGAATTTGAGGGGAGGTGGTTAGATCTAGACAGTGGGGGTGTGATTGTAGGGGGGGGGGTATGCAGAGTCATCAGCCGTTGGTTGGTAGGAATCAGTTTGCCGTTTGCCTGGTATTAAGCTCACTGACCCAGTTCTTCAGTTTGGGTTTCGAGAGTATGTTGTGAGTCAGGCCCAAGTGTGGAATTTTTCGGAATTTTCCTAGTGGTCAAAAGGTCTTAATGAATGCAGAGCTCTGTGTTGTTTCAAGTGATGTCGGAAGTCATTATTACTTTTGAAGCAATCTATATAAATAAAGAGGAAACTCTGTGTGTCTGTTTGACTGGGGTGCATTTCCTCAGTTTTTTAGCTTTTCACTCCAAACCTGGGAGGGGGTGGTGACGGAGGGAGGGAGGGACGGAGGAAGGGAGCAAATGGGGCGAAGCGAGCCTGGGGATGTAGGAGATTGGCCGGACAACACCAGGCACCCCAGTTAGTCGGTAATGAAGCACATTCACAAGTTCCTGCAATTAAGGTGCTGTCTAGAAAATAGTCACAGAGTAGCACAACAGTTGAATCACTAATTTTCTGAGTGGGTGAACAAATTAAGTTATTGTTAGTCATGGGTGAGTGCAAGGTGGTTAATGGTTAATAGTTATTCTTTATTAAATGGCATATAGTTCTGATTCGAAGGGCAGTGGTGACAAATAGTCTTGCCTCATAAATTCAGGATCATGACCACTAGGTTCTTATAGAAAAATGTGTGTGTTTACATGTGCATTTGAGAATTAGTAGTGAACCCTTTTGACCAGAGTATGTTGCAGTGTAACTTCAACCTTAACAAACATAATTCTGGTATAGGTCTCACATAGTTACTGCAAAAACAGACAAATGTAAGCTTAAGTAGGCCTAATAACACAGTTTGAATAACTGAAAACTTTTCACAGACATACAAGCGCATTTAACGTAAAAGTTAATTGCCCATATGAAAAAACCAAAGTTTAAAGTATATGGGCCAAGTGGCAGACCTATTTGTAGCTTTAATGTCAATGGTGCTTTTGTTTCTTCTCACAACATAGTTATATTTTAGGATCAGTTTGATGCTAGAGAGTTGGGTTCTTATATTATGTGAAGCATTTAGTTGATTTCCATACATCATTGTGTTGCAGTATAATACAGAGCTCTGATCAAAAACAATTAGATTAGGAATAATTTCATATAAAAAGTTCTCTACTTTAAGTCGCATTACCTTGTTGTATTAAAAATGTTCGATGGTGTAATTTGGAAATGGCTATTACATTCATGTGCGAGCAAGAAATTAGCGATCTTTACGTAGCAGTAGAGATAAAGAGTTTTTGAGATAGGGGCAGAAAGTTAGTGGCTCTACCTTTAGCATTACCTTTTCTTTTGCATTGCCTTTGTCTTTAGCATTACCTTTTGTAGCATTTCCTATACCTTTAGGATTAAAAACGTTACCTTTAGTAGCATAACCTTTATATGTAGCATTACCTTTACCTTTAGCATAACCTTTATCCTTAGCGTTACTTTTATTTGTAGCATTACTTTTAATATGACCTTAACCCTAAGTCGCATTACCTTTTATTTGTAGCATTACCTTTTTACCTGTTATATGTTTTGTTGGTGTTTGAAGGCATCTTTGATTTGTAAGTTGACCGGAAATGGATGAGTCGATGATGGATTGTGTTTATCCGCCGACGCCCCAATTGTCAGGGACGACCATCATCAAGGAAGGGTGGCTGTCGAAAAGAGGCAAGTATTCAACTCATCAAAGTCTAACTCGATCTAACCTAAGCTAAGCTAACCTTACTTGTTCTGACCATGTCTTCCTCACGCTATTCTTCGACCAGCTCAACGGACTCTTAAAACTATGCTGAAAACACGCTTGTTCTCTAGGCCTCGTAGCTGCTTTGTATAAAGTGCTTTTGTGTCATGTTACGTGCCATCATATCAATTGCCTTAATTATTATTATTAGTGATAGTGTTGTTATGTCTGATTAACAACCTTAATCGATTAATCATGATTAGATTTTGGAGATTAATCGACTACGATTATTTTTCGGTACCAACTCTACTTTAATTCTTTCTAGGTATTCTCTCAGTGCTGTTTTATCAAATCATTTTGTTTTTGTAATATATAATTCTGTATATTTTGATCTACGGTAATTTAAGCCTTTACCTTGTTATCTTCTGTAGCAGGTGAACATTACTGTATGAATTGCACAAACGTCAACTGTTTATAAACAGTTTTATTGTCTAAGTTACCTTCATTTACCGTACATGTAACCTTTTCCAGGTGAGCACATAAAGAACTGGAGGCGACGATACTTTATTCTTCGTCAGGATGGAAGCTTTCTCGGATACAAGACGAAACCAGGAAACGATCTACAAGAACCTCTTAACAACTTCACCGTTAAAGGTTAACAAGTCTCGTTTCTGTTCTTCATATGAGGTCGAGTAAGACAAGGCTTCTTTTTCAACTGTTTGTGTAATTAACATGTTGTTATTGTGTGGTTTTCCCATGAAGACAAAAATATTAGATTGTCCGCACTACAGGCTGACCGCTCCACCAGTCGGCCACTGCTCCTCAGATACTAATGATGTCTGGAATATGCTTGTTTTGTCTGGTTATTATCGTCATTACATGTGTTAACATTATTATCGTTATAAGTATTATTATTATTGTGACTATTAGTATTAGTTAAAATGCTTGTAAACAATTGGTAGTAGCAGTATGAAATTTTGGTTGACAGAGTGCCAATTGATGAGGTTGGAAAAGCCGAAGCTGAACACTTTCGTGATTCGTGGTCTGCAATGGACAACGGTTGTCGAAAGAATGTTCTACGTTGACACCCCGGCTGAACGGTAATCTGCAAATCTAATCTTTGAAATTTGATATTGTTGCTAGGAATCTATGCACGTAAAGAGGGGTCACTCTGGCATGAAGGGCCAAAGATTAACATGGGCTCATAATTGTTTTTCGCGTTACCCTTCCTAGGTTTGAGGTGGCCTTTCATTTGCCAGATGGCATTTGCAACATGAACAGTAAGGCATGATGGACGCATTGCATGGCTGTCAAACAGTTCAACTTAGCTCTTGTAATAACTGGTGTGTAATATTTGTTCATTTTATGCATTGTCAGATCATGTTGCAGCACTGTGTCAGTTTAAAGTAATTAACGAGGACTATTATTATTATTATTATGTAACACCGCGATAGACTTCAGCAGATAGCACATGACCGTCTGCCTGCATATCTGGTTGCTATTCTACAAAAATAATACGTCTGCAGACTGAGGTGAGTTGATGAAAATAGAACAGTAGTATGTTGATACGTCAGTTGATAAAGTCACTCTGATGGTTTGCTCAATCGAAACGAATAACAGTTGACTGAATGACACAATGTGCAATGTGTGCACTGCTGCATTCTAACATTAGGTAGCATGACGTTGTAGTAGAGAAAGTTGAGAAACGACTGACTTGATCGGGAGCACCTCTGAATGAGTTTATATCTTGAAGGGGTACTGTATAGATTCCATAGATAGATAGGCATTAGTGATCAATATCTTGTACTTTATTACCTTGCCTTACGCAAGGATTGACTTGTTAATTTCTTATTATTGTTTAAACTAGTTGAAAGCAAAAATTTTCTTTGGTTTCCCATGTATATTATTCATGTATGATTGTTGTTAAAGGTTTAATTGACGATTTTTTGCATGTTTTGTTTAGGGAGGAGTGGATTCATGCGATCCAACAGGTTGCCAAGACACTGGAGATGGTTGAAGGACCCGTACCAATGGATGATAGCACGCTGGAAAGAGAGAAAAGTGGAAAGAAGAAAGTGGTTTGTAGCCATCAAATTGACATTTTCCAATCAATGTGTTTTGGGGCTGGCTTGCAGCTTTGTGCTTTTTGGTAGTGCACTTGTTCTGTTAGTGAATGTTTGTGAGTTTGAGCCTGCTGAATGAGCTCTCTGTAATGACCCAGGGAAGTTGTTTGTGCACCCTTGTTCTGTTTCACCAAACAGTATAAAACATTGTAGTAGAGAAAGTTGAAAAATGATGGTATTGTCCAGCAGTGCACTGTTTCCCCATATCCAGGATCCTGGGATTTGTCCTATCACGGCTTTTAGGCTGGCAAGAAAGAAAACGAGTGCTTCTACGCTATTGGCACATGGAAACTTGATGCTAAAATTTCAATGCATTGCATGAAATTTGCAGTCATACAATTTCTAGGAAAAGAAAGAGAACTTTGACCTTTAATTAATTGCTATCAGTTAGCACCTTCTGCAACCACAGGCATCAAACACTGGCACTTCAACATAGAAATCTTTGCCTTGGCAGATTAATTTTTTTAATCGAACAACAGCTCTATTAATAATGCAATAATTGCCTGAAATATGGTAATCGCTGATTTTTGACAATTTCCATTCAGCGACAGTCTAGCCTTTTGTAAGGTAAAAAGTCGGGAAATCAACTACAGTTACCGGTACTAAATTCAGAATTTTAATTTGTTTATGCATTGCCATTTATGTCATTTAACCTTATCAGACAACCCACCAAGCCTCTTGTCAAGTAATCTTGGTTTGCGATGAATTTCAGACATTAGATGACTTTGAGTATCTTAAAGTCCTTGGCAAAGGTACGTTTGGAAAGGTCATCTTGTGCCGTGAAAAGGTCACGAGCCAGTTGTACGCTATCAAGATCCTAAAGAAGACTGTCATCATTGCCAAAGTAAGAACTTATGTTGTAACTGTATTAAAACAATTGTGAATTCACGTAGCACCTCTAAAAGAAATGCCTCAGATGCATTCATGAATTAAAAACAAAAACCCTGATAGAAGAGAATCATTTTTAAACATGCAAAAGATGGAGAGAAAGACCACAAAGCTCACGCTGTTGGTTGCTAGAAACGTGGACAGCGACAAACAACAATATTAACAATAATACAACTCACAACAAGATGCTCATTGACGTATAAGTTTTAATATCTATTGTATAAAACAAAAGGTTTCATAAAACAGAACTTTCCATAAGTACCCGGTCGTTGACCCGAACATCTAAATACCAGATCTGCTTCCTAATCGTCGCAAGTTCAGACAAGTACTTGTCGCAAAGACTTTTGACTTTTCACAAGTGGTTTTGCCTATCATTGTTGACAATTAAACGCTATCAAATTTTCACCATATGTACACTGACCTGTTGCCCCTGTGCTACACACGCCAACTCTTGACCACAATAATTATGATGTATATTAGTAGTACAAGAAGATATATAAAGCGCACGTGATGTACTTAACTGAACAAATATTTTATTTCGCTATAACATTATACAGACCTTAATCCTTAATTCACTTCTCAGCTTCTTCATTGATGATTATTTTTTATTATCCTAACTCTAAACGACAGCTTTTTGTACCTTGTTACGTTGTGTCAACGAGTCTTCAATAAAGGATTAGCAGTAGTAGTAGTTGTTGTAGTAGTATATTAATATTACGAGATGGATGGACATGATAGTGTAATGTTAAGCATGCTGGTCTATCAACGGTCTTTAAGTCAAAATTCCAACCAGGGCAGAATTTTTTTACGATTTCTGCTCAGTTGTGCTCTATAGCCCAACTCGGCTGTGAAGAGTATGCTGACCTTGCACTTCGAAGTTGCTTACACTTTATGCCAATAGCTGCTCATTATGTTAACTTAAGAAGGGACTTCTGCCATTCTTCACTGTCAGCTACTATACCTAAATAATATACTGCAATTGTGCCAGCAGTGGTTTGAATTATGTGAACAGGTAAGTGTTCAAGATGTAAAGTTTTGAAGTGTGCATTTACCCCTCAATGCTTTATATTAAAGTTAGTGCCCTGTACAATGGTTCATTGTGATCTTCTGGTTGTTTTGTTGAACTCCAAACCTCGAAGTTTGGGTTCAACTCTGCACTAGGGAGGAAGCTGTTTTGAGATTTCTGCTTCAGTTGTACAACTGGCAAACTTGAGTTTCAATGAGTACATATTTTTAAGTTCAGGTTGCAGGATAAGACTGGCCACCTCCCCACCCCCATCACATAGTAGTGCTCACCAATCCCACTCCTCTACTTCACTCTACCCTTCTCTCTTCCATCCCTTCCTCCCTTTTTCCCATATAGGCTACAAATGTAGCATACTTTGTCTGCCAGTTTAAGGTCACTTGCAGGTCTACAACAAAGTACTTGTTTACATGTTTACATTCTACTTCACTAAGGTTTATTGTGTTGGCAACACTGAGAAGACGATATAGAAAACAGGGTCAGTCTTTAATCATAGGCCTCATACCGTCATGTCATAAAAGAATGTCACCACCACTTCTTAAAGAGGTTTTGACCTGACACCACTGTCACAATACAAAGTTTCGCCTATGCATGCCTTTTGCTTCTACTCAGGGTTAGTCTATTGGACCAAGTTGCCAGTGTTTTATCAGCAAAATCATCGTGCAATGGTGGCTGTGGTGACTATACGGGTTAAGTTTGAAGCAATAGATATATGTGCTGCTGTAATCCAAAAACATTCATTGTTTAGGCAGTATACACTGTGTCCACGATAAAGTAGAACACACAATAAAGTGTCATAACTCGGTCAAAACTTTTAGGATTTGTCTGAAATTTTAAACGCCACAACAGTGACCATATTGACACGAAATCCTAAAACCGATTAGAAATATTTTTGAGTTTGTCAAATTTATGAGCGTTTGAGATGCAGCACCGAAAAATAGACCTTTCCAACATGCAAAAGCTGAAAGGAAGTGAAATTCAGCTATAAATGGTGTTCAAAATGTAATTTTTTTTCACGAACACACGACCATAGACGTAAAGGCTGCTGTTTGATGGTTCGGTCGATGATCACCTGGTCAAACAGCTGCCGCTCTTCAATCAGACGCGCCCTACCGTTATCGATGTCATGAATACGGGAACGAAAAATGTGCTCCTCCAGTACATGTACCTTGATCGAGGTCTGGACTGCTAGGCGGCCAGAGCTGCGGATATGAAGCCGAGTGTCTTCCGGGACAGCTACTACACTACTACGTCTACGGTAGTGTGTTCGTGAACAAAAATGACACTTTGAGCACCAGTTATAGCTGAATATTGTTTCCTTTCATCTTTTACAATGTTGGAAAGTTCCATTTTTCGGTGCTGCATCTCAAACGCTCATAAATTTGGCAGACTCACGAATATTTCTAATCGACTTTAGGATCTCGTGTAAATATGGCCACTGTTGTTGTGTTTAAAATTTCAGACAAATCTTAAACATTTTGACCGAGTTATGACACTTTATTGTGTGTTCTACTGTATCGTGGACACAGTGTATAAAGGAAACTGATAGAGTTATTTGGAGCAAGGATTAAAGTCATTTCATATGCTGGTCATGCGGATGATAGTCTGAAGAGAAGAAATTATCATTTCTGATAAGTTTCATTATTGGACATGGGAGTCTTGGTTTTATTCATATAGCACCAAGGCTATCATAGTGAATCGGGTTTGTTGATACTATGCTGTCAGGTACAGCGAAAACCCAGTTCTTTAAACACACCCCTAAGAGCAGCAATGGACAATTGGGCATGCAGTACTTATTAGTTTTGACCTTAGGGCAGATGAGTATCTTTTGTACGCATCCGTTTATCTTTATGACCATTGTAAACAAGTGGCAATAAACTCATTTTGCTCTGATCCTGTTGCTTATATCTGTCAGCCGTGTGTTAACTTTTGGCCCTCTACTTTTTCAGCTTTTATTTTCACTTTTTCACCAAATGCACAATTGCACATGTAGTATGCATACGTTTATGCTACTACGGTCCAGCAATGTCCTGAAGAATATCAATTCTGTGTTTTGCTCGTCTGCTTTTGCAGTTTTTCTATTCACATTCATCAGTTGACTGTATAATGGGGGCCCATAGTCACGTTATCAAACTACGTCAAGGGGACCAAAGAAGCAAAACTTAACAATTAAAATTCTATGTACATTGTACATATATTCATAATTTTTATGTGGTATTAGATGGTATATCGTTGTTTAACACAAGTTTTTATGACGATCTGCATTGATATTTCTTGTCATGCTCGTCGTTAAAGTATTAATCTAATAATCTTAAGCTAATCCTATTAATTATCAGTTGTTCATAACTCATTAAGGATGTTACTTGTTACAAATTATGCCTCAGATCATTTTCTCTAGCATAGACTAACGAGATTATCGTATGTTTGTCAGGAGGAAGTTGTTCACACGTTAACGGAAAATCGTGTCCTACAAACAACACGACATCCTTTTCTAACGGTTAGTCATGTGACTCATGAGGTGAGTCCTGTGAGTTGAGCCTTTGTTTGCATTTCATAGAAATCAGCTGTGATCGAATTGCACATATATATCTATATATAATTATATATCGTATATTTTTCATTCATATATATATATATATATATATATATATATATTATGTATATATATATACCTTCTATGTGGGTGAAGCATTTGAAGTATTCATGTCATCTCTCCATACTTTATTTGCCTTACGATTCGTAAATTTGACTAATAATAATAATAATAATAATAATGACAATTTCGCCGTAACACAGCACATGCCGTTACAAAGGCGCCTCTACAAAACACAAACGCATTTAGTCAAAAGTACGCCTTAGAAAACATGATGTCTTCAGTCGAGATTTGAAAGCCTCAACTGAATTGGCCGAACGAACAGACGTTGGCAGACTGTTCCAGCAGCGGGGGCCAGCAGTTGAAAAAGCACGCTCCCCGAAGCGTGTCCTCATCCTTCACACATACAGATCTCCTCACACTGGATCTTAGCGCAAGTCCAGCACCTGGCGAAGTCGTCTGCACGCAGTAGGATTTGAAGTAGTCCAGTGCAAGGCAATGTAGTGACTTGTAGACCAGAAATGAGAATTTGTATTCAATGCGGTACGGTACCGGAAGCCAATGCAGCACGTCACGCAGTAATGGTGTCACATGATCGTACTTCCGTCGATTAGGCATGAGCATCGCCGCTGCTTTCAACACAGACTGTAGTCAATCGTGTAGGTACTTCAGCGCACCAGCCAATAGACTGTTACACCGGTCCACCTGAGAAACCACGAAGCAGAAGAAGCTGTTTTTGCAGCCTCGAAGGGCAGTGATCGCACACAGCTTTTGATTAACCACAGCTGGCGAAATCATCTGCTCACCGTCAGTCACACTTGGCGCGTCATGGACAAGTCCGTCTGGAATAGAACTCCGAGGTCACGCATGACAGTAGAAGGCCACCGATATTCCACAGATATTTAGGGACTCACTGCTGAGTTGATCACGTCTCCTACGAGTGGCACACCAAAGAAAATCAGTCTTGACTAGTTTTCTTATTTCTTATTCCAGCATTTGAAGTATTCGTTTCAAACGACGGATCGTCTCTGCTTCGTGATGGAGTACGTCAACGGCGGAGAACTCTTCGTTCATCTGTCGAAGGAACGCGTCTTCGGAGAGGACCGGTCGCGCTTCTACGGAGCGGAGATCATTCTGGCGCTCGCTTACCTTCACGAACAGAACATCATCTACAGGGATCTCAAGGTTACAGAGCTCGACAATTTTAGAATGTTTGTTTGTTTGTTTGTATGTGCACTTGTTATAGCGCCCCTTCAAGCTGTCTTTACTCAGAGGTGCTCCCGAATGCAGACCGGACACTGCTTTGGAGTTTCAAGCCGAAGTGCTGAGTAATTGTGAGTGAAGGACTTGCCCAAGGTCCTTACGCGGCGAGGTGGATTCGAACCTCGAACCTTCCGGCTCCAAAGCAATGACTACACCACCATGCCCCACGAATGTGTGCGTGTGTATGTCTGTATGTGTGGAGAGTATGTGTCTTAGTGTTTGCATGTTATACTGTGTAGTGTGTATGTATATATGTATAGATGTGTACACTGTACTGGTATGTATTTATGTTGTATATTGTTATCCTAATTGTCTGGAGTAGAGTAAGACGGGTGACTTGAGGCAGAATGAAGTTTATTTCGATGTGTAAAGTTGAGAAAAATGTGTCTGCCCACCCAGCAAGTGGCAGGACAACATGGCAGAAACACACTTCCCAATCAACAAGACAGCCAAATAAGCAGCAAGTCTCATGGGAGAAATGTGTCGAATATGAACATACACACATTTTCTCCATACCTAGAGACGGTGTTGAGAGACTCCTAACAAACGATCGTGCCAACCAAAAATCTAACTTGGGTTCTCTCAAACTCACGGCTTTATGTCTTTAGAGGTATATAATCACACAGATTTCCTTCCAATACTACCCACTGTACCAGTGTTCCTTTCCTAGATGGAGGCATTTAGTATGTATTCCCACTACATGCAACAATGTATGTTTGTTTGTATGCATGTTTGCATGGTATGTATATGCTTGTATGTATGTACTTGTATGCGGTCTATATCTGATGTCTGTGCCACACTTTTTAGGAGCCTCTCTGAAGCACTGGAACAGGAACATAGAGCTGTAAAATGACTCATCTACTATTCCATCACATTTGTTTTTACTGGTGTTACCATTCTAAGGTAATTATCCTTCAGGTGTTTGAAACTGATTGTTTTTCTGGTTTTTATGGATTCTTTCAGTTGGAAAATCTTCTTCTTGATAAAGAGGGACATATAAAAATAGCAGACTTTGGTTTGTGCAAGGAGGAAATGTACTACGGAGCCAGCACTAAGACATTCTGTGGAACTCCCGAGTACCTTGCACCTGAGGTATGAAACACTAGTTCATTCATTCATTCATTCATTCATTCGCTCATTCATTCATTCATTGATCCCCAAAATTTATATAGCGCCCCTTCAAGAAGTCTACTCGGAGGCACTTTCAGCAATTGTGATGCTGATTTGACTATTTCTTGTGACCAATTCATAAAATTATATTCGTAATATGTGCACACTACAAATAAATTTATTTCATATATAATTAATTATATACAAGCAAACACTCTACTCATCTACTTGCATACTACCAGTATATAGTAAGGACCTTGGGCAAGTTCTTCACTCACAATTGCTTGGTGCTTTGGCGTGAAACTCCAATGCAGTGTCAGCTCTGCATTTGAAATTACCTCTGAGTAGAGAGAGCTTGAAGGGGCGCTATAACAAGTGCACATGCAAACAAAGCATACTACAAGTACAATATAGTGTTTTGTTGGTGTGGTGGCGTATAGGTGCTTGAGGACAGCGACTATGGTCGGGCAGTCGACTGGTGGGGCACAGGGGTCGTACTGTACGAGATGATGATCGGCCGTCTGCCCTTCTACAACCGTGACCCAGAGCTTCTCTTTGAACTGATCCTCATGGAGGAAGTGAGGTTTCCAAGGAACCTGTCGAAAAATGCAAGGTCACTTCTCGAAGGTCTGCTTATTAAAGATCCCAAAGCCAGGTATTTATTCATCGATGTTATTATTGTTCATCACAATTATCATCTTCATCAATGTTATTGTTCATCACAATTATCATCTTCATGATCATCAACGGCATGCCCCTTCTAGAGCATCAATGCTGTTCCAAGGCTTTTTGCCAGCAGCTCTTTCGATCATGGGTTCATTCCCAAGTTCAGAGCATGGAGATATCTACCTCCACCATCATGAAAGAGTCCAAAGGGCTTGTATGTGCCAATGACCCAAATGTCCCACCACCACCACCATCAAATAGTCTAAAGGGTTCTGTAAGTTTGCAGTCATCTTGCAGTCTACTTTTCGTGCTCAACCAAACTGAAGTTGTGCCATAGACATGTTGTGCAGCTGATACATACAGATGCAAGCACATAATTCGTCTAAGTTTTGCATTGTCTTTTTGCACAGCAAAGAATTTGTTTAAAATTTGAGCGTGCACTCTGTCCATTGTTTAATATTATTATTTTCTGGAATGTCTGCTTCAAATATTAGTGATTCATCATGATTTAAAGAAATATCTCCATTCTTTGATATTGCTAATGTTGTCGTCGTGGTTTCGTAACTTAGCGGCTAGATCATTGATGATTTTGTAGACTGGGTGGAGGAGAAGATGATGCAAAAGAAATTATGCGGCATCCATTTTTTCAAGCTATAAACTGGCAGGAGCTCTACGACAAAAAGGTATGCTAGCAATGACAGTAACAGCCTGCCAACACCCGATACTACAGTAGTTTCATCCTCATCCTCAGTGATCTGTCATGTGGTCTTTGGGCGTCGTTGATCTCAAAATCATTGTGTTCCAATGGCTTTAATGTCACATGGCAGCTTGTCTTAGAAGCGACCATTGCGCATTAAATTAATGTTACTTTAGAAGTTTTCAGATTAAAATCGGCTTAAATTAGAGTGGCACACAGTGTCGCTGGTGGCAAAACATATTCTATCAGGTATGTGCTAGTTTAGTAGACTTTGCAAAAGTTGGCAACTCTTCTTACCTATGGCTGCCTCAAGGTTAGCTCAGGGGTTGCAAGAAATAAAAAGTTGCAATATCAACCCAGCGGTCAAGGTTCTAATTTCTGTTCGGCGTTGAAAATGTAAATGGGAAGATTATCGGCAATGAAAAGGACTGGTCACTTGACTTCATATATATATATATATATATCCAGACAGATTGGTGGTGTAGTGGTGGTGTCGTTGCATTGGAGCCGGAAGGTTCGAGGTTCGAATCCACCTCGTCGCGTAAGGACCTTGGGCAAGTCCTTCACTCACAATTGCTCAGCGCTTCGGCGTGAAACTCCGATGCAGTGTCCGCTCTGCATTCGGGAGCGCCTCTAAGTAGAAGAGCTTGAAGGTGCGCTATAACAAGTGCACATACAAATAAACATACAAACAATATCAGTGTGTCTAACCGAAATGTTGAAAGATATTCTGAAGGCGGGAACGATAAGCCAGTTACACTTGCAGTTTGTTAGTAAATATTCTGACGAGATTCTCTTCGCGTCAAAACAGGTTCAGCCTCCATGGAAACCGGACATCAAGTCGGACACCGACACGAAGTACATCCCAGACGAGTTCGCCAACGAACCGGTCCAGCTGACACCGCCGGAGCATCCACACCGCCAGCTGGCGTCGATAACGGAAGAATCGTCGGACATGCCGTATTTCCAGTCGTTTTCATATCATGGAAGTCGCGGAAGTCTCGACAGCTATCTCCAGATCGACTGGTCGCACCGACTGACGGAGGAACCAGGCGTGTCTGGAGCGTTCGGCCACTACTGATCGGACGACGGCGGCGGGTCGCTCTGCGGTGGTCTCACGTTGCGACTGTACGGAATCTGTGGAGGTGCGTTGGTGTCATAGTCGTTGGTTTCGGTATGTGTACAATGAACTTCGTGTCAGTCGAACTGTTTTGGAGACGAGTTGTAGATTGAGAATTGTGAAGTTCGGGTGAGTCGTCGAGAAATGTGGCGTTGTTGTTGATTGTGGGTTTGTGTATGTAGTTGGTTTTGGGGAACTGGTGGTTAGATTTTGCAAGTGATAAAATTGTTCGATTGTGATGAAAAATGATGTCTGTAGTTTGAAGGCTGAATTAACTGTACTTAAGAATAGTTAATTACGGTGGATAAAAAGCTGGTTATAATCATGTGGGATCAATTCTAAAAATGGTGATTAATTGTAACAACGGTATCAGGTAATGGAATAATTATATATATATATATATATATATATATATATATTTATGATAATAAATTAATAATAATAATGACATTGCCTTTGACTGCACTTTTGTTCTGCTGGATCTTCAGGAATTGCAGTTGTTCCAGAATATTTTTGTTCCTTAGAGGAAAAAAATTATAATAGTTACAGTAGTTTAAAATAATGATGCTGCAAGCATAGTATAACCATGCTGATTGGTCAACAAGTTTAAAGTAACTGTTTCTATTGAAAGTTTCCATTCCTTCTTCGATTTGCCAATCTCTGTTTACTCATCCCACTGCTCAGATCAGCGGCTGTTTTGTTGCCAATCTTTCTTGAAGTTTTTGTCAGTGGATATGACTTCAACCTCCGAACTTGAGAAAAGCGATGAATTTTGTATAATTAATTAAACTAATATAATTAATTAAACATATTTAATTAATTTAAAACTAATTTAATTAATTAAACTAATAAAATTAATTGAACTAACAGCTTGATCACAGCATTACTTGCAATAACATTTTAGACTGTCAGCTGGACACATATTGGACTACGACTTCAAAATCTTTCTCATGCTCTATCAAAGATACACGTAAGACCATCTGTTCTGCTGATAGGTCCCTCCACATGGAATGGCCTTCCCGCTCTTCTGCGGACTAAGCTCATTTCTCGGCTTTTTGTTGCATCCTCCTCTCATTCTCTCTCAAGATGTTTCTTTTCCCCCGGAGCATCTGTGCTGAAAGCTCCTCTGAGTAGTTCATGCTGCAAGAAGCGCTCTATACATTTTAGATACGATGCGATATTATAAGCTTTTTCTGCCAAGACTGCACACAAGTTCCGACACTTATAAATTTTTTCGTGATTCATCACACCAACTCTGCTACATTTCATGTATAAGTGTCCGTGTGATAAAATCACACCAGCTATGTGACACCGCACCGCACCGACGCACATTCAAGTGTGACGTTTAGTAATGTTAAAAAACCTTATGTGTGATCAGTGCATCGCGGCTTTCACACCCAGTGACTGAATCATTGGTTTAACCCTTTAATGCCGTAGGGTATAGGATTTCCATACCATTTACTACCATCTCGGCATTAAAGGGTTAACGTTGTGGGAATTCCTGTTGAATTGCACTGACTTTATTTAGCAGCATGGTGTTATAATTAATTAATTAATTAGCAAATGCTGTGCACTGCTGAAATTTCAACTGTGTATTGTTGTCACTAATTGCGGCTCTATTTATTATCTATGTTATTCCGCAAGCGTATCGGTTAGTGCTATTATTAGTAAGATTAGTACTGTAAGTTTTGGTATGGATATCAGTGCGCTTCTGTTCCATGTTTCTGAGGTACTCGTTGGATTGAATAGTAATACGTTTTATTATTTTTTAATTTGGTTTAGCGTTTGACTGATGAAGCTATGCAGAACTGTCTGTAGGTTGATTGCACTGGGAGCGCTTCTGAAAGGCTCTTGCTGCAAGAAGCGCTTTATAAATGGTCAGATAAGATAAGATAAGATAGGTGCTTACATGCCGAACTCTGTTGACAAAAATGAATAACTCTGTTAAACATAGCTACAAATTTTGCAACTAATATTCTTTATTTTTCATCTTCGGAAATGTGCGGCACTGGTTCTGCACCTTGTGGAAATGGGTTTTGGTATGAATGACAAAAGTTTAATTGCCGTAATATATTGTGATCAAATCGTGTTGTGTGGTGAACCACAATGCATTGCAGATCTTTGCATTCCAGTGTTTTAGTTGTCGCAACTCGGAAGGTCAACCCCACCCAGGGCCACCCCTCCTTTGGCTATTCTTCTAATCCTCCCACTGAAAAGATTTTGGGGAAGGGATCAGATAACTAAACTATCTCATGAATCGAAAAAATTTTGTTTGCTAGATAACATATTAACAGTAAATTAGAATTTGACCTGCGTTCCAGATCTTTGGTAAGCTATGAAATTGTCACCCCTGATCTTTTTTTGACAACTTAGATGCTGTTGCAGCCATAACAGGGACCGTGTCAAAACATAACAGGGACTGTGTCAAAACATAACAGGAACTGTGTCAAAACATAACAGGAACTGTGTCAAAACATAACAGGGACTGTGTCAAAACGTAACAGGGACTGTGTCAAAACGTAACAGGGACTGTGTCAAAACGTAACAGGGACTGTGTCAAAACATAACAGGGACTGTGTCAAAACATAACAGGGGTCACAGCCATTTCATCGCTGCATAAGATGAATCTTTTGAAGTTATTACCAACTTCATGTTGCATTAGGTTTATCTTCTGTTGCACCTACCTCTTCAGTTGTGTTAGACAGCAATGTTTAGTTGGCTTTGAGTGGCGCTTTTTAAATGTTCAGATGTATGCATCTGTCTGTGTGGAGACTGCTTTGGCTTTGTTTGATTCCATTGTGTATGGCGCTTTGAGGGGCTATCGACAAACACTGCTTAAATGTCTGGATGCACAATTACAAGTAAGAGACGTACTCTTCTGATTCTGAAGCACACTGGGTCTGCCGTTGCAATCGGACAATTATATTTATAAAGCACCATTGCTAAGATAAACTCATCAGCCGCACTTCTGACCTGGCTGTCAATTAGTACAGACTTCAGGAGCGCATAAAACTGTTGAAGGGGCGGACTGAGGAACTCTACATGTGCAGCTATCGATAGAGTTGTTTTCATATGGAGTGCCCAATGTTGCAAAACATCTTGACTGAGCTGCAGCAGTGTGTGTACAATAGATGATCAGAAGACCATGGAATGGGGAGCCAGCGCAAAATGTAATTCTATGATTATGTTGCTGCTGTTTGCACCTCATATTATTATCAACAAGGGTAAAAATGCAAATCTGCATCAGTACACGAGCCGTAACTAATCTGCTATTTAACCAAGTCAAAGTGAATCGCAGACTATGAAGAAATCTATATAGCTTGACTGGCTCTCGACTAAAACGGCTAATTGTTTAAGATTGCTATTTACGCGTGCACACACACACACGCACGCGCACACACACACACAAACACACAACACACAGTCGCACACACACTCTGACGACACAAGGTTGTTCTTTTTAAGTGCATTAGGTATGTACCTCTACCTGAAATCACCTGCATCTCCATCTGTGTAATACCATGGCTGGAATGCTATAAACACATTGCTTGTACCAACACCTAGAACGGTTCTCTGAAAGTCTGTGAGAACCTCTGAGGCGCAGACGCCTTAGGTTGGATAGATCTATTAAAGTGCTCTGAATCAGGGCCTAAAGTGTGGCAGGATGGTCATGGACGGCGTCCTGGCACTTATTTTCAAATCTCTATGTCATCCTGCCACTTATTTGGTCAGCACACCTGAAAATGTAAGGGGCGTCAAGGCACTTCTTTTTTTACACTTTTAGCACTGCTCTAAATGAAAAGTAAATGAATTGACGTTGTCATGTGGTAGCACAGAGTGTAAGTGAATTCAAATCCTATTTTGCATATACTGTGTACGACTAGTTAGAGCCATTGTTAGTTGCTTTGCTTGGCTGTATCTAGACATTTCTGTTGCTAGACATTTCTGTTGCACCTGTTCTTACAGGTGCGGATCGACATTAGTGATGCGATATACATACATGTGCTATTATAGACGTAACTTTTCTATTCTGATTGTGGTGTCTGGTCGCATCCACGCATATACATGTATTGGTGGTGGCAGATCACCACTAATAAACGTGTGACCGTGTGCTGACGTTTCTTGCGACATGACAACATTATTTCGCTTTGAAGCAAGTTCAAGAAACGAAACCTCACTGTAGTTTAGCTGTATGCGTGTAAGGTGGCATTTGTTTGTGTCGTCGGCATATTTACAGTTGTAAAACCAAAAATGTGAACATGCACTCTGTTACGTGTGAGTGACCTTGAAGTATCTACGAAGCTTGCTGAATAAATATGAAGGAGAGGGAAGAGGAGATAAAGTAAGTAAGTAAGTATATTTTTTATCAATCCAACTGCACTTTGATTTACATGGAATAGGGGAGTGTCCTTATAGGGGGAGGAGGAGCGAGTTTAGAACATGTCTCGAGTCCATCAAGGCAGCGGTGAATAGGCTCCTATCTACCTTTCTACATTTTCCAATGTTGGGTTATCCTCTGGAATGTAGTGATGTCAAACTATGTGGTGAGGTAGAATGGAGGAGGAAGGAGGACAGGTGGAAAAAATGATAGTGGTCACCACCATTTTTTCTGGACGATTCTTTTTGTCTTTGCTATGAATACATGTGAATTATAATTAGCCTGATCAGTGATCAGTCTGACTCAGAAACACGGAACTACCTCTCTATCCAACCAGGTGAATTTGCTGCATATCCAGGTATTTAGTGTTACTCAATTTTCTCAATCGTCACATATAATATGTTGTGACTCAGATGTTAGCCATTTTCTAATGTTTCCTGTTTCTGGATTTTCCTTCATTTCCAAATTAGCCTAAAATTACCAAACACGTGCCAAACTGGATCTGTGTTGTAAGTAACTCTGGACAATAACAAACTGTGCTGTAAATTTGCCTGTTCTAGTTAGTTCTTGCTGTACTGGTATTTTGTTTTAGTTTTAAACAGTAACAGTCAATATGGTTCCAAACAAATTTGAATGCACAAGAAAATTCAAGTATACATGTTAAGTTTCAAAGAGGAATTTTCATTTATTTCGAACTGTGTTTCTCTGCATGAAGTTTTGTTTTGATTTTTCCCTTCATACTTGTGTGTGAAGTTGCTACACTGCGATAAATGTAACATTTTTATGATTGTTTTAAAATCAGTTTTTGATTGTTTCTGGAAGATTTGGGTTTCTGGTGTTTAAGGGCTAACCACAAGATGGACGTTTTGTGGGATGGCCACAAGACGGATTTGGTATCTGTATTGTCAGGGAAACTTATTTCTGAAATTACATTACCGTATGTCTGTCACCTGTACATGTTGTTATCTATAAGAGCTGTTATTTGAAATTGTTGTAATCTAAGCTGGGAGCACTTTATACAGCGTCACGTTTAGGGGTAGTGCACAAAGGATATCTGCAGAAAAGACCTCCCTAGACCGTGCTTGGTACTACTCTCTCTCCCATGCCTCTCTAAGTATTAAGGCCTAGATTAGATTAGTCTAGCCTGTTGATCATGCAGGACTAAATGTGATATACAGTAATGTATCGAATGCAATCCTGGATGTCCGACTGAAGATCAGTTTAAGCACTGGTGTAATGGCATCTACACTACAGCATAGACTCGGTCCGAAGCTTCATCATATCCCTTGACAATTTCACATTATATGGTTCATGCTGTATACTATTTTTATGTGGACGTCTTTACTGAGCATATAACACCCAGTGGTGCCCTTCCTTGTCTGCATTTCGTGACACTTCTTCCCCCACTCTGCAGACATCTGTAGTGGAAGACCGTTGCGTGTTTTCTCTGGCTGAAGACAATGTTTGATTGTCTTGTGATATTACGCTGTGTTGCATATTATCTTGCTTTACATTGCATCACAATTGTGTTATGAGACATGCATTGCGTGACTTGGAATCGCATTTCGCTGCATTGCATTTCTTCACGCAGCATTGTGCAACATTGCATTGAATTATTATATGGCATTATTTTTCTAATGCGTTGCTCCCCTTGATATTACATTTACTTAGAGACTCGGTAAATGCTAAGCGGAAGGATTCAAGTGATGCTTTCACTGCACCGCAATGATTCGTCATTTAAGTTTCTCTTCGCAACTTATAACTCGATGTTTTTTGACCACCCTGTACTTTTTTGTTGGAAGCCAATCGTATGACTAGATTGATTGGTTGGTTGATTGATTAGTTGGTTGATTGTTTGTACAGCCATACTGTTACTGGTTGTTCAACAGATATTTCTATAACTGACTGTTGGCTCTGCTTGTGCTGTGCTTGCTAAAGTGGTGTGCTGGCCTCTGCCTTCTCTGCCATTCTCAATTTCTCATCCAACTCGTCATTCTGCCAATCCATCTTCCATGTCATTCTCGTTCAATTCTTTCCTTGCCTCTGTCTCGCTGTGTCTGTCTGTCTGTCTCTCTCTCTCTCGATATGTTACTTTTCCCTCTCCCTCCATCTCTATGGGTTCTGTATTGTTCTGAGCACTATTCTTTTTTCCTATCACAACATTATCTGTGTCCTGTTCAAAGTGTAATATTGAATTGTCCACTGACCACATTCAGACACATCTAAGCATATTGTGATGTAGATCGTGCAAGTTTCTGTTCCAGAGCTGAATGAAATCCACGATATCCCTGTAGCGGACCAAGGAGCAACCTATGGTCGTAGCTGTCCAGCTTCTCTTGGCGCCCTTGCTCTTTTGGTGTTTGAAAACAATTTCATTCGACTGTGATTAAAAGATTATTATTATTATTTATATTGGGACATCTATGGATAGCACTTTCTGTTGAACAGCACTCCTTGCAGAAGTTCTCTGCAAATCGCTCGAAAAGTACTTACTGGATGCATGTGTAAATGTGTATCTATAATTCCTATTCCAGTTATAGTAAGAAAGTTTTTTTGTATTGCACAGCAATTGTTTAGTAGTGGTTGGAGGCGGTGCAGGGTTACTTGTCTATTCCTGAAGACGAGGACAACATTATTTAATCACTCTGTACTGGGACATAGCAATGGGGGGCATCATTATTTAATCATTGTGTACTAGCAGTTGCCGTGGGACAACCTGATGTGGTGAAACATTTCTGGGTTCAGTTGTTCTTAACAATTTGCTGTGATGGTTTACACATGTATGGTTCTAGCTTAGCATGAGGATGCAAGGTGTCACAACAATGCTAGACAGACCATGCCTATCACAAAACGTAAACCTATTGTGCTTATGTCTATATATGGAGTGCTTCAATGTAGGGTAATTCATACTTCACACAAACATCACGCAGGTATATTGAGGTAGTGTGGGACTTAAGAAGGAAAGCCATTCTATATTAGCATAAGCACCTTCATGAGCTTCTTATTGAGGCACTACATAAGTGGCCATATACATGCATACACACACACATACATACATACATGCATACATACATACATACATACATACATACATACATACATACATAAATACATACATACATACAAACATACATACATACATACATACATACATACATACATACATACATACATACATACATACATACATACATGAGACAGATGCCCCACGTCTCTAACAATGCATACAAGGCAACTAATAGCTCAACGAAACAAAATGTCGATGCCCTTGTCCTGTATGCTTATGCAGCTCCTTTTTCATCAGCCAAGAGAAATGGATCTGTTTGAAAAAGAGCTCAGTTCTTGTCGAGCAGTTAAGTCAACCCTGCATGGATGATTGCAAATGTGTGGAATGTAGCGTGAAGTTGAGTTTGCTCGTGATTATTATTTTCATATTAATACAATTCTATATATACTGCGTGGTGTGCAAATGAATTTTAAATGTATTGTGCACATTGCAAAACTGTTATAAATTTATGCTATCTGATGTGTTGTGCACCTCATTTTAGTACGTACCGTTGAGACTCGAGGTACACGTATACGCAAGTATACTTATATATATCTACATGCCAATCGGGCCATGGCTACTATGTGAGTTTGAAGCAAATGAAATTTTATGAAGTATAGAAAACTGCTCTGTCTCTCTCTCTGTTAACCCTTTACCAATTCATTTTTAAATTTTAGGCCCGTTTTCAGCAAATATTCTCGGGGCAAACTGGTAAAAGATTAACTATAGCTGGACTTCAGAATTATGTTTCTACATGATTTTGGGCGTAGCAGCGGTTCATAATAATAATAAGCCAAAGGTCACCGAAAATTTGGAAAGTCAAAAACTAATAGGAAATATACGGCGCTGCCTCAATTTTTTCTATATGTAGAGTTGTAGACATCTGAATTTTCAATTAATTAATATGGTGAACACTGTAATTCCCAGGGTTAGTATGTTTCTGTCAGCCTCTAACATAGCCACTAGGGTGCAGCATCATTCAGCCACTGATGAAACGGTCACATCTGTAAGCCTTAAGTTTGAGTTATTGAATTTAGAGTTGAAAATATTTTCTCTTGAAATGGCTTTTAGTGTCGGTAAACCAAATGTGTTTGAGTATGCCAGATATGACATTCTGTGTAATCGGGGTTTGACTTGTGTGCATGTGTGTGTAGTATACTGTAGTAATCAACAATGCAAAACAGCTCTATCAGAATGTAATGTAATGTAAAGCTGCAGAACTTCTCAGCACCACACAAAAGCAAAAAATCAGGGAAACCGTTTTACGTCATAAATTATGATATAGCCAGGATGGTTGCTTCTGTATGAAGAAATTGGAAAATCATTGGATAAGGTGTCTAAGGCGACCAGAAAAATAGTCGTGCTCATTGGGATCCAATAATATCACCATGTTGACTGAGCCCACAGCTTTGTCAATTGCAAATGCCACCTGGCATTTTGGTATTTTATAAGATGTGAGAGGGTCGTTTGGTATATATCTTAATGTATTATAAGATTATTGTTTAAACTGTGTTTATAGTGTTGAACTTAACAAAATTCAGTCATTAATTGACTTGAAAACGTAGCTCGCTATTAATGTGTATATTATGCCTCTAGTGTATTTGTCAATTGCAAAATTGCTGTGTGTCGACGTAATTACGTGTGAATAATATATTACGTATTAAGCATCGTAGCAAGTAAATGTGTTTTTAATTAATTAAAGATTAATTAACCTGTTTTAATTAGAGACGTAGATGCTAATTGTGTCGTTTATTTGGTTAGCTGTGATGGACCAACTGAAATTGCATAAACTAGATGGCGAATTTTACTGAAGTTATTGTAAACAATGATTATAATTGTTGCCGCATTGATTTGGTTTTGTATTGTAGTATCATCATCAATTCATCATGTCATGTATGTTACAATACAGTTTTTCACAGTGAATTGTTGATTTTGTTAGTCTATAATTGCAAATTGAAGTGAATTGAATTTCACAGTTTTCAATTCTCTTCAAGTAATATATAGCCTACCAAAGCATCCTCATCAGCAGCCTATTTCTGTTCTGAACATTGACAGAGCACACATTTTCCCTCATTTTTAATCTGCCAGATTTTTGCTCGTTATGTCAGGTGGGACTTGTAGGGCTTTTTTAGTGTGCAGTTGTACACAAAATGTGCAGTTCTAAATGGATTTGTGCAATTGTAGAAGCACTTCGTACAGTTAAAATTAGCCCCCAAAAAGGCCATTTTCCTCCGATTCGAAGTACTCTACCACGGAGATTGCGAAGAAAAAGAAGTTGTGCAGTTCTAAAAATTTCTTTAAAACAGCCCTGGATATACCTACACACTCTTTCCACCCATTGTCTTGACTTTTCTTTTTCGAGGGTTTCTTTGCACTGGGAGTGCCTCTGATTGGCTGTACTGCGAGAGGTGCTTTATAAATTCGTTAATAGTATAGTATAGCCTAGTATATAGTTTATACGATGCGTAGATCTGATATAATAGGTTACACATCCAGGGATCCAATCAATCGATCAATTCCGATCAGAATTGTATTCACTTGAATATTCAATTAAACAGCTAAATATTTAAGATCACAACAACTCTTTAGATTAGAATATAGAAATGATAAAAAAAAGGTTGCATACAGAATATCATTGTAAAGAAAATAATGCAAATATACGTATAGGTAGGCCTATGACAAGATAAATAACATTGGTATTTATAAAAAAAATTATGACGTCACTGCAGTTCTTAGATTGGTTCTTCAACAATAATGATAACTAGCTCATTATAGAATTATTTATAGAAATAGGCTAGTTAGCAGATTTATTAAGAGTTGTGCATAGCATTCACAAACTGTCCTGGTTCAACGGACAGAAATTATTATGCACAAAGCAGTTCACCTACTGAACTTATATTGATGCGCTAAATGACCCTAGGTCACCAATGGAGTGTAGGATATTTTCCCCCTGGACAAAACCGCCCGGACAAACCCCCCACCCGGACAAAAAAAACGGACAATCCCTCCCGCCCCATTTAGCCTAGGACATTTACCCCCTGGCAATTCCTTCTTTGCTGCGCAAATAGCCTATTTCTGTATGTATCATTTGCTCAAACTTAGGCTAATTATCCAGTTAGTGTCATATGGGTAAACATCTGTCACTGTCATTCAAGCGTGAACTTATAACTTCCAACTGACAGTTGTGTACAGTCAGTGTAGGCCTACTCATCACTCAGCTGAGTTTGTTTCATGAGTAAGCTTACCCAACAAAATTTGCAGGAGGGGCAGAGCACAATGGTTATTGTTGCATTTTTTATGAAGAGCATTTTATGAAAAATGCAAAGCACGCTATTAATAACATGCGTATATTTTCTAATTTTATAACGCCAACGGCTCATTGCTGTTGCAGCTCTGCTCCCAGCACGCGCTCGTGATAACCAACAGTCTATTTCAGCAGGCCAACAAGTACAAGACAACATGGATGCACCCACGCTCAAAGCACTGGCACACACTCGATTATGTCATCACTCGACAGCGTGATGTTCACGATGTACATCTGACACGAGCCATGCGTGGAACTGTCTGCTGGTCTGACCATCGGCTACTGCGGAGCCACGTGGCCCTGAAACTTTGCCAACAGAAACACGGGAAGACAGCACCTTGTCGAAGGAAGCTGGCTGTTGAACACCTAAGGCTACCCGAGATCAGGTCCCGATTGCAGGATGAACTCGACCGGGCTCTACAGAGCGACTCAGCATCCGCTCCCGACACCACCGAGAGGGAATGGGCCAAGATCAGAGACGTCACTTGCACGGTGGCGGCAGAGGTGCTTGGCTACAAACAAAGGAAACATCAGGACTGGTTTGACGAGCATGACGTCGATGCGCAAGAGCTCTTGGATATGATGCACAGGCTGCATCTGGCCTGGATCAATGACAAAAGCAGCATCGCCAAGAAAAATGCCTACACGAAGGCAAAGCAAGACGCACAACTGAAGCTGCGCGGGATGAAGGAGAGCTGGTGGGCCAACAAAGCCCGCGAGCTACAGGATGCGGCGGACAGACATGACCTGAAGAGCTTCTACGACGGCCTAAAGACCGTCTATGGGCCACGGGACAATGGCTCCATACCTGTACGATCCAAGGACGGCACCACCATGATCACAGACCGTGAGTTGATCCTGAAACGCTGGGCGGAGCACTTTGAGTCGGTGCTGAATCAACCATCGTCATTTGATGCCACGGTCCTAGATGAGATTCCGCAGTGGGCTGAAGCCAGCCAAATGAGTGAGTATCCGACTCTAGATGAGGTACACACTGCAATCAAGCAGCTGACATCTGGCAAATCGCCGGGCGAGGACTCAATTCCATCCGAGATCTATAAAAACGGCGGCGACCAGCTTGCGAACCGCCTGACAGGGTTGTTCAGACAAATTTGGGACGAGGAGTCTGTGCCTCAGGACTTCAAAGATGCACTGATCGTGCACATCTTCAAGCGCAAAGGCGATCGTGCCAACTGTGACGATCACCGTGGAATATCCCTGCTATCTGTCGCTGGTAAGATACTGGCTCGGGTCCTCCTGAACCGACTAACTGCCCACGTCGCTCATAATGACATTCTCCCGGAAAGTCAATGTGGCTTTCGTGCAGGCCGTGGCACCATGGACATGATCTTCACTGCCAGACAGCTTCAGGAGAAGTGTCGAGAACAACGCCAGGATCTGTACATGATCTTCATTGATCTAACAAAGGCATTTGATTCGGTCAACAGAGATGGCCTATGGAAGATTCTTGAGAAGATCGGCTGCCCTAAGAAGTTCATAAATGTGATCCGATCACTGCATGACGGAATGATGGGCAGGGTTCTGGACAATGGTGAAACATCATCGCCCTTTAAGGTAACCAACGGGAACAAGCAGGGATGCGTGATCGCAGCAATGCTCTTCTGCATCTTCTTCTCCATGATGTTGCTCGTTGCCTACGGAGGATGCGACATGGGCATACCTATACAGTTTAGAACAGACGGGAGTGTGTTTGATCTGAGACGACTTCAGGCTCGTACAAAGGTGTTCTCAGCGATCATACGCGATCTACTCTATGCCGATGACTGTGCCCTGATGGCACATACACAGGTCATGGCGCAACAACTTTTTGATCGCTTTGCATGTGCTGCCCGTCGCTTCGGACTCACCGTCAGTCTAAAGAAAACAGAAGTCATGTTACAGACAGAGAACAGGACTAACAGCACTCCCCCAGTCATCACAGTGAATGGTGCGACTCTAAAAGCGGTAGACAAGTTCTGTTACCTCGGCAGCATCCTCTCTAATGCTGCAAACATTGACGAGGAGATTGTTGCTCGGCTGGCTAAGGCAAGCGCTGCATTTGGAGGACTCTCGCGACGACTGTGGAACAACCATGGCATCCACCTGGCCACCAAGATCGCAGTCTACAGAGCAGTTGTGCTGACGACGCTTCTCTATGGATGCGAGTCATGGACACCATATCGCAGGCACATCGCTCAGATTGACCGATTTCATATGAGATGCCTTCGAAGAATAGCACGTATACGATGGCAGGACTTGCTTCCCAACACGGCGGTCCTTGAGTGCTGTGGCATCACGGGCATCGAGGCCATGCTAACAGCAGCACAGCTCCGCTGGACTGGTCACGTTGTACGCATGGCCGACTCACGGATCCCGAAACAGGTCTTCTACGGTCAGCTTGCACCGGGCACAGGGAGGCCAATACAAGCGTTATAAAGACATCCTGAAAGCCAACCTGAAAAAGTGCAGCATATCGGCTACCGATCTGGAAGGACTAGCGGCAGATCGCTCGGAATGGCGCGGTACATGCAGCGAAGCGACAGAGACATTTGAACTCCAAAGGATAGTGCAGCTCAAGCAAAAACGGCAGCGGCGTAAAGCAAAGAAACAACGTGCTGAATGTGACCAGACTTGACAGTCCAGGACTGGAACTTTAATCACGACGTGAGATCCGTCGCATCGACGGCTCAGTCCATCATCATATTTTCTAATTTTATAAGTTTTTAAATGTAAATTCCTCAGTTTCACTTTGTGTAAGCAATTAATATCATTAGTGCAAAGCAGTTTGTTAGAAATCATAAAGTTGTAGTTAAAAGTAGGTGTCAGTTTTTGAAGGGAAGTGCCCTTCATCCGCTCTGTGCAGGAGCCCATGGGGTTAGTGAGGGGTTGCAGGTGGAACAGAAATTTCTTCCCTGGTGGGTATTTGAACCCCAAACCTTTCATCTGATGCACATCCAGCAAGCTACTAACCACTGTACAGTTATAATCAAGCACTTCTTGTTCTTTCGAGTTAAATAGTAATTAAAAATACTAGACGAATAAAATGCATTCAATAAGTTAATGCGATGCTGAATAGATGCAGAGAAATTAAATTGGCTACATAATATGTTTATAATAAAATTATGATCGTTAGAATGTTCTTGCAGGATATGCGCGACTACAATCTACTGAATCGTCGTAATAACGTTTTGATGTTTTGATGATAAGAAAGTTTATCACAACGTCATCAGAAATTCCTTTCTGTCGTTCTTGTTGTTCAGTTCGTTTGGCCTTGGTTGTTCTCGAAGAACATGTAATCCTATAAGAACAAGAAGAACATGTAATCCTATAAGAACAAGAAGAACATGTAATCCTATAAGAACAATAAGAACATGTAATCCTATAAGAACAAACATCGTCTGCTTAAATGTTCAATTTAATGCAATTGCAATGGCTTGATTTGTTAATTAACGGTTGACTGATATTGCATTATATTGATTGACTGGTTGTCTGCCTTGATCAGTTGATTGACGAATTCATCCATAGAGTTGGATTGATTTTTTGACTGGCTGTCTCCAGTCAATCTGTGTGGTGTCTGTCTCTGACTGTCAGTCTGTCTGTTTCCCTCCCTCCTGCCAGTGGCCCAGCGGATTTCATGTCGAATCGCTGGTTTAGTTCACGCTGTGTCCTTGGCTGCACTCCATCTAACCGTCGCCGGCAAGACTACAGTATCGGGGACCGATTCGACCGAATGACGACACTATAATCCAAATCCTAACCATAATTAATTAACAGACCCTCACGACGCCTAAATCTGAAATAATCGACGACGAATAACCTGATCCTAACCGACCATCACGACGCCTGACCTGACCATAACGACATGTAAGCTTAGGCTACGTCAGTCCCCGATACAACGGTTTCTTGAATCGAAGCTACACAATAATCATAACTTTAGCACATAGAAGGAAGGAATGACTTACGATTAGAAAAACGGAGCTGATAATTGTAGCTTTGATTCTGACGTCTAGATCCATTGGAACTACAAGAAAGACGACAGACGAATTGAGACGATACCAATTGCATGAAATTTTAGATCAATCTTGCACGCTGCGTAGGTCTAATAATCGCGACAGCGGTAGGCCTAATGACAATTTGCAGCTGTAGCCTATATTCATATCTTTTCCGACATAGGCCTAAAATAAAAATTATAGCTCTGATAATTATGATAATGATAGGCCTATATATAGCTATAGGCCTAGTTAGGCCTGTCGTGGCCTTCTGTTGAAAGGTTTACTATCAAAACCGCAGACAAAACCGCGGATTCAAAGCCGAATATAGGCATAGGCCTACCGCGCGTTAATTAGGCGGCAGGCCTAATGTCGACAATCATAAAAAATAACCACGCGCGCTTATCTGCGCGCTTCTTAGAAGTTCGATACCGGTATCGTAAATGCGTAAAAAAAATATTCGCGGATAAAGTTAATTCCTTTGAAAATAACATTTGTAGGCCTTGACTAATATTATCGTAATCACCGAACAATTATCTCCAAATAGACTATTGGAACTTTTGAAGACAATAATTTATTAGAGGAACCTTTAAAGACATTTATAAATATAGGCTAACTAGGGT
>OX243816.1:19872315-19894815 GCA_945859605.1 Lumbricus rubellus | reverse complement strand
TGGCAAAACTGCCTTTTGTTAGTCTGAGAACTGACGAAAATTAACTAGGGGCATATATTGATTTTTGTGGAGTTGGGGTGTGCAAAGAAAACTCTAGGCTGCCGCGGGTTCCTAAGAAAGACTACGGTGGTTGAACCCCTCAACCCTCCCCGGCCATCGTCATGTGCACCCTTCCTTTTGTTCTCCGCTGACTTTCTAAATTCTTATGTGACTGCCTCATAATAGGCCCTCATTCTATGCACAGCTTGCGTATCTACCAGGATCAATTCTTGCCAATACAGAGAAGTTTAGTTCTAAACTCTAAACCATTCACATGAGGCCTGCACGGTGGATGGCATTTCGCCACTTTGAACGTAAATTTTCCAGATAATGGACCGGGTTTTTGTAGCCTACATGTACGTCTACAAGTACTGCAGTGCCTATAGCTAGTTTGCAGCGTCGCGTATAGGCCTACGTCATAATATTCGTTATATAGTTCGACCAACTGCTGCAGTATGCACAACAAGTTTTCAGTACAAATATTTACAGTGGTCCCGCGCTTAAAAATGCCCGTCTCGCTCATGCGCAGTTCCATGGTTACGACGGATACATGCTATAGCCGAACGGAGCCGAACGGAGCCGAAGCTGCCCTTTCGCACCTGACACTTTCGGAGCATCGATTCGGCTTAATCGATCTTGTAGGGCCTACACGGCTCGATCTATGCAACGCACACACGCTTCACTGCTCGTACAAAGCACTTGGCAGGGCCGTAAATCCCGGGGAGGGAAAGGAGGGAATTCCCTTCCCACTTTTCGCCCCGGGGAGGGAACGTGAAGGAATTCCCTCCCCACAATTTTTCTCAGCTGCGTCACAAATGTTAGAGTCAATAGCCTAAGCTGTGAGCGACTGCACATTGCTCGAAATGTGGATATAAGATTTGGTCTGTGGAATCAAAAGCCGCACAGTTAAAAGAGGTGTAGACTAAATGTATCCATTTACAGATTAGAATCTCTTCTTTATTAATACAAAGAGAGAGGAATTTATGACTTGACGCGCCCAATATAGGCTATCATCGTTAAAGACTGCAGGGAGGAACACAGCTAATAATACACACACGTGTGTCTTCTCTTCTGGTTCTCTGCCCCTAGGCAGGTTCGGCTGTCCAATGTCGCCACTCTTCCCTCCGCTGGTCCTTCTCCTTTAGTGTGTGTATATAAAAATATATATAACATACATACATACATACATACATACATACATGTGCACCCAAAATGGACAAGCTCCTAAACACCTTTGTGACTTGGTGCACAAACCCTCTCCGCAGTACCTCCCCCCGCTCCGGTCTGCTGATCGGTCTGCTTATCACCTTGATTTCCTAGTCCCTCGGGGCAAGGACTTCCATGGCCCAACTCCAAGCTTTTGCCACTGTAGACCCTTCTATGTGGAATAACCTAACCCCCTTTCTCTATCCCTGTTATGATCTAATTAGAGGGTGACATCTTCAGCCATTCGATCATTGCTTCAAGTCTTTCTTCTTTCCTCGCGGCCTTCACACTGAGAGTGAATCTAAATAGATAGTACTCTAAGAGCCGCTTTGTAAATTGTCATATAAGTTTACAATATATACGTGCCCTCATGGTTCATACATACATAACATGTGTAGCCTACATAAGTAGGCTTACATAGCCTAATCGTAGGCTAATTATTGGAAGCGAGGGCTCTGAGTTTTGAAAGGAAGAATAGTGATAGCCTAGGTCTATCAGTTCATCTCGAGACCACGTTATTCCGCATATTCGACTGAAGACCTGCAGAGGATTACAGATAAATTTGAGCAAATAAAATTCGTGAATAGCTAGATTTAAGAAGTCTCATCTCTTTCGTTTTACCAAATGACTTCAAGCAGGATGGTGTGCTGGTAACTGGTAAGTGCTACGAAAATAGTGCGAATGCGCACTGTTTTCTCTATCAAGAACAGCTTTTCACATGCATAAACAATTAGACATTGCTTAAAAATCTGTGCACCAGAAAAGTGACTTTACAGCATTGTATAACAGCGTTATATCATCATGATCAGATTTATGTCATTTTATATCTTCTAGGCTAAGTTAGAAATCTGTTTTGGTTGCAGTTTGTATTTGTAATCGCAATGACAATCTCCATAGTACTTCAGCACCCACAGAAGCTATAAAGATGAATGTATAGGTCTACGCCCACTAAACCATAGGCCTACAGATGGAGAAGTTAAAATGAAGAGAAATATAAGCCACTATATAGGCCTAACACTTTCAACTCTTTCGGTTTGGCAAGAGAACCTCTAGTGACTAGTCGTGTTGTCCCCTGTACTTCGAACATATTATACAATGTAGGTTATGTGCAGTAGGCTTATATAGTGCGAGGTTAGAACCAACAATTTTTAACACTAACTTTGGGGTGGGTTTTTTGAGGGAGGTAGGCCTATAGGCTTACTATGCATACAATTCAGAAGGGAAAATTTTCCCTCCCCACATTTAGTAACAGATTTACGGCCCTGGCACTTGGCTAAAAGGTATACATGTATACATAGGCCTACAGCTATAGGGCTTGTTGGAATTTGATGAGCTATTCGGTGTTACAAGACATAGTATATCCCACAAGTAGGTTACGCGTCCACTCCGAGTCACTCTGCAGGTTCCATATGTTGCTTTCGTAATGGTGACTTGAAACTTCGAATTTCTAAAGCGTTATTTAAAGCGGACTACATATCCGTGAATAGGGTGCATTGGTGCGAAGTTCAGGCACTGCAGGGAGGTGAATGCATGGAGCAAAAGTGAGATTGTGGTCCAATAGGACATTAAAGTAACAAGTAACGGACCAGCTAGTGTTCAATCTAGACTCTCTGGGGGGGGGGGGAATCCGCAGATTACGTCTCTCTGTGTCTGTGTCTGTCTCTCTCTGTCTCTGTATGTCTGGCTTCTGTCTGCCTGTCTCTATTAATGTCTTTTCTGTATGTCCCTATATTTTCCTCTCCCTCTACATATCTCCATCTCTTTTTCGCTCAATCAATCAATAAATCAACTCAACCAATCAATCGATCAATCAATCAATCAACTCAACCAATCAATCGATCAATCAATCAACTCAACCAATCAATCGATCAATCAACCATTCATTCAATCATTCGGTCAATCAATCAGCCGATCAATCAATCAGTTGATCAATCAATCAGTTGAACAGCAGCAGCAGCAATTCTGAAGCAGCAGTTACCCTGAAGTCCTGATCGGCAGAGCAGCATGAGCAGGCACAGCTTGGACCATCGAGCATAAGAACAGTCTGACCTTGACTGTCAGCGATGATGAATTTCGGCGCAAGGCAACTCGGTCTGGAACAAAGCGAAACAGCAACAACTCATATATAGGCATAATGATCCGCAAAAGAAATCTCCTTTCCACTGTAAACAGAACATATATGGTGGATTGGAGAAACTTCGCATTTCCCGATGTGCAGATCTGCACGGGAAGGACTAAGGTCTAAGGTAGGTCTGTATACAGTTACTGTAGCCTATAAAACCCATTATCTTGAATGATGACGGGACAATAGGTTACATAGGCCTACTGGATGATCAGCGCTCGTAAATAAGCAGGTGCCCTACGTTTTAGGTCTCGTGCGGTGCTTTAGAAGTTTTGGATAATACCATTAATACGATCCACTAATAAGGCATGCAACTTGTTCGCATTGTATTGCATGTATTGTATTGCATGTATTGTATTGCATGTATTGTATTGCATGTATTGTATTGCATGTATTGTATTGCATGTATTGTATTGCATGTATTGTATTGCATGTATTGTATTGCATGTATTGTATTGCATGTATTGTATTGCATGTATTGTATTGCATGTATTGTATTGTATGTATTGTATTGCATGTTTTGTATTGCATGTATTGTTCTGCATGTATTGTATTGTATGTATTGTATTGCATGTATTGTATTGCATGTATTGTATTGCATGTATTGTATTGCATGTATTGTATTGCATGTATTGTATTGCATGTATTGTATTGCATGTATTGTATTGCATGTATTGTTTTGCATGTATTGTATTGCATGTATTGTATTGCATGTATTGTATTGCATGTATTGTATTGCATGTATTGTATTGCATGTATTGTATTGTATTGCATGTATTGTATTGTATTGTGTTGTGTTGTATCTGACCACACTTATAAAGCGCCTCTTGCAGCAAGAGGCCAAGCAATCCTTGATGCTGACATTGGCTGTGGTTCGGCAATGGGCTTAGACCCAATCTGATTCGAGCATGCAATCTCCAGCATAGCCTACTTTGCCTTGGTATGGTGGCGCTAACTTCCATGGGTCCAATCTTGATTCAAGCGAACAACCTGCTCATGATTAGCCTACGGTACTTGGACAAGGGTTGGACCGCCGACGGTCTCTGGTAATGTTGTATATTATAATTTAGGCTATACGTGTGTGCGTGTACTCACAGTTGGCGGACGTATCCGATGGTCTGACCGACCGGAGCTTGGACTTCGATATCCATGGCACAACATCGACAGCACGCGAAACAGTTGAAACCAGCGAAACATTTGAACTCGCGATTCACTCGAATCACTTCCTGCAATGCAGATTAACACAAAAGAGGACATTAGGCATGCATAGGCCTATACCAGACTAACCATGACTATAGTATAGCCAGAGATATGTCACTTAATAAAGTCGTGTTTTGTTGCTTTTTGTAGCGTAACGTTTTTGGATCGCGAAAAAACAGTGAGTGCATTGGCGCTCACTAAAACTAAAAGTGATATAACTTTTGTTCTGTTTCAAATAATTATTTCAATGAAATTTGCAGGGCCGGATTAAGGCATGTTCAACATGTTCGGCCGAACAGGGGCCCCGCACTTTAGGGGGCCCCACAAAATAATGTGGAAAAAATTTTGAGCAAATTTTGGCCAAACGACTATTTTCCCAAAAAATTCGCCAGAGGACTCAAAAAAGGTGATCAACTTTCATCAACTTTTGGGCGGATGAAATGGTATGATTTTCCCGAAAAATTGTCCTAAAAAAATTCCCGAACCATCCGGCCCTGGAAATTTGGCTATTGTACGTAGATCTGAATTACCTTTAACCCTGTAAAACCTGATTTGAAAAATTCTTATGTTTGGCCAAGATATTGTCAAAAAGGGTTGGGGATTGCTTTTTTGCCCACCCTGTATGTATGTAGGGAGTATGCATATACAGGCCTACTGGTACTAGGCGTCTAGGGCTCTAGGCCTATACAATATTTTTACCTGTCCAAAGTTGTCGACGATATGCATGACAAAACCTCTCTGCGAGCCACAGCATGTGCGCATGAAGAGACCGGATTCTACAGAAGCACATCATACAGAAAAATATATAAAATAATAAGCAAACTAAAATTACTTTTAATAACAATTGAAATAACAATTAAAAACAAAACGTCTTTACTCTGGAGACTTTAAATTTTGCAATTGTAGCGCCTCGGAATGGGTCTTAGCTTAGCTGTATCTCACATGCATAGGCTATACAAGCATGCATAATTATAGTCTCGGCACTTTTCTTAGATCATCATCTAAGCCAGCACGTGGCTCCCAACTTTTTTGACTTAAGGGCCACTTTTTCTAAGTTGGAGGACATGGGGGCCACTTTTTTCTAGTTTGAAGGACATTATGGGCCACAATTAAGGCTAAATTTAATTAACTAAAAACATCTAAAATTGCTAAAAAATAATCGATTCAAAATAGAATGTTTGATGGTATTTATTGACGCCAAAATAAAATAATTTGTAATAGAAAGTAATTGTGCGCTATCCTGTCCAAATTGTCAATTTTTCATAAATGTTTGTTAATTCTTTGAGAGATTGTCGAGGATCACGAGCGATTTTTTTGACACTTGGCGGGCCACTTTTGGCCCGCAGACCAGGGGTTCGGAACCGCTGATCTAAGCCTAAGCGTATACTAGGCCTACCAATAAATTATTATTGCTGATATTGTATTAGGCCCTAGCTCAATTCAAGGGCGCACACATCGCCGAGTCATACGCGCGCGACGTAAGAGTCGGACTACTGTCACGCTGGGACCGGGTCCAAAGTCCAAACTAAAGTAAGCGCAGACAAAGCCCGATCAAAAATGATGAATGACAAAACAGCCAAGCAGGCCCGGCCCTTGGATTTGCGGGGCCCAAGGCAGCAGCCGCCTTAGCAGCGGTTTCCCAAGCAAAAATTTACAGAATTGATTTTCTGTCAATACGGTATTGGTACTTATTTTATTTAGCTTTTGCAGTTCAAGCAGAGCCACTAACAGCAGCCTCATCGGCCTCATGTAGGACGGGCATTCCGCCCGGAAAGCGAGTTGTTATACAGTCATTTACAATGTGCTCCATAGTCTGAATGTTCCCACAGCTGCAAAGGGGATCCGTGGCTTGGCCCCAACGGACCAGGTTGGCAGCGCATCGCCCCTGGCCCGTTCTGAAGCGGTTCAGTGTGACCCACTGAGCCCGCAGGAGGTTATAGCCCGGTGGCCATACAGACGGCTCGGCCACGAGCGAGTGGTTAACAACTTCAGCTGCTGACCACTCGATGCTCCAGGCCGAAAAAGCTGTAATGTCTTCCTCAGGTTAATCCCTCCATATAGGTCGGCGTGATGGGAGGCATAGTACTGGGTGACACGTAATGTCCATTATACAGCGGAGGATTTCTGTTTGCCCGGATCTTCCGCAGCATCTTCGTGGTTGCCTCCATTCTTCTCATGTGCGGAGGGGGGATGTTGCTTAGAACCGGCAGCCACGCAAGCGGAGTAGGACGCAGTGTCCCCGATATGATCCGCATAGTTGTGTTTAACTTTGTGTCGACAAGGTGAGTATGGCGAGAGCGACCCCATACCGGAGCACAGTATTCGGCAACCGAGTAGCAGAGGGCCAAGGATGAGCTTCGTAGGGTTGTGGCTTTGGCTCCCCAGCTCGTTCCCACAAGCTTACTTATTAGATTGTTTCGAGCACCAACTTTAGCGGCCGTCTTCCTCAGATGTTCATGGTACGTGAGAGCCCTGTCCAGTGTCACTCCCAGGTAGACCGGATGTGCTTCGTGTCTCATCCTTTGTCCGTTTAGAAAGATGTTTAATTAAACATTGGTACTAGGCCTACCATTATATAGGCCTATAATTTAGGTCATGCAAAATCATGGGGCCGCACCAGAGGCAAGAGGTGAACTTGCCCCTGGAATATTTGCACTGATTTTTCAACAAGTATACGTTTTGGGGGAACAAATTTCTTTGCACCAAAAAATAATGTTAACGATTCACAAAGTAAAACGAAGAAATTGACAGTGCTTTAGTCACCTCTGTGAATAATATCAAATATGTTCTTCATTTAATGTTTTGCATTTTTCGAGCTCTCTTGCTAAAAATTTCACAAGCGACCACTGTGTTTATCCTCTTCTGCAAACAATATACGCGGGCAAAATGGAAGTAAATTGATTAATGAACGCAAAATGTAAATCAGGATCTTAACACGTAGGCCTACTAGTCGTTCTTTCTTAAATAATATTATTCTATCACATTCACGCCACAAATTGACTGCCAGGATTGTTGTTATGCGGTGTAACCACAATCATTCTCAAGCTGTGAGTCAAGCATATTATGATTATATGCTATCTAACAGCGCGGGGCCCCTGGAAGCGCGGGGCCCAAGGCGGCTGCCTCGCTCGCCTTGCCCTAAGGCCGGGCCTGCAGCCAAGGTCTAGGCCTATACGACAAAATTAATCAACCTACTACCACATTGGCCAATGACAAAGAGCACGCGACAAAACAATGGACCACAACTGGCGAGGGAAAATATAGGCTAGAGCAAAAAATGGAGTTGCATAAAAAGGCGCCATGTAGGCCTACAGTTTATATATATATATATATATATATATATATATATATATATATATATATATATATATATATATATATATATCATGCGCCACTTGAATTGACACGTTTGCATAATTGAACAATGAGTTACAAAATAAAGTCAGCAAACTGTCGCATGACAAAAGAACAAAAAATGACGACGCATGTGAGAGATGCAACAGGCAAAGCAAAAATCAACAACGGTCGTTAGACAAGTGTATAGACCTATTAATCATCTATTCATCCTGTAGGAGCCCATCTAAACTAAAATGTCACTGTACACAGTGTTGTATTCGTGTGAATCTTTCAAGCTGTTAGGGTGTTATTTTGGTCTGCAGGCCTATGTAGGGCTTTTGTAGGCCTATGTCGATTCAATTTCAGTTTATTCGGTAATCAAATTGCAAGGAAGTCTTAGAGACAAGGTTTCGCAATAAATTTGACGTAGAATTAATACAGGACCATAATTTTATGATAGATAGGCCTAGGCTTACCTTCCCCACAGAAGTAGATCTGCTGTCCAAGAGTGTTCTTCACGACATATCTGTTGCAAGTCTCCACTCCCGTCAGAACTATTATAATTAACAACAGATAGAATGATTATTACAGCAAATAAGCCAACCTAACCGTATCAACAGCATCATCATCATCATCATCATCATCATCATCATCATCATCATCATCATCATCATCATCATCATCATCATCATCATCATCATCACTAAAAGCATCATCAGCAGCAGCATCAGCATCAATGCCATCATCGTTGCATGTGCCGACGTCATTGTGGCCGTCATAATTATAGTCATCAGCATGAGCAATCAGTTAATCACATAATCAAAATTTATCATCATTGTCATCCACAGCATTATCATCGTCGTCTTTTTCACAGTAGCCGTCGTCGTCGTCGTCATCATGACCGTCAAAGGTCCGTCATCATCAATTACCAGGAATCAATTATATGTTCAGCGCCTGTTGATCATAATAACAAAAAATTATGTCATCCGTCACATCAACACATTGCACATCATCAACAGCGTTATCGTCGTCGTCATCATCATTCTCATCATACATGTATTCATCGACATTGTCATCATCGCCATCACCACCGTAGTACAGTCGTTGGTTATAGACTACTTCTATGGTGGCATACGAAGTGATGGCTGCTGTGATGTGTATACACTGTTAAAAAAAATCGTAGAAATTTCCACTAAAGTTGGTGGTCCACAAACAACACCCTAGGGTGGAAATATTTCCACCCTATAACAAGGGTGGTTCAGTTCCACCCTTGGTTTTTGGTGGCAAATTCCATCATGACTGGGCTATCTCCACCGTATCCGAAAGGTGGAAGATTCCGTTAATTCTTTGGAAATTTCCATCTTCGCTCATTGGTGGAGACAGCCATTAATTCTTTGGAAATTTCCATCTTTGCTCAATGGTGGAGAGAACCATTAATTCTTTGGAAATTTCCATCTTCGCTCATTGGTGGAGACAGCCATTAATTCTTTGGAAATTTCCATCTTTGCTCAATGGTGGAGAGAACCATTAATTCTTTGGAAATTTCCATCTTCGCTCATTGGTGGAGACAGCCATTAATTCTTTGGAATTTTCCATCTTCGCTCAATGGTGGAGACAGCCATTAATTCTTTGGAAATTTCCATCTTCGCTCATTGGTGGAGACAGCCATTAATTCTTTGGAAATTTCCATCTTCGCTCAATGGTGGAGACAGCCATTAATTCTTTGGAAATTTCCATCTTCGCTCAATGGTGGAGACAGCCATTAATTCTTTGGAAATTTCCATCTTCGCTCATTGGTGGAGACAGCCATTAATTCTTTGGAAATTTCCATCTTCGCTCAATGGTGGAGACAGCCATTAATTCTTTGGAAATTTCCATCATTGCCTAGTGGTGGAGACAGCCACTACTTCTTTGGAAATTTCCATCTTCGCTCAATAGTCGAGACAGCCATTAATTCTTTGGAAATTTCCATCCTGGCTCAATGGTTGAGAAATCCATTAATTCCTTAGAAATTTCCATCTTTGCTCAGTGATGGAGAAAACAATCATTTCTTTGGAAATTTCCATCTTGGCTCAGTGGGGGAAATAACCAATAATTCTTTGAAAACTTCCACTTTGACACAATGGTGGAAATTGCCACTCCTTCTTTAGAAATGCCCCCTTTGGCTCAATATTGCAAAATGCTACTTCTTTGGAAACTTCCACGTTGACTCAATTATAGAATAGGCCACCCTGCTTTCGAAATCTCCAATTAAGCTCATTGTTGAAAATTTACACTCGTTTGAATGGTGATACTATAAAAAGATTTCAAGGGTTTGCATGAACTGCATGTCAAGAATGCACGAGAAATCATATTCACAATATTTAATGAAAGAAAACGATCATAGCTGTATAATTTGAAATGCTCAATATAAAAAATGAGAATGCATGCACAGTGAGAAACCAAAGCGAAATCTTAGTGATGAAAACACTGTCAAAATTAAACTGTTCAAAGGAATGATGCTGCAATCATCATACAAAACCACCATCTGACTTAAGACGTAATCAAGCAAACTATTATTTCACAGTTACTGATATAATATATGGCGGTCCACACCGAAATCAGTATTATGTCGGAAATTACACATCAGAGAAACTTAGGGAAATAGTGTTTTTTTAAATAAAATTTTCAATTTAAAAAAACAGACAAGTTTTAAAGCAATTTTAATGCTTCTGATACGCATATTGCTTTGTTTTAAATAAAATAATTTAAAAATTAATTTAATTCATAACTTTTGTCCTTATATCTCGAGTTACAATAATGCTAGGGAAATAATTTTTGTGTCATTTTGAAGCCTGAGTCAAGACTTTTGAGCTGATGCATCAAACTCAACATGTCACAAAGCCGACATAAAACTGATTTTGGTGTGAACCGCCACATAACATTGTTACATTTTATCAGGCACCCTGTGGATAATCCTACAAGACCTAAATCAATAATAATACAATAATATCTTCGTTTAATGACACAATCCGACAAACCGCAGAATGATAATAGTACAGGTTATAGGAAATACGGCCCACTATAGCACGACACGCAGGTCGGCTTTACACCAGTGGGTTCGGCTTAACACTACTGGCCTAAGTGCTGCATCACTCCTAGTTTGGCCAAGCCAGAAGTGGGAGGGGCTATCTTATTTTCAGCAGAACCCGAGTCAAGCAACATAACAGCAAAGCGCCAATGGCAGCTAACAGAAAATTCAAATAAATTTTTGCCCTGTGTGAGGCTTGAACTCGAGTCGCGTGCATGACTCTGAGTTTATCGACCAGCGCCTCTCTCAACTGAGCTGCGGAGCCACCCAAATAAATCGCTATATGAATCTTGATAAATAATTAGATATGATGCCGCAATGGTGCCATGCATTATTACAGTTATCAAAACAGAAATGACAAAACTTTGGTGCATAATTAATAAAACACATTTTGCCCTCAGAAAAAATAAGAAATTTATTACATATACAAAATATTTGGACATCATGTGTAAATAAATGCATCACGTACTATTCCACTACACTTTATTTGAAAATAGAGTAGTGATGAAATGAAAATGCGATTTTAAATTGTAACATCAACTGTAAAACTTTCATTTGTTGAACGAAGTCAATACTGTCCATCCATATCATTGAACAATTTAGCATACTGTAAGGTTATTCAATCCAAAGAATTCTATACCGTCATTATTTAAAATGCAAAAACAACAAAATTTAGACAGAAATCTGGTAACAGGTCTACAGTTAAAACAGAAGCGTCTTATTATCAGCTCTGAATAATTTTCCAACTGAGAAAATGCATAAGCACACCGACACCTATTACCTATACGAACTATTAGAAAGAACCTACATTTTTTATATTATCTAAAGAGTTTGTCTGGACTTTGCATCTTTCCGTAAGGCAGCTGTAAACATAATTTTTAATTATGTACTAGGCTTTTGTATCCTCCTGAAGATGCAAACACTTGTTATTTTCTGGGGAGCTGGGTCTCTCGACTTGATTCAGAACAAAAATTAAACCATTGGATGAAAGAATTCAAACTTGCATCTTGCTTCATAAAGGATGACATTAGTATATACCTGCATTCATGCATAAACTCGCTTGTGCATTTTGAGAGAACCTTCTGGCAGCATAAACTGTATGAATCATGTTCAACGTAGGTTCTTTCAAAATACACTGGCAAGATTATGCATAAAAGCCATCCTCTAAGCAGCGAGAAGCAAGTTTAGCTGTCTTTGAACTGCTGGTCGAATTTTTGTCCTTGCGTCGAGTCGACCCACACAGCTATCCAGAAAATTGCAAGTGTTAGCAAGTTCTGAAGGAAATTGTACGTCAAAAACGTAATACAACATAAAAACCGTCACTGCTGCGACAAGGACACTTGGACATTTGCATATGTAGGTCCGTTCGAAGTACACCAATACTTCAGTGCCGACAACGAACGTAGGGTAGACCGTCAGGCCCTCGACATTCTCCCCATCGCCCTGCAAAAAAAGAATTTTATCAGCTATTTGCAAAAAGAAGCTTAAAATAGATTACATTCTTCAGTAAAAGGTGGTGGATGGGTCACTATTTCTGCTGAAATATGTAAATTGTCTGCTAAAAATTGAGCTTTTTAAGCAATGTAAAACTATTGGAAATCAAAGTCAAATCATTTTGGAGTCTGTTAAATGCTCGCCTGTGTGTCATCCCAGGCAGGCATGCATTTCTTACAATTATTAAAAAATTACTTATTATTATAATAACCATAATTTATTTCCGTTACAAATTGTGCAACGCCAACGAGCTGTGCTTGCTGAACAGTGAACGCCTGACAAAACGCTAGGACAATGTACTAATTATTATTATTACTATTATTACTACTAATAATATTATATTCGTCTATTGGTAACAAACACTGATAGACACACCGGCATCAGGTACAAAAACAGTTGATCAATTACAATAACAAACAGGTCTATTAGCAGCGGGATGAACTGTGGTGTACACTATCGATTGTTAAAACGAAGTGTAGTAACGGACGAAAAGTTTACGGGACCGAATAGCGTTTGGAAGCGAAATCGGGGGGCTTGGGGTGATTTTTCATCGAGCATGTGGTGAGATTGGACGTTGATTTGAATTTGGAGAACATTGGAGAGATCGGTGGGTTGTAAATCACTTGGTTGATTGACTACGAGTGTGTTCGCTAGCATTGTCACACATTTTAATACTTGAAATAAGAAGACTGGTGTTGGCGAAGTCAATATTCATCGTGGAACTTGATTGAGCCGGAATCAAGTAATTCATCGGTGCATATTCATTCATTCATTCATTCATTATATGCATTTATATAGCGCCTCTTCAATGTGGCTACTCAGAGGCAAACAATTTCACAGACAAGGGGTCACAGATCGTCCTGATATCATCTAGAGAAGATTGTAGTCGTAAACACTCGCTCATGAATATCTAACGCTTTAGAATGTCATCATCATTCACCATGAGCCGTATGCTCGTAGGTGTCCAATGTCAACTTAGTCTTCTTCTTCCAATATCCTCTGTCCTGGGCCAGGTGGAACAGCTTTTGTAGTGAGTCATCACACCAGTCCTCTATGTCTTCCTTCCATTCCCGATGCGGTCTGCCTCTCTTGTTAGTTCCGTCCATTATTCCGAAAACAAGAGTCTTAAGTTTTGAATGTAGGTCATCATTAACCACGAAGTATTGTGGTAACAACTCTCCCTACATAATTATGTAATATATGGACATCTCTTTTAGCGCAATGAAATTAGATAAAAACCACAAAAGGTACAGTTAAGAAATAGTTGCCACTTTTCCAAGGGAGCAAGTGCCACTATGTGCGGGCGTTCATGCCCACCTGCTTTATTAAGAAAAAATTAATTTTTCTACTTCACTCACATTTGTCGCCGTTTTTGTCCAGCATAACAGCCCTTCCCCAAACAACCTTGGTAGAACTCGCATAATCACCTTCAGCTTCTCATCTATAAAGATAGACAGAATTTAGATGAAATTTCGATCTAGAGGAAAGCAATCATAGCTTTGATAAGAATTGCATGATACTAATGACATTGAAATATTTCTTATATGGAAGTACAAGTCTAATATAATATTTTTAAGACGCTTCTCGCAGCTGAGCTCTTCAGAAGCGCTCTCATCGTCACAGGCTTATGGTAAGAGAAAGGTTTACCAGCAGCGAAAATATGCAGGTGACTTTCCGTTCAGAAACCGGTTACGAATTCCAAAGAAAAGGCCATCCCACTGTGAGGGAACCCATGAAAGCAAAAACCAGATGCTGGGTTAATGATGTTCGTGATCGAGGTACAAGTAGATCAAGACAGTAAGGAGAAGGAAGAAGGTGTGATGTTCTTGTAGAAAGTCAGAAATATGTAGGCACTAAGCTGTGCAATGCGTGCATGGATTTAGGACAGACTGCACAGATGACAGGCGAACCTTAAGAAACTCAATTAGCAGGTTACAATAGTCAATTCTTGAGGATATGCAGCATGTACCATGGTAGTAAATGCCTTGTAGAACAACGATCTGATAATTGCCCTAAATTGTCGCAATTGGTTGTGACAGGAGCACCTCAGGAAAAATCGGTCTTCAGTCAATGGCAGAGCACGCTCAAATTTCACACCCAGGTCACGAAATCTGAAGTATTAGATAAATACAGGGAAAAGAAGCAGTATTAAGATCCTGAAGATTCAATTTGCTCTCGCAGTCAGCATACACGCCAAAACAATATATTACCTATTACATTAGAGTCTCCGACCCCAGCAACTATATCTTGCACCGACCGATCACTCATCAGCTTCCTAAGAGCAATTTCGACACGGTTAGTCGTCCAAAATTCCTGAAGGCACTGCAACAGGTTGACACGAGTCATACGAAAAAATTCCATCTGCAACTGAAACGACACATCTGTTGATTAGTCAATGGACATTCCTGTTGAACATAATTTTTTACCAAAGCATATTTCTGTGTCACATCTGATTAATAGAAACTCAGATCTGTTGCCAAACTTCGCTCCAGATATGGTTACTTTATTATTGCTTGTTCATTTTTTTACCTATTAGAAATAAAGAGAAATGTAGCTCCATAGCTCATTGTTGCTCTTTCAAGGATAGCCATTTGACACTAAGAAGCAATTTTTTGGGTAGTGATACTGTGAATGTATTTAGCTAAGTATTATGAATGAGTAGGCTACTGGCCGAATTTGTTGATACTGTGATGAATGCTGTCACTAAAAGTCTTGAAATGAATTGAACCGAATACATATTAGATATATAAATCAACAACACATACATGTACATAAGTTAACATTACATGCACTGATATAATGACGCTCTGTATTCAATCAATCAATCAATCAATCAATTTACTTTATTGTAACCAGAAAACAAGATGACAGCAAAAGTAGAAAATATACATGCATTGGCTCGGAACAGTGCTGCATGGCTACCATATTGTTTTCTCACTGACGCAATATGGCGCCTTTGACAGACAACGATGGCGTTTTTATCTTAATTTTGGGAACTTGTTAGGGATTGAATTCGTTTGAAATTATTAACTGGTTTCTTAACAGAGGATGGAATTAACACCAGTGAGAGAGAGACAGACAGACAGACAAACAGACAGACAGAGGGGAAAGAGAGAGAGGGAGGGAGAGACGGAGGGAGGAACGGAGGAAGAGACGGAGGGAGGGACGGAGGAGGGATGTTTAGTAATCTGGGCTTTCCATAATTGGGCAAACCAATTAAGTTTCAGGTTCTGCGCAGGCAGCAGATGGAGAGGGACTGGACACAGTGAAAATATTATTAAAAAGGTCAAATTGCAGTAAATACTCTATAACCTATTCAAGAAGCAAAATATTATGCAAGAAAAACAAATCTATATTATCGCATAATAAGAAATGCAAGAATGGCTGAAATAAAAACCACAGATAGCAGCTTTGTTGAAGAATAGTCAAAGTCATCTATTTTGCACAGAACCTTTTTTATTTCATAGTTTTACTGTATATAGCATGCAGTGGCTACAACTCAGCATCAATCAACATACCTGAGCTTGGTCTTTCAGGGCAGGATATTTTATGAGAATATCAGCGAGCTTCGCCCCAGATGTAATCATTTCCCGTCTTGCTGCGTAGGTTCGCAACATGCGGTCACTGATGATTCCCACATCACAGCTTGCCTTTCCCCACTGTTGTTGTATTACAGCAATGTGTTGCTGAACACTCCGCTCATCCTCGCCATCTTCCACTTGCAGCAAGTCAAGCTAAATGAAACACCAACAATGTAATGGAATATGTCGACAGAGATTTGAAAATATATGGAAAAGAAAAGATTGCGTGGACTCTAAATGGATTGAAAAGGGATAGGTGAAGAGACCCAATGTGAGTTAAACAAACGGAAATAAATGAAAATATAAGCAGATTGACAGATATATGGTAACGAAGTACTGGACCAAAAGGAGACAGACAGACAGACAGACAGTGAGTGAGGGACAGAGACAGACAGAGGAGAGACAGGGAAGCAAAGAGTGACAGACAGAGAGAGTAACAAACACAGAGACAGAGAGAAAAAGGCAAAGTGGGAGAGATAGAGACAGAGACAGGGATAGATAAAGTGAGAGGGAAGGAGATGCTACCCTACACTAGCATAAACCAACCTTATTCCAGTTTGCATTGAAATGTTTAGTAAGCGGGGTGTAGCAATCTATATTTCAGCAAACCACTTCAGTTTTATTTTCTGAAGTATGCAGGAGATGGAGAGGGAAAGGGACAGGAGACAGGGACAGGAGACACAGAGAGAGAGAGAGAGAACTTAGGTTAACATTGTAGACTGTTAAGACAAGTAAATGTGGTAAAAGTCAATATAATTATGAAAAAGGTCGATTTTAAGTAGCTACACTATAACTGAATTTCTTGAACATTTGTTTGTTCGTGGTAAGTAATAATTTAAATATTAAATTCATGTAATAGTTTACCCGAGCTGTCTTGGTCTTCGGAGTCTCAGAAAGGTCAAGAGGATCACCTCTGCGTCGGGCATGGGCACGCCCTCCGTACTTCGCTTTCATCTGGAGGACTTGCTCGTCTGAAGTCAGGTTCCGACGGCTGTCTTTCATTTTCTGCCGCAGACTTTCGTACCAAGTGGACTACAATTTAACATTAGACCTATTTAAAAGATCATTTGCTGGCTTTATGTTAATGCATAATTATATCAATTTACAATTGGGACTTCATATTTCTAATCAAAAAGTCTTCAGAAAACACTATACCATAATTCTTACCGTTATGCATTCAACTCCATCCCGTTCCCATACTTTGCAATCAGGTAAGCAGGATCTGACTTAACATGTGCACTGCATGTGGCAAGGGGTGATTCATATTCTGCTGACACTTTCAGGACTGATTATGTTCTAACATTTGCACTTCAACAACCAGCGCCTTGCTCTGTTTGTAATAGTCTAACAAACAGTAACACAATAATTGACTACAGGTCTTATTTATACGCTTCCTGAAATATAACACTCATCTTTCAAGAAATCCTATCCTCCTTCTTTCCTCTGGACAAATGTTTGTCAAGGAACTGAATGAACTTGAAGTCCAACTTGGGTCACAAATGATGTTCCCGAATTAATTTATTTTTAACAGAATCAAGAAGTAAAATGGCCATACTCACATATCTTGTAGTTTTCTGACCAATCTTGATTCTGTCTTCAAGGCAAGGATAGGTCATGACAAGAGTGTGGCACACAGTCTTTACCTCTTGATTAGAAGCATACCTTATAAAACAGAAGTTATAAAGTTCCACATTTCAATCATCAAATAAAAGTACAACAATAATTTCAAAAGTTTGAAACATGTAAAATGATGAAACATATCAGAACGATGTAAAAGTGAAGGATGAGTGTTTCTGACTGCAGTATGAATTTGCCCAGTATTAATATAATCACACTTTTGGGTTTCAGGAAGGTTGCATAAAATGAAAAAAGTAATAATAAAATACTTGTCTAACAGAATGATTTCCAGATGTCAGTGGTAAGTTTTGAAATGTATGCTGTTTTGGAGTGCACAGAATTGATTTGTGGCACCATGCCTTTTCTGAAACTAACCTCTGAGGATCAATTGTCATAGGAAGAGTTGATAAGGGAAGAATTGGATTCAATGGCATATCAATCTAACAAAAATGAGTGTGGCTGAACATTATATTTATTTTTTTTAAATTAAAAGAGCGATTGTTTCCACCAGTTCATACTTACAGCCCTACTCTGGCTCTCAGGTCATCGTACAAGATCTGCATTATGCGAGCTCTGTCTCGCCGGGAGGTCGCTACAATTGAACCTCCCACAGCAAGAGATTGCAGCAGATCTTGAGGCAGTTTCGGCAGTACATATATGCCGAATCCAGTGGGTGTTACTGTAGTAGGCGTAGAAGTAGGTGCAGTCGACGCCTCGATGACCTGACCACAAACTACTGGAATAACTACAAATCAGACAAAGTTAGTTTGCAGATGCCTTGTATATAACATATTAAAGTGCTTAGAGCGAGAGAGAGGTAGAAAGAGACACAGAGAGAGAGACAGACAGAGAGAGAGACAGACAGACAGACAGACAGACAGACAGAGACAGACAGACAGAGAGAGAAAGAAAGAGAGAGAGAGACACACACACACAGGCACAGACAGACATACAAGCAGACAGAGATAGACAGACATAGATAGACAGACAGACAGACAGAGAGACAGACAGAGACAGACAGACAGAGAGAGAACACAACAATTGTCCTGATGACAGACGCAATACAAAATAAGAAAATCGGAATTGAAGAAAAATTGTCAAGTAGGTTTCTAAATGTAATTTTTTCTGTTACACTCAAAGGGACAATGTATGTGCACATGTGCCTGTGCATATTGTTCAATACAGTGCATTCCTGTGGCACTTCCATCTATACTTATACACTACACAGCCCTAAAACCATAATAACACATCGCAGTTCAATGCAGCCAATGCTATCAAATTTTAAGATATAAGTAATTTACCTGAATTGGCTTTTCTTATAAAGCGCAGTTTCCCACTGTCGTTCAAGTCATTCAAGTCGTCAACATCTAGCCAATCATCTTCATATGGCTGCTGGACAAGTATGTCATACTGCACATCGAAACGATGTTGAATTGCAGCAATAAGACCAGCTTTTGATTCGGCAGCAACTTTTTTCTTCGATTGTGACTCTTTGCAAGTCACGTGGTATTCGAAGGGCATTTTTACCTGTGCACGATTGGGGATAATATGATTATCATTATCAAATTTCACCTAGCCAAATATTAATATTATGGATACAAAACACATTATTAGAACAAGCACAATGTACAAAGAATATATTAACAGAATATTTTCATAACTGCAAACACCATGCAAAACCCTCTACTGTAAGGAGAATCCAGTCGATACAGGAAATTCAAGCAACAATATTTATGAACATGGGTGCCCGCACAAAGGGGCAAGAGGAGGCACTTGCCTCTGGAAAATTGAAACCTATTATTTTTTTATGACTAGCCTACTTCATTTGGGGTTTTTAACAAATTTCTTCGCATTAGACAATTAATGTTCTCAATGTTACATAGAGTAAAACTAAGAAATCTACGTTTACAAACTTCTATAAAAATAAGTATAGTTTTAATTTTGTGCCCTGCATCTGCTAAAACTGAAGCCATTACCATTTGTTTTTATTACAGTCTATTTGTTTGAACTCTCGTTGCAATTCACCTTTTCACAATTACACAAAATATTATCTATAAATTACAATTAATGTAACGAGAAAAGCACTTGGCCCTGGAAAACTGATAACTACCTTTTAAATTTAAATAGTTATTCATTCATTCATTCTATGGACTTATGGCGCCCCTTCGGGAACCTACTTTTAACTAATAGGCCTACTTTTCGGTTTTTGAACACATTTCTTTCCACTAAATCAACAATTCATATCATGAATTGAAAAAGTGAAACTGAGAAATTTACATCAAGAAACCTCTATGAAAAACAGCCACGCATGCTCTTAATTTTCTGCCTTGCATTTTTCGACCTCTAGCTAAAAATTTTGGTGACAGTGACCGTCGTGTTTTGCCCCTTCCTGCAAACATTTCTGCCGGCGCCCATAATTTTATTTAAGAAATAGAAATAAGTAGGCCGATACATGGGCGGAGTTTGGCCTCCGTTCTTGGAGGGGCTAATGCCTTCTTAGGGGGGCTAAGCCCGGAAAAAGATATAATTTTCATGGTTAAATAAGTTGAATCTGGGCCTTCTTGGGGGGGGCTTAGCTCCCCCTAGCCCCTGATAAACTCCGCCCATGGGCCTATATCATTACAGTGAAGATTTGGATATTCGGAAATTTTAAATATCACAAATACGATGAAAGTAATTTTCAAAATTCAGTACGATTCAAACAGTAAACTTCATGACCAATTGCTACAATTAACTAGGTAAAGTGTGACGCAAAGCAATTGCTTGATGTTCAACTGCACCAATACGGATTTTCAACATGTCCAATGCAGTATGGCTTTTCTCAGTCCCAGGCCTCAGAATAATCCAGTCAAGATCACGTTTAACTGCATAGGCATGATAGTGAGAGACATACTCTGAGCAGAATATTAAATTACCAGCCAAACCCCAAATGCCATCAAAAGCCAATATAAAAGAAATTACAAAAAACACAGGAATATCGCAGTCAAGAATGTCCACAATAAAGCAGTCTCTAACAGCATAATGGACACCACCAACTGCAACAGACTGCACAGACACAACCTGACCTGTCAATGAACAACGGAAGTAATTTGTTACTGCTGTCTGTAATGACTGCGGTAGGCTTCGAACACATATCGTTTTCTGAAGAACTGTAACAAGTTCATCATTTAACAAACATCGTTCACCAGATTGCTCAAAGCATTTTTTCATTTGATTTCTATTTGCTAAGGTATGGCAAATATTTTTAAAATTTCCTGTGCTATGAGCAATGCTTTTGAGATACTGGTGGTAGCTCTCAAACCGCATACACCACAAATGTCGAAGAGGACCGTACACAGTCATGAGGCGTGGATAATGGGTAAGAAAATGGCATTTTGGTGTAAAATCATCAAAAGCCAGATTTAACAGAAGTGTGTGGTGGTCAGAAATTAAGAGGTCCAAGTAGGCAATCTGCGAAACACTTAAACTGTGTGCAAAAATGATTTCAGTGATCTTTCTGCACAAAATATACAGTTCCCAGTACTTACTGTCACTTGGAACCAAATCTCCAATAAGGAATGCTAGATTTCTAAACAAGCACCATTTCTGTGAAGCACTGCCAGGAATCGAAGATTTAGGAAATGAAGCAGGCAATAAGGCCGGAACATTCATAGAATCATTACGACCAAACTTAAATTGTTGAAGACGTTCATTGAAAATTCTGGTGGTTAGAATTTTATCAGCCATCAACCCACGCAAGCAAACCTTTAAAACTATTGGAATGACGCCTTCAAGCATGTCATGCATACAGTCAGGTGGCAATGAAGTTGTAGCATGAAAGCAGTCTAACGACTCTAAAGCTGCTTTTCTATTTACACCATACACACCAGCCAATGTTCCATCAGCAAGAACAGATTCAGTATGACTATCATGCTCTTTCTGGGTTCTCAGTTTGGGATAACCATCATTGGTCTCTGAGCTATACCGTTTAATTTCATCATAGCAAACCATGCAAAATCTACAGATACGCCCAGAATTAAAACATCCTCGAAAACCACCCAGCTCATGACTAGCTAGGTTATCAGCACAAACTGTAGCAAGTGATCCGAAAATGACTTGCAGTTTCCCATTAATGTTGACTTGAATGCCTTCAGACTCAAGGACATGGATGTCTTGCATGAATCTCTCAAGCACCTTATCAAGTCCATATTTTTTAACATGCACACTTTTGGCAATGCATGCAACATGTATACTACGTAGAGCAGAGAGATGCTTCTGCTCGACATTTCCTATCTGAAAGTAGACAGCAGTGATGCTATGTTTTTTCTTAGCACCACCAAGGGGATTGCATAACTCTAGATCATCTACATACAGATGCACCCGCAATGCCCCAGTATGCAAAGAAAAGTAATTATGTTGTTTGAAAGCAGTGCCATCAGTGTAGTCATATAGCACATCAGATGCCTTACAAGGCACTCGATGAAGGCTTTCCAGCACATCTGCATGATTAACATAATGCTGCAAAGTTTTACACACAGGTATGTACTGGTAGCATTCTTGCTTTCCAGTAATTACATCTCTGCCTAGAACAACTCTCTCTGCCTCAACAAGGCCCAAATTATCTTTGCAATAACGAGTTATCTTTGAATCTGATCCAACATCTGACCAAAGAGAATGTATCAGAGAGTGATCAACCAAAGCATTATACAATGCAGTATCCCTACTAATGTCAATTCCATTCCTCTCCAAACGAGACAATATAAATTCACAGAAATGTTCCACAAATGTGCTGAACAAAACAGAGACATCATTAACAATGGCACTACAGGTTGACTTGGGTAGCAAATGACATTCTC
>OX243816.1:19767315-19867315 GCA_945859605.1 Lumbricus rubellus | reverse complement strand
CTGACCACCTCTTCGTGAGGACACTAATTAATTAGACGATTTACTGCGCAAGAGTCCGTTCACGCTGCCTCTCGTCAAAACAAATTTGTCTAAAAACATTGTTTTTTTAAATTCCAATCGTTTTGTGCAATGTAATGCATGTGCGCTTGTCAGATGCAAATAAAGACTACTTACTTACTTACTATATCGATTACACAGAGGAGACTTCCCTCATGCAGTTGTGTAGGTAGGCCTACTAAGGCCTTTGAAAGCGCGCACTGGGTATTAAATCTTGTTTTGTCGTTAGCCTATGTGGCTAATTGTAAAGAAAACTACTCAATTTTGTACAATCACGGAGTATAATATTTAGGCCTTTGGTTCAAAATTAATACCGAGAGTTTGGCTTTCGAAATTGTAATCAAAAATATTATAGCCGTAGACTGTATATATATATATATATTATGTCTACGACAATACTATTTTTGATGTAATTCGTTCGATTTTAGCAATTCTAGCATTTATATTTTGGGATTGAAATCCCAAATCCCATCATGGCGATATAAAAAGAATTACGCGACTTCCTTGAGTATTGAGAATCTTTGGTTGAGCCGGTCGCTGTCAGGTTGCTTGTATCATCAACTTATTATTTGAGATCTGAAAAGCAGTTCTCCCTGGAAATGGTAAGAAAATTGCTGTTATTAATAGTTACTTCAGTAATTTGAAATGTGCATTGTATAGTATTTAAAGAACAAACGATATGTATTATAGAGAAAGAATCACCCCATAGTGCTTGAACGTACTGGTAAGCGTTCAAATTAAGGGTGCTGAGTAGACCAGATTAACGACAGCCGACATGCAGCAATTAAACACTATGGCCGTCACAGGTTGGGCAGAATAGAGCGCTCTGACATAGGGCGATCGATAGAATTGGTTTTTATCATTTACGGTTTTGCTATTTCCATTTAGGGTAGATTTCTATAACCGCTCGGTAGTAGTTCTATAATGGCTCGGTAGCAAGTAAACATCATGTCGGCAAAAGATCCGCGCATAATAGAGCCCATAAATCCAACTTCTAGTTTGCCGATAATTCTTTTAATCTATCCAGCTTCTGTTTAGGCAAGAAATTGTTCGATAACTTTCGCTTCTATGTCGTCCGCAAATATTTTTATTCAATTTGTCATTAAAAATTATTGTTCATCAATCCAGCTTCAAATTCAGCAGAATGACTGCACTAACCCTAAAACTAACCCTATCCGACCCTCATGTCGCCTAACCTGAGCCCTAACCGACCCTTACGCGTAAAATCCATGATGTTTACTTGCTACCGAGCCATTATAGAACTACTACCGAGCGGTTATAGAAATATACCCCATTTAGTTTCACAATTATTTTTATTAGTCTGACATTAAATTGACAATTGATGCGAAATGATTTAGCAACATAAACTTCGTTTTATCTTATTCAGACCCGCATATCTGTCTAACATCTCTTCTTTACACTTATGTGCAGGTGAACCTGGATTCAAAACATTTCTGCAAGATTCAATCAGGTTTATGACAAAAATTGTTATCCATGATGGTTGCAACATTCAAGGAGCGGTTCTCACTCCAGTACAAGCGGTATGTCATATTCAGGATGTTGATCATGTTGATCAATGTGTGTAGATATTTCCCACACCATATATATTTTGTACATGATTATATTTTCCAAAATGACTGACTATGTATTTTGTTAATATATTGACAATTATTCTCATTTTATGTATTTTATATGACTGTATTCTTTTGGCGGTAGTTAATGTAAGGTAAATGTAATGTAAAAATGTTTAAGGAAATAATTAACATACGATATTGGAGTGAAATGTGTGTCCGACTGTTAACCCATACAGGTTCTCACAACTACAAAAATTGTTTATGAAATAGATTTATGCTCCATCTGCATGCCTACGCAAGTTGATCGTAACGAGTACACTGATATTTGTGCACTGATAGTGCGAAGATAAGAGATGGAGGGATAGGTTTGTTCCAAGAAAATGACGTTGGTAACACTTCAAACATAATTATGGCTGCATGTTATGCTAACAGAAGGACTGGTATTTTCACTGTGATTAGAGTTTTTTTGTTTAATAGTGGATTAATTGTGTTGATTTAGGTTTTTTTACTGCAGATGGGAAAATCTTGTACACCATAAAAATTTTGAACTGTTGGGAGCCTCTGGATTTCAGCAATCAAGTCCTGTCGAATGTTTTGGGAATTGTTCAAGTAAGAAGTGAAGAATTTGCTCATATTATTATAGTCTTTTGACAATGCTTGTTCTAACACTTGGTTCGTAGTATATATACACTGTGTCCGCGTTAAAGTAGAACCCACAATAAAGTGTCATAACTCGGTCAAACTGTTTAGGATTTGCCTGAAATTTTACACACAACAACAGTGGCCATAGTTACACGAGATCCTAAAGCCGATTAGAAATATTCGGCCATAGACGTAGTAGTGTAGTAGCTGTCCCGGAAGACAATCGGCTTCATATCCGTAGCTGTGGCCGCCTAGCAGTCCAGACCTCGATCCGGGTGCATGTACCGGAGTAGCGGGTTTTTCGTTCCCGTATTCATGACATCGATAAGCGTAGGGTGCGTCTGATTGAAGAGTGGCAGCTGTTTGACCAGGTGATAATCGATCGGACCTTCAAACAGTAGCCTCTACGTCTATGGTCGTGTGTTCGGGAACAAAAATGACATTTTGAGCATCATATTTAGCTGAATTTTACTTCTTTTCAGCTTTTCCATGTTGGAAAGTTGCATTTTTCGGTACTGCATCTCAAACGCTCATAAATTTGACAAACTCCCGAATATTTCTAATCGGCTTTAGGATCTCGTGTAACTATGGCCACTGTTGTTGTGTGTAAAATTTCAGGTAAATCCTAAACATTTTGACAGAGTTATGACACTTTATTGTGGGATCTACTTTAACGCGGACACAGTGTATATATATATATATATATAAATAATAACAACCAGGGATTGTTTAATGTGCAGTTGTACACAAAATGTGCAGTTCGAAATGGATTTGTGCTGTTGTAGAAATACTTCTTCACAGTTAAAACTAGCAAAAAAGGTCATTGTCCTCCGATTTGAAGTAATTTACCATGGAGGATGGGAAAGGAAAGAAGGATTTGTGCAGTTCTAGCAATGCCTTAAAAACAGCCCTGATAGCAAAAGACAATAATAATAATAGAAAGGTAGGCTTTAAGCAAAATGCAACCACCATGTATGACAATACACAACTGATGATCAATGTGTTTGATACTTCATATCTAACTAGCTGGGATACTCGGCGTTGTCCGGTAAATCTATGATTCGTCCCGCTGCCGGCCAATCTTCCACTTCCCCAAACTCACTTCACCCCATCTGCACTCCTACTCCCTACCCGACTTTCCCCATCCCTCCCACCCACCCACCGACCCCCTGACCGGTCCACCTTGCCTCCACTTCTCTTGGGTGCATGGCATTGCTCAGTAAATTTCGGTTTTGTCCCACTTGAACCCGCCCAAACCGCCCGCTCCCCACCCCACCCTACCCCAAATCCCAAATTTAGGTATTTAGGAGCTTATCCATTTTGAGTTCTTGAGCCTAACAGCAGTGCCATGAATCGGGTACAAGAGGCAACAGGAAGCCAATCTAGAACAGCAGTCTTGTAAGTAGAGAAAAAAATATGTACAGTTGTACATAATGTTCACCCCATTAATTCAACACTGTTTTATAACATTGTTCTTTGCTTTTCGTTTTTTACAGACCGGTTCGTTTATTGACACACCTGCTCTCAGTTCATCCAATATCTGCCACTCGTCTACCATCATCTACTTTCTAGTTAAATTAGGAGCGGAAAATTCGAAGCGTGCAACTCATATTCCAAAAATCTTACAACCATATCTGTGACGGACGCTAGGTTTAGTTAATTCTATTTTGACAAGCTTGATGTTGTATACTGATCAAACTGTTTGTTTTTGTTCTAAGAGAGTCATGTGACATAATTTTTTGCATTTATGATTTTGTAGTTGATGTTTACCACCAATACACTCCCTAATACTACAAAAAATTTAGTTGGCATTATGTGTTTAATGATTGATGACAGTAGGCCTTCAATTTTGCTATTTCACAGGGTTTGGAAGGTGACAAAATGATTGTGATTCATTAAATAATAAGTAAATGCTTTTACCTTTGTAAAAACCCTATATAAGCTCACATGATGCTTATAAAAAATGATGTACTCTGAATTGTCTGCTCTGAATTGAATGGTCACCCATCTGCCACAGACTTATCAACTTGACAGCCTACAGATTTCCACTTCAATTTGAAGTATTGCCTCTTGAGGAATTCTTACCAATCCATTAAATTCTTTCATTTGTATTTTTGAAAAGACAGTGACATTCTATAATTTTTTGTCGTGTTCGAGAGGTTCAAACTCTTAGTCTGTCTGAGGTCCCCACATTGAAGTCTTCACTACCCAAATCCAGTTTCTGACCTCCAGTTAGATTACAGTTATAGCTCTGCCTTTCAAGCTTTCTCGTACTTCATTAACCCTGCACCTCTCTGTTCGAACTGGCCTGTCAAACCCAACTGGGCATGGATATCGGGACAACCCAAAACCTACTGACAATATGCAACACTTGTGAACAATCTGGTGCTTCAGTGTAGCACTTTTCTAAATTTGTAGTTTATGTTTACAATCAGTGCTGTCTAAACACTGAATGAAGATGACATATCTGTGAACTGAAGTCACTGAACACCTTGTCAAGCTGTTTTATTCATGTGCTGTGTCCAGACAATTGTTTCGACGTTTTAGAGTTTCTGGAGTACAAGAGGTTAATATTTAAATACGACAGAAAATTAACTACAGGTTTAAATTAGCCTAATATGTTGGCTGTAAAGCCTGTAATATTTTTATTCCTGTAATATTTTTATTCAAGGTTGATATTTTTGGTGTTTTTACTATTTACTACTATGCATTTCTTCTTAAAATGCTATATAGTTGCCAGAAGATAAGAAAGCAGTCTAACATGGAGGTTTGTGATTGGAACAAGAGTAAATTGGAAAGAAAGGGTGTATATAGAATGTAATTTGAACGAAGCATGGCAAATGTAGTACTGTAAGATCCTTTAGTTGCATTTCACAAGGACACATGCATTACAACGTATGCAACGAACAATTGCATACATTTAAAAAAAGATAAAGGACTGTAGCATATACTGTAAAGTCCATGGGCTGAGTTTATCAGGGGCTCAAGCCCCACCCCAAGAAGGGCCAGATTGAGGTTTTTGACCAAGAAAATGGTATCTTTTTCTGAAGAAGGTCCAGACTGGAAAATTAATGGGGGAAATGGCTCTTTTCACGAAGAAAACTTCAATCAAATGACTAAAAAGTCAATTTTTCTCTCCGGGGAAAATAGTATGGTTTTTTGAGATTTCGATCGACTCGATGACTTAAAAAAGTCATCAACTTTTTGTCCAAGGAAATAGTATGGTTTTTTGAGATTTCGATCGACTCGATGACTTAAAAAAGTCATCAACTTTTTGTCCAAGGAAATAGTATGGGTTTTTGAGATTTCGATCGACTCGACTGAAAAAAGGTTTTTGTCCGAGAATTTTTTTAAAGATTTAGCGCCCTGAGAACGGAAACCAAATTCCGCCCATGGTAAAGTCACAGTTGCACAATTAAAATTTAATATAGCTTAATATGTATCGGTTAACAAAACTTTCTAAATATTTTGGATTTAAAACAAAATGGCATAAAAGGATGTCCTCTTTTGTGAAGCATACTTGTCTTTGCAGAGAAGTGACAAGAGTTGATGATTGCAGTGGTCAAAGAAATGATTTGTGGAAGAGCTTCTTGTCTGCTTATGCAAAAGCTCTTCTCCGTTATGGATCTTCTCACATGGACCTATACCACGGATTTGTGAGCAGGAGCAGCATACATCATTCTGGCGGCGGCCTCGTAGCCTAAGACGTTAAAATTATTAGAAAATCTTATCATGAGTGAATAATATTGTAAGAAAAATGAACTCAATTTTAAACAATTACGAAGAAAAGGTCTATTTGTGATTAAAAATTCATGACGAGAGTTTGGCTTTTCGAGATATGATTCCTTCAATATCAGCAATTCTAGAAATTACAATGGGCAAATTTTTCTAAATGGCGGTATAACAAATACGCGACTTCCTTGAGTATTTAGAATCTTTGGTTATACTGCCCATGCATCGACTATCGTGAAGTGCGACCAATGAGACGCAAGCTGCAAGTCACGTGATTTTCGCGTCGAGATTGATTGGACTGATATTCAATGGCGCTGTCTCACCTACCGACATTCTATGTATATGGCAGATACAGAACAATAAATTTCGGTATATATATACCGAAGAAGGCATGGTAATCTTGCAGCCGAAGAGTTGCAGGTTCGAATCCACCTCAGATCGCCCAGAGAGGGACGTTGGGCAAGTCCTTCACTCGCAATTGCTCAGCGCTTCGGCGTAAAACTCCGATGCAGTGTCCACGCTGTGATGGGGAGCGCCTCTGAGTAGCGAGCATGAAGGGCGCTATAGCAAGTGCATATACGTCATCATGGTAATATTTATTTGTAAGTATGCAGTATCATATATACGTATTGAAAGTGTGGTTCTGGGAGTCATAGTGTCAGTTTGTACCACAATAAAACGGTTTGCTAAATTATGTAAGCAAGTTGACACTCCATCATGCTTTGTTGGAAATGCTAAATCATGTCTAAAAGACCAACACCAAAGATTGAAAAGCAAACGCGCGTTTGTGTGCATGCCAGCGCGTATGTGTTTGGGCGTGTGTGTGTGTGTGTGTGTGTGTGTGTGTGTGTGTGAGTGTGTGAGTGTGTGTGTGAGTGTAGATGTGAGTTCGTCTATAATAGGTGTTTATATTATGTGAGCGCTTTATATATTGTCCGACTCCAAAACTCAGGGCATTCGCACCTCGGGCACTGCAACTGTCTATCTGAGTTTGTCCAGATAAAATCAGGGTGTAGGCTACTTTCGAATAGATCCCCTGCATGTGGCTCAGCGAGGACGCCCGTCATTAAGCCGTGGTGTAGGTTGGTCAACCTGCAGCTGCCGAGAGGTCATAAAGACTCATCAGCCGTAACTGGGTGCGTGGGGGGACGGCGTATTGGATAGCACAGTGGCATGGAGATCAGCAGAGCTGAGTTCTATTCCCGAAGCCCCGCAATATAATCCTACACGTGCTTTGTAGGCTGCTATAAATTAGCGCCGTTCTTTTGCAGGCTGTCGTTTGTTCCGTTAGTAGCACACTAGCTTCAGATTGCAGCTGATGACTCGCTAGGTTAAGTAGCTTCAGAGTGCATCTGACACCTCGCTAGGTGGAATGCTTTGTCAAATGGAGTAAACGGTATATAATTATATATATATATATATATAATAATTATGTCCACGCACATAATACTCGCGTGTGCATATATTATATGCACACGCGCGCACTTACACAGACGCACACAATTCTAACTAACACACACACAGGGAGAGGAAGAGGAGGAGGACGAGTAGGAGAAAGAAGAAGAGGAAGGGGAAGAGAAGAAGGAGGAGCAGAAGCCGGAGGAGGACGAGGACGAGGTGGAGAAGGCCGAGGAGGAAGAAGACGAGGAGAAGGACAAGAAGGAAGATGGCAGGAAGTAGGACGAGGGGGAAAAGGACGAGGAGGACGAAAAGGAGGAGGACGAGGAAGAGAAGGAGGACGAGAAGGACGAAAAAGAAACGGACGGGGAGGAAGATAAGGTGGAGGAGGAAGAGGAGTAGGAAGAGGAAGTGGAGGAGGAAGAAGAGGGCGAGGGCAAGGAGGAGGATGCCGAGTAAGAGGAGAATGAGGAGAAAGAGGACAAGAAAAAGGTGGAGGACGAGTAGGAGGAGGAGGAGGAGGAAGAGGACGAGGAGGCCGACAAGAAGAAAGAGGGCAAGAAGGAGGACGAAGAGGAAGACGAGAAGGACGAAAAGAAGGAGGACGAGGAAGAGGAGACGGAGGACGAGGAGGAAGAGGAGGGCGAGGACAAGAAGGAGGAGGACGAGTAGGAGGAGGTGGAGGAAGAGGACGAGGAGGATGAAAAGGAGGAGGACGAGGAAGAGGAGAAGGAGAACGAGGAGGAAGAGGTGGCGAGGACAAGGGGAAGGAGGAGGACGAGGAAGAAGAGACGGAGGACGAGGAGGAAGAGGAGGGCGAGGACAAGAAGGAGGAGGACGAGGAAGAGGAGACGGAGGACGAGGAGGAAGAGGAGGGCGAGGACAAGAAGGAGGAGGACGAGTAGGAGGAGGAGTAGGAAGAGAACGAGGAGGACGAAAAGGATGAGGACGAGGAAGAGGAGAAGGAGGACGAGGAGGAAGAGGAGGGCGAGGACAAGAAGGAGGAGGACGAGTAGGAGGAGGAGTAGGAAGAGGACGAGGAGGCCCATGAGAAGGAAGGAAGAGGACGAGGAGGACGACAAGAAGGAAGAGGGCCAGAAAGATGTGCTCTGGTCGATAAGTGCGTGGTTCATTCCACCACTTTTCATGCGTGTCATGCGCTTCGTGGAAAATTCCGCTAGATAGTGGCTCTCCAAGCTAACGTGGAACCAATCCCAAGTCATGGTGGATTTCAACACCCCCTACCCACCTTTATATTTAACAGTGTACCTTCAAAGACTTCGACCTGTTGATGTACCAGCACCTGGTCGATCTGCGTCAGGTATTCGAGACCAGGAGGCACTCCTGGCGTCGCAGGTGGTCTCACCATCATCTCCTGAGGACGTTGCTGCTGCTGCGACTGACCACGACCACCGCCACCGCCATTAACACCGCCTCCACCACCACCCGTTGCTCCTGCCAATCAACAATTTATATATATAATTATATGTAAAATTATGTGTAGATATCATTATTATGTAGGCTATGCATATATCTCTCATGGAAAATAATATGCTATAATTATATATACGTCTCCGGATAATTTTTTTAAATCCCGAGGGACCTGAGTGTGCCTCGGATAAAATAATAATAATAACATAACCGCTCAACATGCAAGATATTCTCAACTTCTCCAAGCATCGCAGAGGACAAACTCCCACTGGAACTAGTTACAAGGACCAAGGACCATAATGTTTTGCTCTTTGTGGCCCCTTTGTTGACCCAAGGGGCGCTGGAAGAGGCCTTGGAAGCTAGCACGGTCAAATTAAAGCGGATGTTCAAGAAACTATACCAAACATTTTGCGTGCATGATGATGATCATGATACTCTCATTTCTGCTGAGGTATTCGCTCAGCGAAACGAGGTTGCAACTGGTCCAGTTAGTTACATCAGTAAGAGGCTAAGAATCCTAAGAGCGCTGGCCGGATTCAGGATCTCGTGTAAATATGGTCACTGTTGTCACAGTGTTGTGTTTAAAAATTTCAGACAAATCCTAAAGTTTTGACCGAGTTATGACACTTTGTTTTGTGTTCTACTTTTTATCCAAACACACTGTAGATTAGATCTGCCAGAATATATCACCATTGTTAGCATTTCCTTAGAATGACTGTAATGCCGGTTGTTTATTAAGATTCATGTAAATCAAATAAATCTCAAGACGATGACACAGAAGCAATTCAATTAGACAATTATTCACAACGTTACTGCGAGACGATTAATTTTTTTGCCCCTTTCAATTTAGACGAGTTTAGAAAGCCTGGAATCCCTCCATTGAAGTTATATATCTTACTTGGCCCGGAAAGCACCACTCCTCCGCTTCCACTAGGTGCGTAGCCTGGTTGCAGAGGACCTCTCTGGACACCACCAACACCACCATCTATATATTGTGTAGAAACGATATCATTATCATATGTTGATGCACCATTCTGATATACATTATAATTAGGCATATACAATACGATTAAGGGCCTTTATATTATAGAGGTCCTATTTAGGCCTACTTCTACTACATCACGATATGACATACGCATACGCATGTTTACAATTAAATGCACTTAAATCGGCAAATGGAATATCTATTTTGAATATAGACCTGTAGGCCTACAGACCAACTCTAATGTGATCCAATATCGAGTGCTTCAAAGTAGACTGCACGTGGTAGGCCTACTCCAGTAATATAGGCTCCTGTCTTGAGTATGCAACATTTTTATGTAATAGGCTCCGGAAATCACTGAATTACAATGTTGGGTATAGGCCTATACTCGAATGAAATACCGCGGGCATTTTAATGCAATTTTGTACTTAATACCGTGCTGTGTGTTCAGATTTGGTATTGTACTCTACCGATTTGAGGTTGTCTTTGGTACGGTGAGAGCTGGTCCTGCTTTCCAGGTCCTTGACCTTGACCTTGACCTTGAGGTTTCAGTGGCGCGACAGTCGTCATGATTGTCTGTGATTAGGTCGCTTGAACTATTGCACCTGGATTAGGATTAGCAGATTATTCAGATTAGTACATCTGAATGTAAAAGTATAATAACAGACTGTCATAACTCAGGTAGATGAATTGTCCTCGGGTGCCAATCGAAGCATATAGACATTATTATAATAGGCCTATAATTATAATTATGGGCCCATATATATGTATATGTATATATATGGCCCCAAAATATATATATGGGCCCAAAATTATAATTATAGGCCTATTATATATATATATATATATATATATATATATATATATATATATATACTAGCTGGGTTACCCGGCGATGCCCGGGAATTTTATGTAAATAGCCGTGAAGCTATGGCGACGGAATGGAAATAGCAAAAGTTTGGGTATTAGGGCCCAACCATGGCCCCCTCCACTGGCTGGACTTTACGGTCCTCTGTCTACATGCAAAATGTCATATCAATAGCTGCAAGCTGCCAAAAAGTTTCGCCCCCAAAGTTTTTCCCACCCCCTATAGCACCCTGCCCCCACTAGGCTCATGCCGGGCGAGGTGTGAGTGTTGGTTTGGGGCGAGTTGGTCCCGGTGGCACCCTATCGAGCTGCAACTTTTCCAGTGAATAACTGTGAAACTATGGCGATGGAATGGAAATATCAAAAGTTTGGGTTTTCGCATCCCACCGTGGACCCCTGGTTGGAGAGATTCACCAACCCCTCCACTGGCTGGACCTGACGGTCCTCTGTCTAGATGCAAAGTTTAAGATCAATAGCTGGAAAAGTTGCAAAAAATTGACCCCCCCAATTTCGCCCCTAAACAACGCCCTGCCCCATCCGGCCTCTGCGGGGTGAGGTGCGTGTTGGTTGGTGGCGAGGTGGCGAGGTGGTCACGGTGGCACCCTATCTAGCTGCAACGTTTCAGGAGAATAGCTGTGAAACTATGGCGATGGTAAAAAATATGGAAACTGGAGTTTCGCCCCTCCCCCATTCTCCCTCTGATGGTAAAGATTCGCCAACTCCTCCACTGGGTGGACCTGACGGTCCTCTGTCTAAATGCAAAATTTGACATCAATAGATGAAAAAATTTGGCCCCCCAAAAAAATTTCACCCCCTAAACAACGCCCTGCCCCACCCGGCTCTGCGGGGCGAAGTGTGTGCTGGTTGGGAGGCAAGGTGGTCCCGGTGGCATCCTATCTAGCTGCAACGTTTCAGGTGAATAGCTGTGAAACTATGGCGATGGTGTAAAAATAGGGAAAATGGAGTTTTTGGGCCCCTCTTATTTTCCCCCTGGTGGTAGAGATTCGCCAACTCGTTTTCTGGAAGGACCTGAAGGTCCTCTATCTAAATGCAAAATTTGGCATCAATAGCTGCAAAAAAAATTTCGCCCCCCCAAAATTCCCCCATCCTGGCCCCGTGGGGTTAGAAATTCGCCAACCCCTGCACTTGCTAAGTTTGATGAATCCCTGTCTAGGTGCAAAATTTCAGGTCAACAGCTGCGAAACTGTGGGCGTGCATTCTGGACAAAGTCATATACATACATACATACTTACATCCTTGCTTATATATATATATATATATATATATATATATATATATATATATATATATGCAGCATAGGCCTTAATACAATATATGAGAATTATATAAAAATAACTGCAGGGGTCAGTCAGACTTTGATCCTCGTAGAGTTGGAGAATGCAAAAGAAAACTTTACTATGAAGTTCTGGAGAAAGATTAAGGGGATATAAACTTTAACCCCTTCAACCTCTCAGCAATTCCTACCGTGAGGTATTATGTATATATATATATGCCTACCTAGTCTAAGATCGAACCAAAAAATAATGTCTGAGCGAAGAATAACAAACTCAACGGCCTTATAAGCAGGAAATCGACAACGCCCAACTCGCTCCCATGCATACTTCCCCCGATTATACTACAAATATCTTCCAAAGAACATGGCGTTATCTTAGGTTTCGTCGATAGATCTTTACTGAGGCTGCCGCCTGATGTCTGAGTGAATATTCTAGCATCCCTTGAACTATAGCCTACATATACGACGTCGAACTCTTCGACAATAAAAGCTTAACTGGATTCATTAACGCGCTTCAAAGGTCGTAATCTCAAAATTTCTAGAACACCATGGACTCGAAAGCCATGCGCAGGGCACCAGCTTATTCACGAGCGCTGTGTCAAGTCAGAAGGGTTGTCCAAAAGAGCATAGACCGAAAGCGGTCGTAGTCCGGTTACCAAAGAATCAGAGGTGACAGAGTAGATATACCATAAGGTGGGTGGCGTTTAAGAACAAAAGTGTCTGAATATCTCCCTTTCTCACTGGTCCATGGAGTCAGAGGAGTTCCGCATTGAAATCTATTTTCCGATGCACTGATCACTGATCGACAGTGGTCGCGTTGTCCAACTTTTCCTACATGAGTCTCTTAAACGAAAAGCTCAGAAGATCCAGAAGAGGTCAACATAATAGTCCTATAATAATATTATAGCCGTGAAACATCACATAATTATACTCACTTGCTATCATAGTAAACGAAATGTCGCTATGAACAGCGTCCGACTAGCATTCAAGAAGCGTTCGAATAACACTTCGATCCGACTAAAACGAACTGCGGCGATGTGGGCCTATAGGCCTACAACCGGTTGTCATATAGACCTACGGAAAATGCATCAGCCTATGGGAATAACGATAATGCCAATATAGGTAAACTGCAGTATGCCATTGCTGAATATGTAAACATAGGCTCATATATATATATATAATGATATATATATTATGGGTATGCATGTGTACGGTTGTGTATAAGCCTATAGAATATGCATATTATAGGCTACATGCAATTATAGGCAGAAGCAAGTGAATGCTGGATAATGGGTTCCATAAAAATGTTTCTATTTGATGCATAGATGCTCCTATAATTAATTATTAACTTATGGATTATCTGGGCAATTTAAAAGCGAAATCGACGGACCGTGACAGCCAGGCATGACGAGTCCCATGGTTCATCACTGCGGCAAGAGGAGGGAGGAGGAGGAGGAGGAGGAGGAGGAGGAGGAGGAGGAAGAGGAGGAGGAGGAGGAGGAAGAGGAGGAGGAGGAGAAGGAGGGGAGGAGGAGGAGGGCGGAGGAGGAGGAGGAGAAGGAGGAGGGGAGGAGAAGGAGGAGGACGAGGAGGAGAGAAGGAGGAGGAGGAGATAAGGAAGAGGAGGGGAGGAGGAGGAAGAGGAAGAGAGGGGAGAGAAAAAGGAGGAAGAGAGAAGAAGTAGGAGCAAGAGGAAAGAGACAGAGGAGGAGGAAGAAAAGAGGAGGAAGAGAAAAGGGGGAAGGAGGTGGAGGAGGAAGAGGAAGAAGAAGAGCTGGAGCAGGGAGGATGTGATGTGCGTTGAGCCGATTGATCTGTTTTCCGTGTCACCAAGGCGCACAACAAAGGCCATGGTGGAAGAGTGGAAGAGTGGAAAAATGGAAGAGTGGAAGGGTGGAAGGGAATCAGTCAAGCGTCGCTGCAGGGAGCATGGTGGGCAGCAGCGTGCATCGGTGAGTGAGTGGGAGCGTATATATTATATATATGCGTATATATAAGTATATATATATAAGCTGGTCATTAGGGTGCCACTCAAAATAAAAGTTTGTAATTTGTATCTTCCCACCCCCAAAATATGTTTTCAATGTTGAAATAATAAGGCTCACAAAATTTGGAAGCATTCTAAAAAAAATTACTGGTAGCTTGACGCGGTTAAAGTTTTTAGCATTGGACAATGTTAAATTCCATGGCGTTTCAATGCGTAAGATACACAACTATCCAGGGTGCTCATTATTGCTAAGTTAGTGATGAGCAATTGAGCCCAGCACTACTGGTGAGCAATAGTAGACTCCTTAGTAGCTAGAAATGTCCTGCGGTGCCTCTCAGCAACTTATGACATAAATTTATTCTGTTTTTCATAGTGACCAAGAACACCATTGAATAAATCAGCGGCACTGTTTACCACCATCAGACTCTCTGCCCATATCTCAGCACTAGCATACTCAGAAATGCTCTCTCAAATGCTAGGGTGAAGGTCTTTAGGGCCAAAAAGTGCTGTGATATTCCAATTGCCACAAGAAACTGCTAAATATGTTGTCACAACCACCGAAGCATTGGTATAGCAACAGTGTCATGTCCATGCAGTATAAACTTACAACGTGCCGAGGAGTTTGTCCATGGGTTTCTTTACTTAGGGCTGTGCATGACTATTGCTTCCTTCAAATCTAGAGGAACCATTGTATCAGAGAAAGTGTGACCAATTAGTATTTCACCTAGATACTACAAATGACTACAGAAAAAATTGATTGCTGAATGGATAACAGTTTAGTTGTTTGTCTGTATGCATCAAACTCATGCAGAAGATTCAAGACGTTGCGAGGATCAGGTGTGGCACATGCATGTGTGTACAGACACTTAATATAAACTTAACAATTGACTTGAACTCTGGGAGAGCTGACAACTCGCATTTGATGAGATTTATTGAGAGTAAAATAAGTATCTTTGTAACCTTGTTTGTGACCTTGACATCCATCTAGCTCTAGGGTGGACTCCAGAGGCATGGATATGCACAGATCTCCCTTACTTTATACTCCTTTTAAGAATATCAGTGCCAGGTAAAAGAGCTCATACTCTTCCTAACAGTCTTGACTGAATATCATATTGAGCTGGATGAACTCGATAAACTCATTTTGCACCAGATCCAAACCACTGCAGTTGCTGTCACCTTTATGCCATTTTCATACCGGTCTGCGTCAAATGCATAATTATACGTGAGTAGCCTATCTAAATCTTCTAAATATCTTGATTTTTTGCCACTGGAGGTCCCATCTGGTGTTGAACACTTTGGCATCGACTAATTCCATGATTTTGGTCTGCAAACCAAGCTCAGTAGTGTTTTCTTATACACTTTTGTTCAGACAAAACATAGGCACCATCAGGAAGGATTGTATTGCTGGAAGTTGTATGAAATGACATTGACAGTCTTTAATTAGCCTTTTATGGTTTATCCGTGTTATTAGAGCAACATCCAAGAATTGGGAAAGATAAAAAAATTACAAGAAACATTATTATTCTTAGTCAGTATGAACATTGAGTCACAGCACAGCCTGTTCTCTGTAAATATAAGCTATTTCCATATGCGATTTTGAAGAAATTATGTTATACGCTACTATAAACTACTGACGCGCTAAGCTACCTCTAAATGATCTTCTATTGGAATAAAATTTGTATCACGTGAGTTTCTTGCCATAGAAAACATTTGTAGGGGGTGGGCAACTGGATCAGACAAAATTATTTTTTGACCATGCATTTGGTTGGCACCCTACTGGTCATGCAGAGGTTGGCGCCACAATAATCTCTTGCAGTATCGCAGGCCTTGCTAGATGACAGCATCAGCGACACGTGCTGCATGTATAATTGTAAGTGATGCTTGCTTCTGTCAATAGCAGATAGAAAAGAGAGAGACTGTAATAACAGAAGCCACTCGTAATGCTGCTGCAAGTGAATACATCATCCGCCATGATGACCTTTCGCTTACGCTGTAGGCCTATACATGTAGTCTTCACCCGAGTGCACCGTGCACTGGCGCTCATCCATACGCTGCTCTTTTGATCAATCTTCACATTGACATTTGATCTGTCCCTTTCAACTCTGCTCAAGATACGCTTTCTATTCATCGGTTAAGATACACCTGTTCACTGTTCAGATCCCGTAATAACCATGCTCCTATTGCTCCTTAGCGCTTTGGAGTATAGCCAAAAATGCGAAAAAGTACACATATACATACATAGGCGTGCATGCACGCATACAAGCATACATACATACATACATGCATACATACATACAAACATACATACATACATACATACATACATACATACATACATACATACATACATACATACATACATACATACATACATACATACATACATACATACATACATACATACATACATACATACATACATACATACATACATACATACATACATACATACATACATACATACATACATACATACATACATACATACATACATACATACATACACACACATACATACACACACACATGCAAAAAGGTCGTTGCTATGCAGCTCGTTGCCCATAAAGAAGGAAAAAAATCTGCTTCCGTCTCCACTCAAGCGAGACGAGCTGCTTCTTCGTCTTCTTTCAGACATGTATAGTATTGTATAGTATTGTATACATTGCAATTGATAGGAGGCAGCTTACCTTGCTAGTCCTGGTACTTCTTGACAATGTAGAGTAGACTATGACATTTTATTAGAGCGATTGCATGTTGCGTCTGGTGGTGGTGTAATGGTGGGCTCGGTGCCTTGGAAGGCTTGGAGAAGGAGGGTTCCGGGTTCGAATCCAACTCAAGCCGCTGTATAGTGGCCTTGAACAAGTCCTTCACTCGCAATTACTCGTGAAACCCCGATGCAGTGTTCGCGCTGTATTCGGGAGCACCTCTGAGTACTATAGCAAATGCGATGAATAAATATAGAGCTAAATGAAAAATGATTGTTGACATTCGTGAATAGACACTAGACATTTCTCTTCTTTAATTCTATGATTATAATGACCGTTCCGTTCGTGTGGTCCATGGTTCTACAGGGTCCACATGGGTCGCAGCTCAACATGGCTTGCCCTATACATTGTATATGGGTCTGTTCTTGATCCAATTCTGTACATATATGTATATATATATATATATATAATTTACACTTCTGAACTTGCCTCTCTACTACGTCGACACATGCAGTCTTTGCATGGTCAGCTTTATGTCGATGATGTACAAGCATCCAAGCTTTGCCTGTCATCTATATCGCCGTCTCAGTGGTCCGGGACATGAGTGAGACCATGGCTGTCCTTAGTGTCCTAGTTGCATGGATGATGGATGTCGTCTAACCGACTGCGTCCTAAATCCAGCTAAGACCAAATTCCTCTGGCAATGCAATCGTATACAAGCAATACCTGCGAGAGCTATGTTGTTGCTCCACAAGTATCCAAGGTCATGCACCGCTCCTCTGTTTGGCACAGAAGGGAAGCTCTTGGTTCCATTCGCATGAACCGCATACAGGCTATACAGCTATGCAGAATCGAGACATTCTGTGGTCTTGATTATTGCATGGCTCGTACAGGAGCTACGTTTGATTACTGGGGCTATTACTGAAACATTTTTAAAAACTCAACTCAAAACTGTACTCTTTTGCCGTGATAGAGTCGGGAGCGCTTCTGAGTAGTCTCCTTGAAGAGGCACTATATAAAATCTAGAATGAATTCTTGAATGAATAAATACATACATACGTACACACATACATACATACATACATACATACATACATACACACATACATACATACATACATACATACATACATACATACATACATACATACATACATACATACATACATACATACATACATACATACATACATACATACATACATACATACATACATACATACATACATACATACATACATACATACATACATACATACATACATACATAGTTATATACATACAGAAAATGCATGCATACATACATGCATACTTACAAACATGCATGCATACATACATACACACACATACAGTGACATACACACATACACACAAACGTATACGTACATATATACTTACATATATACGTACATACATAGGCACGCCTTGTATTTTTAAACCACTTTCCGAAGTTAAAAGCTTGGGTATATACACATCTCACTGTGCGTATACTAAAGAGCCGAGTGTCACTCACATCACTTACGTCACTTACGTCACTATCATAGGCGTACGGGAGGTTTCAGAAGTGGGGGGGCAAAGATTGAACTTCTGCCCGAAAAATTTATCCGGCCAAAAAGATTTTTTTTTAGTCGTCCGCGACTATTTTTGCCAGAAAAACCAGACTTGCCCGAAACTTGACGACCTTTTTTTTAAAAAAGTCGTTTGGGTTTCTTTTGCCCGAAAAAACCACCAAACTTGCCCGAATTTGGGGGGGCAATTGCCCCCCCTGCACCCCCGCCTCGTACGCCTATGGTCACTATAATACACCAAACCACCTGCTGCTGCTGCTGCTGCTGCTGCTGCTGCTGCTGCTGCTGCTGCTGCTGCTGCTGCTGCTGCTGCTGCTGCTGATCGGATATAAATGTATATCGACCGGTCATCAGTCATATTCATATTCCATCGGAAGGAGGGGGGCTCATTCGATCCGCCTCTGTCGTGTACTCACATGCTCTGCGCTGTTTCCCCTCTGCTATGTAGCCTACAAACGGAACCTCTCTGCACACAGCACGCTCACTATTACGCTTATTTAATTCAGCTGTAAAATATGTCTAACAAATATTTTCGACGGCAACGGCCTTTATAATTATGTTGTCATATTAGGCTGAACGATTAATTAGTTTACTCTGCAGCCATAAGTTAGTTTGGTTCTAGCAATAAAGACAGGAGTATGATTAGGGACATAGCGAAAAGATTTTTTCATTTTGCTGAGTGTATGACGAATGTTTTTTTATGGAAAATCTCAGATTGTCAAAAAGTCAAGTTCATTGCCCTTGATGCCGCTAGTGACATCTGGGCCACAAACCTGACTATTGAACGTGGTTTTACGGTCACTACTGTGTGTGACAGCGGTTAGTCGTCGTTGGTGCTTCATTTCAACGCATTTCAAGCGATGCCGCCCCGTGAACCAGCAGTTTAGGCTACACAGTCACACTTTGGATCTTATACGCACCTGCACGTGGGAATTATATATATATTTATTTATATATATATATATATAATCGTTACCTTGGGAACGTGTCATTCCTGACAACAGGTAACAATTAGGCCTATAGGTCTACTTTAACAAATGGAGGTAACGAAAGAGGAAGACTGCATCGAGGGTTGTTATATAAAGACTGAATAGAGTTTCGCTTAACATTAACATTAAGTCCGAAGTTGATACTGCGTAGGGTCGTAGGCCTATATTAGTTGTGTAAGTTGAAGTGAGGAATTTTGTGAACACTAAGGACACAGAACAGGAATGAAGATCTTAGGACAAGTCCACCGTGGTACACATGAATTCGCCGCTCTGACATGCGCATGCGTTGAAAGCCTCCACTGTAATGAGACAGTTTTCGATTGGTAACTTTCATTTCGGATTTGCGTTATTATTATATCTGACCGGTCACCGGTTCATATCATGGTTTCTGTTATAGTAAGGTGTGTTTGACGCATGCTCCACTGTACGCTGTAGTACGTAGGCTACACGTGTAAATGTATCTGGTCTATAAAACGGTGGCATCGCCTTGTCTACGATATAAACACCGATAGAACAATCGATGCAGCCTATTAGCCGAAGTGGAGGACTGCATTGTCGCTCTCGATGGCAATACTAAGTCTTGTTGATCCGAAATGCGCCATAATAATATTATATGCAATACAAACTGCATGCATGCATGGCGCAGTGCTCATGCGCAGTAGCCTACAATATTATTATATTGCTTGCAAAGTTTTAAGCCGGTAACGAAACAAGAACTGCTGATAGTATTATTAATTAATGTTATCATGTAGGCCTACACAGGATGCACATGATGTACATTGTTATTGCTGTAGCTACTATCTGAGCGTCTCAAAGGGGCATTAAATGAATGTAGTAAAAAAATTATATGCCCTCTTAGCTCTTCAGCCGGGGTTGGGTCGGTAGCGCTCCTGAGTAGTTACCTGCGGAGGGGGGGGGGAGGGTGCTATATAAATCCCAGTAATGAATGAACATAGCCTTAATCCCAGCACATCCAGTATAGTCAGGTACGTTAAGAGAAATGTAGGCTAATAATAATTATTATTAATATATTATTAGGCACTTCATGCACGCAGGAATGGCCAGCAGTGCGTGATAAAATGCAGTGTCCGGCATCTGTGAACATTTCGTGGACTATATCCATAATCTATATCCACTACGATAATTATTAATTAATCGCTGTAGTATGCCAAACAAATTTCTGTTCAGGGCAACGGCCTCTGTTGTCATAGGCCCTGGTCAAATCTGGATCCATCCATCCAATTAATCGTTTTAGGTTCTGTGTCAGTAGACGTGTCATTTGCACAGAGGCAGCGCTACCATAACTACCACAGCTACCAGTACCACAGCTACCATAACTATAGGTCGTGGCCGATCATTTGACCTAGGCTACTTATGTTGATCATGACCTGCCAGATGGTTATAGCTAAAGGGGGTTTAAGCACCTTAGTTAAGTTAGTTGTCCAACACATGGAGAGAGACCAACAAAATTTATGGGGTGCAACAGGGGAAGGGTATGAAAACATGTTTTCTGCATACATAATATATATAGATGACCCTTAAACAAAATCAAAACAATCAACTATTTAATTTAATTTAGTTTGTATTTCCTTCACCCCATCTGTTTTTCGACCACTGATTCCAACTATCGGACATAAAAGTTTAAATACACCAGTATAATTAACACAGTGGAAATAGTTTAATTAGTAAATTTCTAATAGCTCATTTTAAATCTTACAATAACAATAACAATGATAATAATAATAATAATAATAATAATAATAATAACCCAGCTAACCCTAAAAAATCAATCAATACCTAATCCACCAATGGAATATATGTACCTTGGGCCAATAAAAAAAATAGTATAATAATAATAACAACAACAATAATACTAATGACAAGATTTTCTCATTAGCACAGAACTTTAGACTAACAAAGGAACAAAGTAACAAAGCAGAAAAACGTGTACATCTGGCATTTGAAAACCTGGCTTAAGAACAATGCATTACTGTAGAAGTTCAGCTGGGACAAATACCTAAACCCTTATGGCCTGCAACAAACTCATACTTAGACCTCCACTCCAAATAAATCCTGCATTTAGAATTAATACCACAAGTCACATAATTAATAATATTATATAGAAGGTACACCTGGTATAGCATTACTTAACATAGTGTTGGGTTCAGCATTAAAGTTCTTTCCAAATGGCTCAAAGTGTTCCGATATCACAGCACTCCCAAGTTCCGATGACATTCCACTTTTCACCGGTTCACAGATTCTGGATCAGAGTTTCACGAGACTGTTTCGGAGACGCTGCTAAGAAATGTTTTTCCACTGATGATTCCAGTCGTGGCGATGAGGATCTTGTAACCTGTGAAGTTACATTCAACATTCGATTTCAATTCCATGCGATAGGTTACATGCAGATATATACATGTATATAGGTGCACTAACATTTACATAGCACCTTCATAGAACCTCTTCAGCCTATAAAACTGAATCTTGGCTTCAGTATTCCACTGGATTATGACTGACTTTCTCCAATGGACAACGATATTTTTTTTTTACCTCAGTTTCACTTAATAATTATAATGTTCAGTGGTTAATTCAAGCTGACAAAGTACACAGTAAAATCACATGATATGTAATTATGCATTCATTCATTCATTCATTCATTCATTCATTCATTCAATCATTCATTATTAGAATTTATATAGCACCCCTTCAAGTAACTACTCAGAAAACAAGAAATACATCATGAACATTACACATGTATGTATGTATGTATGTATGTATGTATGTATGTATGTATGTATGTATGTATGTATGTATGTATGTATGTATGTATGTATGTATGTATGTAAAAATAATATATGTTCATAATCACAGTACAGTTTACATTTATTAAAAAAGATATATAAACATATTTAAAAAAGAAAAGTACAGAGAAATAAAAATGCAAAACAGTTTCTGTTCATAAAAAACTCCATCGAGTGTGCGATGCTGACCTCTTTGTTTTGCGAGAAACCGAAGCGCAGTGATCTCCGAATACGTGCATCCGCCAAGAAAGTAGACAAGGGCAACTCGACTTGCAGGAGAAACAACTTTACCTGAGAAAAGAAAACAAGAAATACATCATGAACATTACACAATTATTAATTTATCCACATTTGTGGCTCTCTGAATTTCTCGGAAATTCTCAACTACCTATTCCACAGCCACTGGGTTGGGGTGGGATGGGGTTGGGTGGGTTGGGGAGTGGGCTGTTGGGAGCCGGCAGTGAGGGTGGGGAAGTAAGGAATTGGCCGGAAGTGGGGCGAATCCTATATTTCCCGGGCAATGCCGGGTACACCAGCTAGTTGCTAATATAAGGACATTTCCATAGCAGACGGCAGTGTAAATTACATCAAAAATAGATACTCAAAATACACCCAATGCAACAAATGATATAATTTTCAGGAAAGACAATATCAGAAGTGAAGATGACCTTTAACCGACTTTGCCTTTGCATTCACTGTTACTGGAACCGCCAACAACTTTTCCAGCTCATCTGATCCTCCTGTTCCTTCCTGTATGAGAACCTGGAGATGACAGACACAAGTAAAATACAAAGATGCATTCAGTCACAGTTGCCGGTCAATCCATCTGGAACACTCTCTACCGCCTTGTGTCTTTCGCTCTAAACTGAAAACTTACCTTTTCCAGTCTACATACGGCTCTTCATGGTTGCCCAGCTTCAATATGCAATTATGAACTTTGCAAGAAGAGCATAATGAAATTACAGTTGTAATTTAATGCTGCATTTGACCGCTATGTGTACACTAATTAAACTCCCATAGATCTGCTAGATAATCAGTGAGCTGTGCAATGCTTCTGCAAAGCTTAACAGACAAGACAAAGTGTCAAAAATTATTACATAATACTTCATAGATAAAAACCAGGTAAACAGCTAATGATTTATTTGCTCTGCATACGCCTGCAGCCAGACGAGAAATTTTCAAGTCTTATAAGAACCTGTTCGATAATTTTGCAGAGCATCGGCGTGTATGCACCGCTGAAGACGTATGACATGTCGTTTGGATTACGCAAATTCACATCCTCTGCCGACTTTGGAACCTGAAATCAAAATGACAAAAATCCTAACTTGAGAGTCATTGACATCTCCAGAAGCTGAATAATGCGACAGTTAACATCCTTAGACCAGCTAATATCATGTACCAACTAACTTAATTATTTACAGTCAATGTACAAGGAATGGTCAAGCTTACAGTATATAAAAAAATGCAGCAATTAATGTCATAGTCACAATAAATATGATTTAACCATAGAGGCAAAAGGTGCAGGTAAGAAGTAGCATTAAGCAAATCATTAACTACATACGTAGTGTGCTAAACGGAAACAGCAGAATTGTTGTTTACATGTCTTTACTCTCAACAGAAACTCCTCCAAAGCATAAGGGTAAATAACTGTCAATTGCAACACACTTGCTTACATGCCAGCAAATAGAAACAAGTTGGGGCAAATAGATCTAAGAAGCAATCAAAATATTTTTATCTTCAATTCTTCATCGCTAAAAAATGCAGAAAAACCTCTTCACCAGATTCAGTCGTTTGCAGATGGATCTGAATGGACATGGAATCGGAATGTTCACCGCAGCCGCCACTTTGCCAAAGTGTTTCGCCGCCTGTGTTTTCTCGGCCTCAGCCAACAGCCCGACTCGTTTCAGGTTGTACAGCGTCAGCAACTGATCGAAGCCAAAGCTCTTGAAAAACAACTGAATGACTCAGGATCAACCAACAAAAAGAAGATGTTAGTGAAGAGGAAAATGTTAATGATGACGATGATAAAATTATCGCACGTGATTACGATATGGGCCATAAATGAAGAAGACCCATACCCAAGATATGTTACACAGAACTATGGTTCCTAGCCTGTAAAATTGTACATAGTGTATCCATGAACTTCCACAGTGCTGCATAAAACTTCTGCCAAGATCTCTGTAAAATATCCGTTTCATATTCTCTGGCCAGATTTCGTATGACTTTTTTAGCATAGTTTCACTTTAACTGACTACTGACTTTATGCATATTACTACAACCGCATCGCATAAATATTTACCTTGCTTCAAATAAGAAAAGAACCAGTGACAGAATGATGACCATAATGCTGGCTCAGACTACGTCACTATGTGAACAAAGTGAAAACATGATCATTATAAGAATTCGATAACAAATAATAATGAACAATTTGAACAAAGAGCATCAAGAACAATGTACTCTGTCACTGACCTGCACAAAGTGCTTCTTTAGTGACCTGTAGATTTCAGTTGATAGACCCCCTTGTGTCACCGATAGTAGGCATAGAAGTCGAAGACACTGTGACATGTTTTGCTAAAGTAGAGACAAATACAGAATTAAACTAAAACATGGAAAACGTGCGATAAGTCCATGGGGTTCACAGCTGCTGATGGCAATGGCTTCACTCTAATTGTCTTAACAGCTGGGTGTTAGCCATCCTACAGAATTATATTACCTCCATAATTTCTGTCCATCTTTTTCAAATCACCTCTTAAGTCAATGGTGAAATTACTACAACCGCATCGCATAAATATTTACCTTGCATCAAGTAAGAAAAGAACCAGTGACGTAATGATGCCGGACTAATTTTCACAACAGAGCAGGTAACATGGTAAGTATAATTTTCACAATAGAGCAGGTAACATGGTAAGTATAATTTTCACAATAGAGCAGGTAACATGGTAAGTATAATTTTTACAACAGAGCAGGTAACATGGTAAGCATAATTTTCACAATAGAGCAGGTAACATGGTAAGTATAATTTTCACAACAGAACAGGTAACATGGTAAGTATAATTTTCACAATAGAGCAGGTAACATGGTAAGTATAATTTTCATAACAGAGCAAGAAACATGGTAAGTATAATTTTCACAATAGAGCAGGTAACATGGTAAGTATAATTTTCACAACAGAACAGGTAACATGGTAAGTATAATTTTCATAACAGAGCAAGAAACATGGTAAGTATAATTTTCACAATAGAGCAGGTAACAAAGAAAGTATCGTTTTTCACAACAGAGCAGGTAACATACAAGTATCATTCCTAGATAAGAAAGGTAAGCCCACCTGGTTGAATAGGTAATTAACCTGGTCGTTAATAGGTAACATACCTGTCGTATGATCATCTCTTCAATGTGGTTCTGACACGCCTTCATGTCTACGCCTTCTAGCAGACCTGGTGCAACACAGAAAATGAGATGAGAACAAAGCCAAAACACAATAATAATAATTTGTTCATATATCATCTTGTAAATCCTTTGAGGGCACAGAATTCATCCCCAGTTTGGAAACACATTTCAATAGTCCCTTATGAAGGAAGCATGACTGTTAGTTTTCCAATCTCATTCTACCTGTAATTACCAGAGAGTAATTTTCCGATGTACATTTTCAGAAGGAGGTCAAAGCCACTGCAATAATGTCTGATGCATCAGAGGGAAATCATTTTTAATCCCAACAAAACTTGTATTTTACGGGGATCATTTCCTACTCCCCAAAAAATTTATTATTATTATTATTTATATATTTAACAATAATGATGACGATAATTATTATTGCTATTCTCGTTATTTTGTCCTGAAGTAAACAGGAAATAAAATGTCTAGAATGGGTCCGGTTCGTTCATTTTTTGGTCAGCAAAATTGTCCCTTGAACGCCACCACATTTAATTGCTGTATCATTAGTGATAAACTCAAAAATTAATATTTATTTATTTATTATTATTACTATCATAATAACAACAATCACCATTATTACCTACAATATATCTGACACCTGAGGGATTACAGATACCTTGGGTAAAAAATTCATATTATTAGTAATGAATAATTAATTACATATTGATTAGAAGATTTAATAATATGACAATAATAATAATATTTAGTAACAACTATGAAATTAATAATAATAATAACAATAAATAAAAACTTCTCACAATGTTCAGTTCTCAGCATCTCAGAGAAATCACTTTCTGTCTTTCCTTTCGAGATCTTTTCACACGCTCCAACATCTAAGACGTGGAAACATAAAACATTCAACGTTAAAACAAGATGATGATGAAGTTATATCGAAACCAAAGACAAAACTTAAAATGGCACTTACCTACATCGCTGCATTTAATCAAATCACAAAAAATAACACACTTCTGCATCTCCTGAATAAAATTGTAGAACTTGCATGGTTCAGTGTGTTTACGTTGATACATATGGAAATCGGGTGGCTTACTGGAATCTATAGCAAATATGCTTCTGAGCGTAGGTCGTAAATATTTGCCTGACGGATCAAAGTCACTTACGCAGAGACAAAGATCGGTGCTGCTGCTTCAAGTCTCTCAGATCGTTGGCAACAAACGTCTTCATCTCATTCACGGATGACAGCGTGTGTCGTTTCTGCAACACAAACACGCGCACATACATCGACACAAACACGCACACACACATGGACAAACAGCGATAAGTGTGACAAAATATCGAACAGAAAACATGTAGAGAGAAAGAGAGAGAAGCAGTTAGACAGATGAACAAACAACACAGACAGGTACAAATAGACTGAGAAGCAAACATATATGAAAACCAACACATCAAACCAATCTAAGGTTATTGGCATTAATTATTTCTGGATTGTCACAAACACGCACACATACATCAACACAAACACGCACACATACATGGACAAACAGCGATAAGTGTGACAAAATATCGAACAAAAAAACATGTAGAGAGAAAGAGAGATGAACAAACAACACAGACAGATCCAGATAGACTGAGAAGCAAAGAGACATGAAAATCAACACGTCAAACCAATCCCAGATCAATGACATTGCACATAGATCTATTTAATGCCATGCCATTAGAAACTCCTAAAAGAAACTTCAAACCTGACAATACAAACCTAGGATCGACGATAATTGTTTATTGCTCAAAGAAAAGAGGTCTGGTACTAGACAATATGATTCCAGAAAGACAAGGAAAGCAGAGCAAAATGCTTATGTCTGAGAGTAGAAGTTTGGGCCTAAACAGCAGAACACAGAAAAAAGATATGCAGCAAGGAACAAATGAGAGGAAGGTTCAGAGCTCTCTATGAACATGGAATAAAGTCAACAAGTCAGTTAGGCACCGACATTAAAATCAAATAAACTTAATACATTTGCACATATATTTCATTTAGTTTTTAAAATCATTGTTGATATAATTGATTCAGCATGCAACTAACATCGTATCCAGTCTGGAGTTCCTTGGCCTTTGAGCTAAGGTAACAGGACACGTTGGAAAAATGTCGGTCACGAATGTCCTCAAAAATCTGCAGAACACAAGAGAAACATTGATCGTCGTAAATACCCTTAAAAAGTCTCCAGAAAATGAGAAAAACCGTCACAAATATTTTAAACATTGGCATACAAGCTCAGGAGTGCAGTGCCATTTTCAGTCATTCTGGCAAACTCACAAGACAAGTGATGTGTAAAAAGAGAAGCGAAATGTGATATACCGTGTCGTGACTTGTCAGCAGAAGTTTAACGCTTTGATCTTTTCCCGTTATATCTGGTCCAAACTCAATAAAACCTACAAGTGAAAGACAAAATTATAAAAGATTCATCGAATTATCAGCCAGATAAATTCATTTAATTATAATAAAAATAATAATCCAGTCACTCAACAGCTCCGATCATTCAAAGATTTCTATTCACGAAAGTAAATGGCAAACAATGACTGAATGTGAATTTCTTGGCATCATGATTAAACTTAAACGTTCAGCCAGATGAAATAAACAAAAGATATTTCTATTTATCTTAATTCACGACTAAAAACACAGATGATGCAGAGTACTTATTTACAGAAATGACAGACGAACATACCACTGGCTATGCTGAAAATGTCATCGAGAAGTCCTTCGTATGTGACTTGAGAACACAGAGGTGTCACAAAATCTGTGTCTACAAAGTCCAATCAGTTCAGATGAATAAAAACAAATTCCACAACGTCAAGGAGTATCATCTCTACTTCAGGATGTAAGCATGCCACTCTACATCAAATCACTCTCGTAAAATAATTTTGTCATCTTAACCTTGGTACATTTGCACTTACATAAATGACACTAATATCAAAACCATGAAAGCACAATCATATCTATTATCATAACATGGATGAGGACATAAACTCAAAGCTTGAGCAATCGCCTACAGCTCACACAAAGAACAATAATATATACTCACCATGACAGCTCACTGCATTCAATTTGTGAGCAACAATAAACTACAATCCTGTTACAATCCTGATGGTTCAGGGCCTAGACTGGTTTCTGAAAACTCTATGTAATCCTGTAAAAAAGTATCATAAGTGACAGACTTGTAATCTCGGAAACAACATAAATTAAATGAATTGAATTGATGAATTTCAATATACCTCTGTCGACAAGAAAGAGGTGTCCAATTTCATATTCCGGTGTCTGTTTAATCTTGGAACAATCCAACATCGTATTCATCAATCTATTAACCATCTGCAACCATTACAACTGGTAAACATTATACAACTGGAGAAAATATGATCAAGCATTTCCAAATTATAACATGAAAAAATAAAAGAAATAACATCAATCTATATTAAGCATAGAAACAACTACAAATGGATGGGCAAAGCTAAACACAGTAAATAGAATAGAATAGGATAGGATAGCACAGATCTACTATTTCCGGTTATCGTTTAACATCTCTAATTACATTTTATATATATTATATATTATACATATATATATATAATTGTTACATTTTATATATATATATTATTATATAATTAATTGTATATATTTCATATATATTATAACAATATATTATATATATATATTATATAATTTTTGGATTGTGAAATTTGTGGCATTACCTGTGCACATCTACCAAGACAGTAGACATTTGGAATGTTCTTAAAAATCTCTTGGATTGTGACGAGTGAACGAGCGACTTGATGACAACCAGTCTGATCCCCTTCCTTCAAGAAAACACAACAATGCAACACAACAATGCAACACAACAATGCAACACAACAATGCAACACAACAGTATTATAATTACCAAGAATCTTCAATCAGAGCAAAACACTTAGCCGAACAACTGAGTTAATCAAAGCAACTGTTTGCTTAACTGTAGTCCAAGCTCACCTTACCTTCTCTAACTCAACCGTAAATAACCTTACCCGTCTTACATTAGCCCTAAATTGCTTAACATACCTTTCTTTACATTAAATTGTCTACCCTCACCTCTCTTTCAAATTTCCCTATAGATGTTACATTGCCATACCTGGTTATACTTCAACCTTAAAATGCTGTACCTTATCTAAATAATGTATCTTATATTAATTATTAATGGCTGGGCTGGGAGCGCCTTGAGTAGATTTCTTGAATGGGTGCTATATAAATCCACAGAATGAATAACCTTACCATAACTTTACTGACCTTGCATAACTTAACCATACATCAACGACTAGCACTTCAATGGCCTCACCTTTCCTTTGTACCTATCTCCACTAACTGTCCTGCCCACATGTATGATACATCCTGAGTAAAGCGCAAACAAACTGTGCCACTTCTACGTGATACTTGTTGCGAAAAAGACTGAATTTGCATAATACAAACAACCTTCAAATAAACACAATATGCAAAACAACGATCAATCAATCAATCAATCACATAAATTTATGTAGCGCCCCTTCAAGATTTCTACTCAGAGGCGCTCAACGATATGCACATAAACCACACGGAAAACGTAAATGTGGAAAGCCTAACCAGGAAGAATGATCGGAAGAAGGTCGGGGACTCCAGCGACAGAACGTCTTTGTCAAGGACAATCAGGTCGAGAGGAAACTCGTCGATGTCCACGTAGCCATAGACGCCTTCTCGCTCGAGAATCAACTCGCAGACGTGCAGCTATCGACAAAAGAAATACACCGCAAATCTCTCAACATTGTTGTGCAGAAAATCGATAAATTGCTAAGAAAAATTGATTACAAGAGCTCTCTACATTAAGTCAATACAAATGAAATGTATCACACATGTGAGATGACCTTTTCTAAGCAAATATTTAATGAAACACTGTAAAAATCACATACTGTCCATTCACTAATTCATTTTTTTTATTGCTCAGTGTACACAATTTGCATGGAAGTTGAGATAATTGAAATGCACAAATGGAGCAGAAATCTCAATGCATCCCTGACCTACGCATTGACCATAGGCACAGACTCTGGAGGAGGTAGCAGGGACAGGCGCCCTGCCGAATAATTGAGGAGGAGCATTGAACCGCAACAAAAAGAGGAGAATTTCTTGAAATATGGAAAACTTCCTAAGAAAATAAGATAAGGAACCAAAATATTATCAGAAATTTTATAATGAAAACAAGACTTATTTATATCTTCAAGCTGTAGCATAATACATATAAACAAGCACCCATATCATACATGTATAATAAATCTCATGTGCACACGACATCGCTAGTTTCCGCATTATGGCTGTTCAGAGACTCCAGACCTTCATTATTTTGCACAAGCTCATGCCAGTGGATTGACAGTCCATCAAACTGTACTCCTTTGCACAATCGACGTCACATCATGAAGAACTTTACATTACCGAAGCAGATACAGTACTTAATGTAACGCACTCGTCTGGGAACCAGTAGAATTTTGTAGTTTCGAATGATGTTAGAAGTGCGTTCTGCATTGATTTGATCAGCAACAATCTTCACCAGTGCTGGGATCGCTCGAATCATGTATATTCGTCTGCAACGCAATACAAGTAGCGTTTACTTAAAACCTCTAAAGAATCGCATGTACAAAATTTAAACCACCATACTCACAGTGCAGTAGAGAAGTCTTTAAAACTGCTAGGCACACAAGCCCATAAATGGTATGCACTATGCAGTGTTGAAAAAAGTATTTAATTATAGGTCTCGGATGTGCTGAGAATTTAATGAACACAAAGTCTGAAGTTAATTTATACCTGAGACAAGATTTCAGCCAAGCAGAAAGCTTACTTTTCACTTCCCGGAATTGCTTTAGAAGATTCCAGTTTGTAGATTTTGCCGACTCCATTTTCCTGTACAAATATTTATACAATTAACATAAAATTTTAAGAAATGTATTTATACAATAATTTAAATATGAATTATCTCAAAATTTATATCTCGAATACATCTATCCTAGAGAATGCTAACAAACAGTACATCGTCTCCCGGTCTCTGCTGCATTCAGAATGTGCGACTGACTTTAGAGCAGTCCGCCAAATTCAGAGCCAGGGTCTACGATGTCACAACGAATGTTGTCAATAGCAACGTTGTAAAGACTCACTTTTACTGCATTATCATACATGTGAATTGTGAAGGCACTCTTTCAAAACATTTGGCGCTGACCAGAAAAACTAATCGAACAGGCTGCAATGCAAGTCGACTTACTGTTTGTTATTTACACTGTGGCTATACCATTTCTAACAATGTTTTTAACTCGGTGAACACCGAACACCCAAGGTATCAATCTTTTAGGGTCAAAGATCATATAAAAAGTACCTTCAGAAGTGATGCTCCAGCCACACGATCCAACGGTTTCATCAGCTCTGAATCCAAAACAAGATCTTTCACCCCTCGCACCTAAAAAGCAAGAGTTGTTCAATCACGTCATTTACCAATACTTACAAACGTCTCATTATATTCATACATCGGGCTGTGTATATATTACCGTTTGCCCTATCTAGCGCTATAAAAACCTGTTTGTTTACCAAATTCCCGGAGGCGTGGCTTTAAAACTGCAACCACTATAGCTATCCTTAAAACATATAAATATAATGGTCTTATTTATCTAGACGCTTACCGATTGCAATTTTTCGATCAGTTCCTCTCTCGCTATCTGCCGTAAAACTTGAATGTCCGGCAGCCGAACATCTCTCGACGTCCCCGCCATGTTGTACGAAATTCATGTAGTTGGGCTTTAAATTGATGCAACTCTGCTTCATCGTCTACACAATAAGCCCAACGCAGAAATAATATTCTACATGTTGACTTTAATTTGGGGACATAATTATTGGGGTTCGAGGTTGAGGAAAAGGGAAGTAGGCTACGGTAATCAAGCTTTAATTGAAAAATGATAGTGCTTGCAGCTTAAAAACCAAGCATGGGCGCATTGGGCGGAGATCGATGCGCATGAAACCATGCAGAGAGAACCAATACCCTAATCTTTCAAATGTTTTCATTTTTGCAGTTTTGTTGGATAATAAAAGTGTGTTAGTTCATTAATTAATTAATTCACTCACTCATTCATTTATTCATTCAAACTTATTCATTCCAACATCCATTCAAACAATTAGAATCCACTCACGACCAGACTTGTTGTCCTCGAGACCAAAGTCTTGGTCTCGAGTGCGCTCGAGTTCGGTTTTAAAAGGCTTGGTCTTGGTCTTGGTCTTGAGAATAAAAGTCTTGGTCTTGGTCTTGGTCTTGAGGGCCAAATTCTTGGTCTTGGTCTTGGTCTTGAGGTTCAAAGTCTTGGTTTTGGTTTTTCAAGACCAAGACCAAGACCTGCCTTCACGATAGTATCATAATTATATTATAATAATAACTAATAAAATTATAATTATATAGTAGAAAATGAAATCATGGTATAATATGGCAGTTCATGTAGGCCTAAATTAATACAATATAATAAACAGCAACTAAAAACTATAATTTTGTCAAATTTTCGGAGGAAAATTATTTTATTTCTGGGCGCTTTCTCCGCTGGAAATGTCCAGATACGCCATGGGAGGATTTTAAAAAAGACTCGCGATTTCTAAATTTATATTATATCCAGTGCTTGAAAAGATGCTGTGCGTGCCAGCAACTTCAGCACCTGTAGAACGTATTTTTTCGCATGGTGGAATTTTCATGAGGCAACACCGGGCAGCGAGTTTCCAAAGGCCTGTGTGGCCCAGCGCGTGCGATTTCCTATTGGGCAGTAATACTGGAAGAGGCGATTTCCGTAGGGGAGGAGGTTGTCGAGTACAATGTCTGGCCCAATGTCTGGCCCATCCCTTCGTAGACTATCAACAACACGTGCGTGATCGGCAGGCTCTGACGATTTTTGACGAATTGCAATGTAAAACGTTTAAAATTTCTTACAAATGACCCTACGTATGGAGGAACATTTTGCACAGGTAATCTTTAGCGCTCTTTATCGTTAAATTTAAGCATGGTTATAACATAGAAGACCTATTATAGTGTTTTTCGCGTATAGGGTAAGGTTTCGCGTCGTGACGTTTGGTTAGGGTTAGTGTTAGGGTTAGTGTCGTCATTAGATTCTTATGATTTTTGCGTCGTGAGGGTCGGTTAGGGTTAGTGTTAGGGTTAGTGTCGTCATTAGATTCTTATGATTTTTGCGTCGTGAGGGTCGGTTAGGGTTAGTGTTAGGGTTAGTGTCGTCATTAGATTCTTGATTTTTGCGTTGGTTGTTTAGCAGTTGTTGGTCAAGCTAATAGCCAACACTGCAGCTTCACCAACAACTGCTAACATCAACTACCTTCTCCCCCTACGGTCTTCGCCTCTTCCAGTGTTGCTGCCCAATGGGAGGTCGTGGGCGTTGGGCCGTGCAGGCTTTTGGAAACACGCCACCGGGCACGCCTTGGCCAGAAAATGAATTGGTTCTGTTAAAATGCAACAGCCATTTGCATTAACATTGCACATAATCACATTAAGGAGTTTTGTAGGCACGGACTGAACTCGGAATTCTCTGCAGTTTGGTTATAGAGTTGCTTTGTTTGAATAAAATACGTTTTCTTTAAGATAGCAGAACCTGCATTTTCGCAAGGTCTTGTCTTGGTCTTGAGACCAAAAGTCTTGGTCTTGTCTTGGTCTTGAGCCCAAAAGTCTTGGTCTTGATCTTGGTCTTGAGGTTCAAAGTCTTGGTCTTGGTCTTGGTCTTGAGGTTTGAGGTCTTGACAACAGCACTGCTCACGACTTGTTAACAAGACTCCATGTGCACTTTAAAACTGAGTCAAAAATAAGATATGTCTATTTTTGTGATCTGTTCATCAGAAAAATCAAACTTTAAAGCCGATGCTAGCCCATGCTATTAGCTAAACGAAACCGAGACGAATAGTTTTTCAATGCGTCATTCTCTTACTCACTTTTTTGTCCAGTGCTGCTTCAAGACTCAAGAGTAAAGACTGCAGTATAAGAGCAGTAACTTGATTACACAAAACCGAACAGCATGTCGACGTGGGGTAATTAAAAGCTTTATCTTTTTATCAGTTATTTTGAATTAAAATCATGTTATAAAGTCCAATGGTTTGTTGAGTTCCTGCTGTCCACAGATCACTTCAAATACCGGAGCGAACAGAATACAAAGTCATCACTCACCTACAATAGCCTACACTTCAATCCTGCCAGCCGTCAGTTGTTCATCATCCAGCCACTTTGTATAACATCCGCCCTTCCATCACCTCATCATTCCAATTAGCAAATTGCTCTATAGCCAATACTTGCTGATAAAATACCTGCAGGAGAAAAAACTGTTAAGGAATTTTTAAATCCCCCACTTCTAGGATCTTTTGCAGTCACCTTGACTAACCCATATGAAATTGTTGCTATTGTAAAATCTATGAAATTTACTCGAAGCATGGGTCCAGACGAGATTGACCCACTAGTAGCTAAAAATTCTATTGAATCTATTGCTGATATATTATCGAATATTATCAACTGTTCTTTCATGACGGGTATTGTTCCACCAGCCCTAAAGGTTGCAAAAATAACACCAATATTTAAACAGGGAGATAAGCAGGAAATGTCCAATTATAGACCGATATCGATACTACCATACTTTGGTAAAATTTTAGAAAAAGCCATGTGCCAGAGACTTAACGACTACATAAATAAAATGAATATATTGTATCCCCTACAGCATGGATTTCGTCCAGGTCATTCAACTGATATGTCCCTAATTAATATGCAGGATCTTATATCCAAGGCAATAGACACGAACAAATATTCTATCGGCATATTTCTGGACCTTGCAAAAGCCTTTGACACGGTTGACCACAATGTCTTACTGAGTAAGCTTGAAAATTATGGTGTAAGGGGAATAACCCTCTTATGGTTTAAAAGTTATCTGGAACATAGGTATCAGCAGGTGATGTGTAATGGGGCGTTATCTTCTCGGAAACCTGTAAGAGTTGGGGTCCCACAAGGCTCTAACCTTGGCCCTCTGTTGTTTTTATTGTACATAAATGACCTACCTAATGTATCTACTATGATCAAATTTATTTTATTTGCAGACGACACGAATGTTTTCTGCTCTCACGAGTCCTTGACCACGTTAGTGGAAATAATAAACTCAGAACTGGCCAAATTAGCATGCTGGTTCAGGACTAATAGACTTTCTCTTAATGTAAAGAAATCATGCTTTATTGTATTTCGTTCGCCAAATAAGAGTCTTCAAGGTCATCAGATAGACTTGTCAGTTGATGGGATTTCTCTTGTACAAACTCGTTCTGTAAAGTTTCTAGGAGTCTATGTAGACGAGTGCTTAACATGGACAGAACACATTAATATAATTGCCAATAAAGTTGCAAGGAATCTTGGAATTCTGGCAAGAATATCACACCTACTCCCGGTACACATCCGTAAAAACTTATACTATACGTTAATTAATCCATATTTTGATTATGGTAATATTGTCTGGGCTGCTAACTATTCGACGAGGTTAAAATGCCTTGTGCTCTTACAAAAAAGAGCGATTAGAGTTATAGCTGGTGATCATAGAGGGGCACACACAGCCGATAGATTTGAAGAGTATAATATTATGAAATTTGAAAACAAGAATTACTATTTGGTGGGCAATTTTATGTATAAGTTTGTAAAGGGTATGCTACCTGAAGTTTTCTCAAACTCTTTTACCAGAATTGTTGATGTACATGACCATAACACAAGAGTGAGCAAGGGTCTGAGTGTGTCTTATGCACGTACAAATTATCGTAGATTCTCAATATATTGCAGTGGACCAAAAATTTGGAATGCAATACCCATAAGTATTCAGTCTTTACCTACATACTCGCAATTCAAGAAGCGCTGGAGAGACCATATTAATCTAAGGGAACGTGATTGAATGCATCTAGCTTGTTTGTTTTTTGTGTTTTTGTGTTTTTTTTCTATTTGTCGGTCTCTCATAGGATTGCATGTTGTTCTATTAAATGTCGAGTTATCATCATCTTCAGTATTAACAGCATAGTTACTATGTTCTGTTTCTGTACAACCAACATTAAGCTGAGCTATAGGGTGGGCCCTTCCCAGCGGGGCTAGTGCCCCTTCTGGGTCTTCCCCTTTCCTGGTTGATACAATTAAATGTGCTTCTGATAATTTTCCTTTCAAATGTGTTATATTAATATGTTTGTCAGACAGTACGAACACGTTGTCTAGTTAAGTTGCACTATGTTCAGGTTGTGTTTGATATGCTCCAAGGAAATAAATAAATATTTGATTTGATTTGAATACTGTTCCGCCTCTTTGGAACAAACCCGCCAGCACTACGACAAACAGCTGACCCTTCATACGAACTTGCCAAAACTCACCTCGCTATATTACTGTTATTATTATCATCATCATCATCATCACCACCACCACCATCATGATTATCTTTATTATTTCTAACTTTTGCTATGCCACCCCTTCAAGCTCGCTACTCAGAGGCGCTCCGGACTACAGCGTTTCACACCGAAGTGCACAAGCAATTGCAAGTAGGACTTGCTCAAGGTCCCCTACATGGCGACTTGAGGTGGATTAAACCTGGAACCATCCAGTTCTGGCATTTCGCTGGATGCTACTTCATGCTCGATCTGGGTTACCATACTGTGTTTGGGTGTTTAAGTAGAGCAATGGTGATGAGGCAGTTCTTTAGAATGACCATTATGTTTTTAATGAAAGATGTTGAACAAAAGGATAGTGTATTGAGCAAGGTGTCTGTGCTACATGATATAAAATAAGAGAAATATGGATAACTATGTTGCTATGTGCAACTGTTTCAGATTCTGAAGACTTTGAGCCTAGTGCTGTTGGTGCTGCAGCAACAGCAACAGCGGAGACCGACAAACGGGAGGAAGAAGACGACAATGACACTAAGGTTTGGTGTTTCACTGCACAGTATTTGTAGAGATAAAGTTCTGAGATAGTCGCAATAGTGGACCCAACACGTCATGAAGAACTCAACCATTGGAGTCTCATCCAGACTTAACATTTGAAAATACAAATGCACATGCATTTAGTCTGCTAAATACGTGTGCGTGTGAGTCTGTGTTGTATATGAGAATTTATAAGATCTATGCCATTCACAGCAGAGCTATTCAGAGGTGCTCTCGGCATGAAAGTCCCCACAAAGCAGTGTGGACTTCAGGTAACGAGTTGACGAGGAAGAAACTTCAAGCACAAGTTCAGTGGACCAGTGAGAGAAGATCATATTAGCCCTTTAATGCCGAGATGGTAGTAAATGGTACATATGGGAAATCCTATACGCTCCGGCATTAAAGGATTAAAGGACGGGCAGAGTTTTGTTAATGCGTAGTGCTGGGCGAAGTCATTCCTTGTCTGGGAATGGCGAGTTGGATACATAGAGGATCAGCTGACCTGAGAGGACGGATAGATAGAGTATTAGAGCTGAGCATAGTTTATGAACAGTGTGTGTAGTAACCTTTTGTTTGCACCAGTATAATGATGGCCAAACGATTTAGTAGAACTGGTTAATTTATGTTTTAGGACAACTGGGAAGAAGAGAATGATGAAGATTCGGAAGAGGAAAGCGAAGGAGGTGAGAAGAGCGTATGCTTAGTTCTTCTCTCGTCAAACATTCAGTCGACTCGTTCGATTATTTAAAGTCCACAATCAAATCACATTTCTTTTCTATGGTGTATCTGTGACTGATAGTGTGCCAATGTTTTTAAAGGCACATTTTAATGGCATGCGTGTGCTGTGTTAGGATGCCTGGAAACTGTTGTGACTATCATTTCTTCTTCTTATTTATTATTGTTTACAGAGGCAGCAGCAGCTGTTCAGGTGAAGAAGAAGAGGAGTCTTAAAGAAACGCTGGCAGAGAAGGAGAAAGCCACGGAAGAAAAGAACGCAAAGGTTGGTTGTAAAGATCAGTACATCCACTTAACAAAGTTATCACAAATTTCTTTATAAGTATGTCTATATCTGATGATCTATATAGTGCCATTTGAAAATGTCTCATGATAAACAAAAGTTGATTTTACAACTGTATGCAGTCTGTTTAGTGTTGATCTGTCCCATTGCTACCAAGTTTACCATCGCATTAGTTAGTGGAAGATTGAGTGTGCTGGGGGGGGGTTTGGGTATCAAAATGCGTCTTGTTTTTCTTCATGCCTGTGCAGTGTGCATTAACATTTATCCATCACCCTGCCCACAGATGTGCATTAATTGTGCATGAAATATTCAACTACCCCAGTGCTGTTTATTGCTATTTAAAAATCTTAAGGTGGGTTTCTGTCTATGGGAAGATGAGATGGTGAGGGAGAAGACTGGTCACCCACCTGTATATGCCAAGGCTAAGAAAATTAAGCTGATAATACTTAAAACCTTTGACTGTCTCTCACACCAGCTCAAGGTATCATTATTCTTGTTAATTAAATTGATCACACAATGCTCAATGAAATGTCATTGCAACAAAGGTGCTTGGCTTTCAAGAGACGAGGTAGGAAAGTGTTGGTATAAAATCCTGATAGATGCCTGAACTCCCACTATCTGATTTCACATAAAAAGTGTAGATCTAATTTTTTTTAGGCAGAAGCTGCTTCTGCAGCAGATAAACTTGTGCAGCCTAACACAGATGCCACACAGTCTTCCGAAACCGTTGGTAGGATTTCTTTACTTCTTGTCTTATTTAGATCTTTATGTTGGTTATTTTCCACGTATGTTTTTTTTCAGAATTAAATTAATATTATAAATATAATTATGATGTAATGTCATTTTTAGGCATGTTTTTGTGGGGTTGCAGATGGCAATGCCTGATTTTTACCAGCTCCTGTCATGATTTCTTCTTTTTAAGAAATAACTTATTCTTTCACTTACTATAAAATATTAAGAAGCTTTTAATTAATGTAAAAAGGACATTAAATAAATTGATATCCTGTTCTTGTAATTTATTATGCTGTTATAATGAAATTGGACAGTGTATTTATAGTGCCACTCAAAGGAATTTACTCCTTAGCAATAACATAAACCAAACAACTTTAAATGTTAATCAAAACAGATAACTGTATATTATAATTTTCTGAACTTAAGATGTTTCATGGTTTGCGTTTTAGGTCAGATTGATCAGTTCGAACCAACGAGTAAAGAACAATTTGACAAATTTGGGGAATTGTTGAAAGAAAAGATATTAAAATATGAAGTAAGGATTTCTTTCATTTATTATTTTGATTATCTTACGGAGCCCCTAAAGGGACATGAATGCAAAATATTTTATGTCGTGCGCACGAGTTACTAAGTCGTTTGAACGAGATACTAAGTCGTTCGAACGAGATATTAAGTCGTTCGAACGAGATATTAAGTCGTTCGAACGAGATATTAAGTCGTTCGAACGAGATGCTAAGTCGTTCGAACGAGATACTAAGTCGTTCGAACGAGATACTAAGTCGTTCGAACGAGATACTAAGTCGTTCGAACGAGATACTAAGTCGTTCGAACGAGTTACTTAAGTCGTTCGAACGAGATATTAAGTCGTGCGCACGACTTATTACAGCCAATCAGAGATCGTTTGTGATGATGCGTCACAGGTGATATCTATGCTCTAAATGCACATATCGATGGTGGTTAGCAGGGTGCCATTGAACAGAGAAAAAGTAAACAGTGCAAGATACATCGTTTCGAAGAAAAAAATTTCCTCCCCGCATTCCACCCCACCACCGTGGTGGTGTAGTGGTGGCGTCATTGCCTTGGAGCCGGAAGGTTCGAATCCACCTTGGGCAAGTCCTTCACTCACAATTGCTCAGCACTTCAGCGTGAAATTCCGATGCAGTGTCCGCTTTGTATTCGGGAGCGCCTCTGAGTAGAAAGAACTTGAACGGGCGCTATAGCAAGTGCTCATACAAACAAAACCCCGCCACACTCCGACCTCCACTGGTATGCGACCCGTGAAAATTGGGTTTTGGGTCAATTTTCCCCACCCCTCACCCTCTATCCCACCCACCCCCACCCGGCCCTTGCAGGCCGAGGTGTGTTGGGTGGAGGCGAGCCTCACCCACCCCAAACCTCACCCCACTCCACTCCACCATACTCCGACTTCCACCGGTACGCCACCCGTGAAATTTGAGTTTTCGGGAAAAATTGATCCCCCAACCCCACCCCACCTACCCCCACCAGGCGCCTGCAGGCCGAGGTGTGTGTTGGATGTAGGGATGTGGCCCGTGTAAAAATCTGTCTAGCTGGATTTGGACCTGGCACCGGAACGAAGAGGGCACCTCTGGCTATTGCGGACTGGATTTGATTTAGGCTAGCGCCGGTGATAAGCTGATCTCTTATACGTGGCTTTTGTGAGCGCTGAGAAATTCTCGAAGATTTACATTACATTACATACTGTAGGCCTATATGAGTTGAATCCCACGTAAATGCAAGAGAACCAATAGCCTACTCACAACACACACCAGCTAGGGCCATAGCTTAGCACGAAATTTATTAAAATAGGCCTAGGCCTAAGAGAAATTAATAAGTCGTGGCACATTATAAATAGGGGGCCTAATATTTATAATGTGCCACGACTTATTACAAATCGTTTCTATATTATAGAAACGATCTGTGATTGGCTGTAATAAGTCGTGCGCACGACTTAGTAACTCGTTCGAACGACTTATTAACTCGTTCGAACGACTTATTAACTCGTTCGAACGAGTTAATATCTCGTTCGAACGACTTATTAACTCGTTCGAACGACTTATTAACTCGTTCGAACGAGTTAATATCTCGTTCGAACGACTTAGTATCTCGTTCGAACGACTTAGTATCTCGTTCGAACGACTTAGTGACTCGTGCGAACGACTTAGTAACTCGTGCGAACGAGTTAATAAGTCGTTTGAACGACTTAATATCTCGTTCGAACGACTTAGTAACTCGTGCGAACGACTTAGCATCTCGTTCGAACGAGTTAATAAGTCGTTCGAACGACATAAAAATTTTGCATTCATGTCCCTTTAGGGGCTCCGTATTATCTTCAATCAGCATCACTAATAAAATTATGCAATCAATACAATTAACAACAGAGAATAATTATTAATTGTTATTTTTTTAATATTCCAAATGAAAAAAAATTTCTTCAGGTCCTTCGCTTATATGATTCTCTTAAATTGAAACATTACATTGTGATCTTCATTCAATCATTAATTTTTCATAAAAAAATTTATATAGCTCCCCTTCAAGAAGCCTACTGAGACGCGCTCCCAGCCCAGCCACGGGTAAAAGGATAGGTCTTGAGCAACTGGTAGAAAGCAAGCAAATTATTCTGTGTTATAAGCGCAGTGTATGGACGTTTCTGTATGAGAATAAAAAATTTGTTCTCACAGTCAGTAAATGACATAAAGTGCCGTTGCTTTTTTACTATGGAGCATTTACTCTCTAGATTTGAAAAAATTTTCATTCTGGTAAAATCTCAAACCTTTGTTATCGAGTGGCTTCTACCATTTTGGTATATTTTTGCCGCATGTTGTCTTTGTTATATGGTGCATAATATTCTGAGTGTGTTGCATGGACTAGACACGCTATGTGTCTAAGATTGTTATTATACAGATGAGTAAATTGGTATATCAATTATGAGTAAATTATTATATCAATTACTTTATACCACATAAAATAACTTGCTTTGTGAATCTCCAGCAACTTATTAATTACCATAGGAAATAATTAATTTATATTAACTTTGTGTCCCGATAAAATTTATTGTATTCTTGTTTCACTTTGTATATATCAAACAACAAATAATGTTAATTGTATTGTCCATATTAACAGTAAGTAAAAACTATAAAGTTGACCTCATAGAAATTAACTTTATTTATTAAATTATAAAATGACTTTCATTTAAGATTTTAGCTAAGTAACTTTTTAGGAGTTTTTAATAAGTGATTAATAATTTAGCAATGATTAATTAGTCCATTGTTTTATTGAGTTAATATTAATTGTTTCTTCTTGATTGTTTAGAATTCATCTTTCTACGTTGCCTTCTTGGAAAGTCTGTTACGCGATGCATCCACCAATCGTAAGTAATCGTAATTCTACTACACAAATTACAGTTAAGTAATCGTAATTCTATTACACAAATTACAATTAAGTAATCGTAATTCTATTACACAAATTACAATTAAGTAATCGTAATTCTGTTACACAAATTACAATTACGATGTTTTATTGCAAAACTTTATAACAAATAATTAATTATATGCTCATGGTTAATTAATAGCAGATTTTTAATGTTATTTTTATGTTATCTATATATATAAAAATGAAACTTTCCAATAGTTTGTGTAAAGTGTTCTCGAAACGTACCGCACAGATTGTTTTGAAAATTTCACAAAACCTGCCATTCCTATCTGAGAGTGTCCATTTTTCTTTTTTTCCGAAAACACGCAATATTTTCCACAAAAAGTGAAGTTTGCATTCCGCTCGACCGCCATTTGCAAATTCAAAACCGCACGTTGCCAGATTCACAAACGCCTTGACAGTGACTGCGACCATGCAGACGAAACATGAATGAGCTTGCGTGCCGTGACGTCATAAGCGATTCGCATAATTATTTTGCGGCCTTCTTGGTTCAGGGAGGAAAGGAGCGGGACGGAGGGGGAGGGGGAGGGAGGCGGCGGGGGATGGGGAGGGGAGGGGGGGAGGAGGGGAGAGTCTTTTCTGCCACAGCAACGCGTGGCCGGGTACAGCTAGTAGATATTATAAAATTAACCATGATTTCTCTAGCAGTTGAATCTGACTTTTTTATGTTGTAGTTGTTAACTTTATTAAAACTATTACGTTATCGTAATTTCATTTACAGTTGAAGCCGATGATGTAAAGAAGATACTTAACACAGTGAATGCCGTTTCAAATGAGAAAGTGAAACAGCAAAAGGTTGGTCTAGGAATGTTTAATCTTCTAGCATTGGAACTGTTTAGAAGATGCTACGGGAATAGAAATGTTCTACTGTGTATGTATGTACAATCGTACATACACAGTTTACATACATACACTCATGTAGCATAATTGTGTACTTGCATGTATACAAGCCTGTTTAGGAGAGGCTAGTGGGATAGAAAGCTCTGCTAAGTACATACATGCATGAACACTGGTTATAGCGCCTCTTTAAGATTCTACTCAAAGGCGTTCCCGACTGCAGCAAAGACACTCAATTGGAGTTTCACGCCAAAGTGTATGAGCAATCGTTCAGTGTCCCTATGCGGCGGTTTGAGGTGGATTCGAACCTGCTACTTTCTGGCTCCAAGGCACTGAACATGCCTCTACACGACCACACCCCACTCATGTAGTATAATTGCATACTTGCACGTATACAATAAAACTTTGTTAGTTTGAATTTCGGTATTCCATTTATATCGATGAACAGTAAGTGGCCGCCTGGCCGCGATCAAGGGTGCAGTGTGTGAACTCGGGCGTCTTATTTATTTTTCAGCTTGTGATGAAAATGGATGTGCCAAATAACTTTTGTAGGATTGTAACCTAAAATCTGGTTAGCAGACTCAAACCGCAACAGAACTTAATAGGATTCTTTAATTGCAGGACAGCTTAGAATATGTTTCTTTTCTGTTGTTTTTCAGGCGGCCAAAGGTAAAAAGAAGCCGAAGAAAGCAACTCTCGTCGTTGGAAAAGATACGGCGAAGGAGGAAATCGGTGGAGAGGTGGACTATGATGATTTTGATGACTATATGTAGATTTTTTGCAGTGCATCGATTTGTTTACTAGGGTGGGAAATGTGAAACTGATTTTTGTTATTGATCAAAATTGGTTTTAGGTCTTATGCAAAATAAACAGTTGTAACTTTAAGAAATTCAAGGAAAATGAGGTTTTTGAAGATTTAGCCAACGTGTTTAACCCTTTAGTGACGAGAGTGTGCTGAAAGTGGATGGGAAGCCAATGCAGCTCATCACTATAGTGTTAACACAATTATCAACTGTTTTTTATGTTAAAGTTGTTATTTGAGGTAGTTTATGGTGGACACATCTTGGGGATAAATATTTCATACAATCACGTTTTAAACAGACGCTGGAAGATTAAATAAACTGTTTTCTTAATATTGTATTCTACAGTTCATGATGGTATTGGTGTGTTGTTGGCTTTTTTGTAAGCAATATTATTACAGAAATATGTAGTAAGCTTATATATATGACTTGAACTTTGCAATTTTAGTGCAATCATAAACATCCAAATGCCGAGCGTTTAATTCTGTGTTGATATAAACATTAGAGCAGTACTGGTGATGTATGGAAGAACAATAGTAGAAGAAGCTAACCCACGAAGCAGTGACTTTGTTTCTTAGATTCATTCTCCTCTGTCGCCTGATTTTCATTTTATGACAGGAGTTTATGGGCATACTATCTTGGAACGTCAGCATGCTAACCTCATTGACTGTCAACACCCAAGCTGCAAGACTATAATTATTATTGTTTAGTATTGTATATAAACTGCTTGTCTCAGCAAAATGGGTGCTATAACAAGTGCTCATACATTGCACGATTTTTCAATCAGTTTCCTAATTACTGCCAAGTAAAAACTGACAAGAAAGGAGTCCAGCAATATTACTTTTAAAAATTTAACCACTTCGTTCAGAACTCACTTTAATTTCTTATCATCATTTACCAAGATGATATAATAATACTGTATGCAAACTCAATACGAGTTAAACGTCACTAACTTAATATTCAAACAAAGCAGTGCAGATTTTACTGAGAATCTTATCAGTATCGAAACCAATTCATAGAAACAAAAAATAATAACAATCAAACAACTTTAATTGCTGATTAATTAGGAAGTGTGTTTGGCTGACTAACTCTGAACAATTGCATCACCGAGTAGCTATTAAGACACAGTGAATGTACTTTTTCTGAAAAACTCAAATATAATACCCCAGGAAACGGTCAGACCCGCCGGTGATACATGAGATCAGATATCTGAACATGTATGTAAGAGCCTTCGCAGGCATCTTTTGCAGGCGTCTTGGTAACAGTCTTTTGGGGGAAAAAGACATTGCATTATATCAGTGGTTCCCAACCTTTTTAAAACTTGAGGGCCACTTTTTCTAAGTTGGAGGACATGAGGGCCACTTTTTCTTAGTTGAAGGATATTAGGGGGCCACAAGGCTAAAATTTAATAAACTAAAAGCATATAAAATTGTTATAATTGAATCAAAACAGAATGTTTTATGTTTTTATAGACGTCAAAATAAAATAACTTGTAATAAGAAATTAATTATGTGTTCTATCCTGTTCAAATTATCAATTTTTTCATATATTTTTAAAAATTCTCTGACAGATGAGGGGCCATATTTTTAGGTCTGGCAGGCCACTTTTGGCCCGTGGGCCACGGGTTGGGCACCACTGCATTATATCAACGCAAGTTATTATCAATGGAGACTGACAGCATTTTTTTAGGATCCTGTTCATAAAGACAAAAGCTCGTAGACAACAACAAAAAACATACACATCAACTTATGAGATGCTTATAAATGCATTAATATGCAGATACACATGATTAGACCTTCATCATAGTATACAAGAAAAAAGCATGCATCATTGCTTATGCGAGCTTCTGCCCAATGCCATTTAAATGCTTTCATCCGTGTTACATGCACACATACATAAACAGCAGCAATACAAAAAGGCACCAGTTTAAACATGATGCCAAAATGCTACGTTCAGGTGGAAACAGAAACATCGTAATCGTAAACCTGGAATGTATACAGCGCCCACAAAAGCTAAGTTGCAGTCTTTCACAGGCACTCGATCAAAACAAAGTTGACAAAAACATGATTGGTATTAATCAGAAACTTATATTATGCTACCTTTAATAGTTCAACTGAAAGTAGCTGGATAAAGACAAGTCTACAATAATCTTTGAAATTAAATAAAAGAAAGAAAATGGATTCCTGAAAGCTGGAATTCCGTGATGGGATGACCATGCAAGAAGGCATGGAAACCATTGAAACCATGTTTCTTGGTGCCAGATGCTGAAGTGCATTGTAAACAGACAGCCACTTAAAATGGTGACCATGCAGACATGATTGCGAGGAATCAGTGAGTTTAATTTAATAGCACAAGTCTCTAGTAAATATCCATATCTTCAAGGCACTTCTCACGCACATGCAGTCAGTAAATCTGAATCTGTATGCTCGCTATCACAGAAGTGCATGGGACACAGTCTATGCTCTAACCAATGTTTGTATGCATTGTATACATCTAAATACTTCTAAACTACATTTCAAGAAGCTCACCGGAGTGGCATTTAGAAGCTCACAAGAGTGCTCACGTGTATACATGCATATACAATTATGCATGTCATAGAAATATGTAAATATAAATATAATATTATTATAATTATATATCATAGAAAATACTTCAGTATAGACATAGAAAACACATCCGTATAAAATAAACAAGAATAAATAACATTTTCAATTCATATAAAAAGAAACAGAAGTACAAAATGAAAATTTGAACACAAAATGATAAATTTGCTCAGATGTTGAAAAATTAGTTATTATAACGGTTAACAGCAATAATTAAACGAGACAGAACTGAGATTCAAAGGCCTGGTTTGGCGGGAAAATAGAAACATAAAAGCATAAACAGCTATATAAACAATAAATAACATAGAAAAATAAACTTTCACAACCATACTGAAACTGTGGCTCCTGTTCGAGCCTTCTCTCTAGCGTAATATGACACCATCTAACACAAAATGTAGAAAAACCATATTCACATCTGTATAAAAAAGAATACCAAAACAAACAGAATCATAAAATAAACAACAAAGACATTGCAACATGCATGAAACTGCATTTGCCAAAAACATCCTCTGGTGACTGACTTACGAGACAGGAAAATTAAAGTCAAGTTCAGCTTAAATGACTATAATGCTTTTAAATGACTTAACACACACAATTCATGCGGTACTTGACAACACAACTTCCTGGATTCGACTCCCTAGCTTTTAACCGACTCACGCGATCCCAAAGCAACCTGAATGGCATTGATTCGCATCTGGTCAAGCGAACCATGGCTCAGGTATGACGACAGGCTTCCCCTGTCGTACCTGTTCGCTTGCTCAAGTCGGCTGCGGAATGCGTTTATGACTCGAAGCTGAAAAAATCATAACCAAGAATACGTTGTTTTAATGAGCAAAATCCAACTCTTAATTCAAGCATGGACACCCACAGACTTTTACAGAAGGGGCAAAATACAATGGTCACAGACTTTAAATCTTTTAGAAAGAACATGAAAAAGAAAAGTACGAAATTAAGAACATGGGTATTTTTATGCAGGTTTCTAAATGTTAATTTATCCATTTCACCCTGTGTACCTTTAGCATCATTAGTGCAAGAAAATTAGTTAAAAACCAAAAAGTGGTAGACAAGAAATAAATGTAAATTTTCTAGGATGGGCAAGTGCACCTCTTGCCCCTATGTACAGGCACTCATGAACGCAAGCATTGTATTGTCGATATCATTATGATCATTATTATTACATTGTTTACTGCTATTATTTTGTGTACTCTTTCGAATAGTCATTCGCCAAATTCTGCCAGGGAGAAGTTCCCAAGTGCCAAGTGCAATGCTAATAATTATAATGGACATGTCAAGAGCTGGTTCAAAGGTTCTCAGAAGCCGAACCCCCCGGCCTGTGGGCCGTATGTTGTCCACCCGAGTTAGACATTCATCCATGCACTGCCTTCAAAATGCAACATACTTATTAAAACACATTATTAAAAGTGATTTTCTTAACAAAGGTGTTTTTGCACATCAAAATATATATAAACATCATACATGTATATCTAATACTGTGTAAAGAAATATGTATGTTTAAGTGCATGTATCCAAGCACGTATGACATCGTATGTACAAAACTGCACATGTATGTGAATAGCTGAACATTACGAAACGCTAATAACGATTATTATCCTGTCGACCATAATTATACCTGACTCTGAAGTCTTTTAATTCCACGAATCCATAAGATTCTTCCTCTGGTGTCAAATTCATCTTCAACTTCATCCATTTCATCCAGCTTCTGATCCAGCTTCTCAATTTCCTCAACAGAGGTCGCTCCGATTCTCATCTTTTTCGGCAGCTTGCGTGTCGGAATGGTTGTGATGACCTGCACAGAAACCAAACTTAGAACTGAATTTATATAGCACTAAGAAAACAAGAAGTTACACAATTATTGTTTACACCACTCTGCATGTATTTCACTGAACCTTTTTGAAGAGCAGTCACTCAAGCCCTGAGAGATAGCCGTGGGCACAAAGTATTGGGTACGTAATATTCTCAGCCTCAGAATATGAGAACAGGGTACCAGCCCTTTCCCTCACAGCCTGAACATGAATTCATTACAGGGTATGGGCACAAGTGGCGACAAGATGTTGAAACAAATGTTTGCCCTGAAAGGAATTTTAACTCCAAACCTCTCAGGTATCGCACATCTCTTTTCAAGGACCCATAAATTACCAAATGAAGGCACTTTTCACCTTGCAAAAATGATGTTGAAGTTCCTAATTGCCACTCTTTCATTTTACAGATGGCAAATCACGAATCCAAAGGTCATGGACACAAGACCATTGCATCACACAGGTAACAATTCACTCTCCAGCTTATGCCGTAGTTGTCTCTTGATATCCCCTTTTTTCCTAATCCAAACATGTATATTTGTTTCATGAAGTACCATGAATCCAAACTCACCTGACCCCACACGAGCGCTCCCAGTCCAAAGAACAGACACCACATCCACTGATCGACTTCCAGATGAACCGTCGCAAACGCCAACGAACCGAACTGTACTATGACAACCTGTCAATCAAAGAACAATTCAATCATTTCACAGAACGACACAACCTGTCAATCAAAAAATAATTCACTCATTTCACAGAACTACACTTAATCTTAGAGTTGCATGCCTTAGAAGTTTCTCAACAGACTGGCAAACAAGCACGATACCTTTACCCATTTTCTACCGTGTTATAACACTGTACATCTAATTTCCAATTATATATTCTTAAAAGCTTCTCAGATGCATAATTCACGTTCCCAGAGAGTTATTATTATTATTACTATGTCGCTGGTCCTACAACCTGGAATGGCCTCCCTGTTACACGGCGCTTAGACCCCATGGGTCACTCCGCTCTGTTCCTTAAGAACCTCAAAACTGTCTTATTTAGTCGTGGTTGGGCCCGGAGTGCTTCTAAATATATTACTTTGAAGAGGCATCATGTAAAAATTCTCGAAATACATAAATAAAATCGTTGAAACAAATGATCATTACCTGTGCAATGAACGTTCCAATCCAGATGCCAACAAAGACATAGTTGGAGAAGATGCCTTTGAAAACGTTTCTCTGGCCATGGATCTTGCGAGCGTTGATTTCGTTGAAAAGTGTCATCATCACGAACGTGTTGAAGATGATGCAGAAGTGCGATGACGGCCGAGCATAGAGTTTCACATCTCGACCGCTGTCGATGTCTAGAAACCTCTCTCCTGAAATGCACAAACATATATATAGTGAGAGGATGGACTGGCAAGACAAAGAAACAGGAAGATAAACAAGCACAGTGGAATTTGCTGCCCAGACAAAATAAGGCGTAGCGACATATATGAGATAACAAAAGGATAAAAGGGAAAATGTAATCATAAGGTAAGATTCGACTATGGAAAGACAAGATAATGTGTTGGCAAGCAAACTTGCTTGGATAATTGTGTGGCAAGGGAGAGGGAAGGTTAGTCCCTCAGTTTCAAGACTATAATAATGAAGGTTGCCAATAATGGCAAGAGGGAGGAGGGAAGGGATGGTTCATCCCACATTTTTCCAAGGCTAAAAAATACATAATGGCAACGGAGAGGGAAGGTTCACCCCTCAGTTACCAAGGCTAAAATAACAAAGGTTGCCAATAAAACATAATTAATACATATCCAAGGCAGTCTCAGTGGATCTTGCAGCCCAGACATCTAGAAATCTATATTCAACAACTAATAATATACTTGACAGATAATGAAAAATCTTACAAGATGTGCAAAAGATTGCTCTATTTGTAAGGCAAATGACAGACTTAAAAATACAAGTGTAAAAGAATGCTCCCCTTTCTTCATCCTTCTACACGAGTTCATGAAAGCTGTATATTCTTCTACATGAGTCCATGAAAGCTGTGTAAATACATCAAGCCAAACATCTATACTCGTAATGTGTATAAAAGTCTCGTTAACCAGCAAATAGCAGGAAGATGATGATTGACAGTTGGTAGATGGATTGGCCGATAATGTTCTTCATCATCGTCCGTGAGATCAGCGGCTTTGTTCTGCCATACGGTTTCCGTAGCAACAGTTCCTCCGTTGGTATTTCCGTTGCAAGGGCGAGTGATGCCAGCGTGTCCATGATCAGATTCACCCACAACATCTGAATCGCCTTCAAAGGTGAATCCTAAATTGGAAATAATTTCAATCAGATTCTTTTCATTGACATAACTAAGATATAATTACGTGCAACAAATGAGCAATTATGTCTCTTTGAAATTTGAACATGATGCTGCAATTATAAATGTTTAATTCTTCGTAAATCACTTTTTATTGAAAACTAATCCATACCAAGTGCACAACATCTGCACGCAGCTACTGCATGGCAAAATGTCCTTGCTGAGAAAAGCCTTTGTTGTTCCCTATTGTCTGTGGTTCCATTTCACTGTCTCTGCGTTCCTCTCTACCTGCCCATCTAACACCCTTCATTCCTTCCTGATCCTGTTCCTCCCAATCTCGCCCTGTTCGCCTCCCTGTCCTATGTGCCTGTTAGCCATTCATACCTACCTGCCTGCTTTGCCCTATTCATGCCATCCACACTTGGCTGCCTACCCACTGTCGCACCTGCCTTCCCCTCTCTTTCTATCCCTCTCATCCTGTATTGTACATGACTGATTTCAGATTCTATCACCAAGAGATTTTCAGTAATGGATAACAAGCTGGCCTAGAGTGCGAGAAGTAGCGAGTTTGAGCCCCCGTTGGGCAGATATGCTTTGTAGGCTGCTATTAGCACCGTGCATTGCAGGCTGTCTGTCCAGTTAGTATAGTTAAGATTTGTGCATTCTGTGATCTGCATTCTTGTGAACTGTTTCAACTGCATAATTGCACACTGTAACCGGGTGCGTTCTGTCAACTGGATTGTTGAATAAACGAAAAATATTATTATTATTAATCTGCAATAGATGCTCACAATCTCTACTAGGTGCCTTTCATGGTGAGTAGAACTAAATTTTTAACAAAGAGCAACTGATAAAAACCTTTGATGTAAATAAATAAAATAAAAACTAAGCAGAATAAACCTTGATGGCACACGCTCCAATAAAGGCGACGATTACGGCCACGATGTTGACCGTCAGCTGAAACTGAAGGAATTTGGCGATGCTGTCATAGATGTTACGGCCCCACATGATCGCTTTCACGATGCTCGTAAAGTTGTCGTCTGTCAAAATGATGTCGGACGCCTCCTTCGCAACGTCGGTCCCTGTGATGCCCTGGAAAACACGCGTAAACAAACAAAGGGACTACGGTTATGAGAAACGGTTCAAGGCACTATTTTAAGTGCCTGTAAACAGAAACATTCATATCACATACATTGTACACATACATTCATATAGCACATTTTTCAGATATTGAAGAATCTTTAAATGCTCAGCCTATAGTAGATTTCAAACTAACTGCAAACACATTTGCTTTGATGAATTAAATAGCCATGCGATGAATTAAATAGCCAAGCAATGAATTAAACAGCCATGCAATGAATTAAATAGTATGCAATGAAACAAATAGCCAAACAGCGAATTAAATAGCCACGTCTGCAGCTTTTATTGGACTCACTAACACAAGCCCAAGAAATTTTAGAGCTGCAAGTCTTTGAAATTTATAATTAACACAAATGAATATTCTTTTCTAATTAGCATATTTATAGTTTATATTCATTTCTAATTAGCATATTTACAAATGAGTCTGACAAACCATGGCGAATCCGACGTCTGCTTCCCTCAGAGCCGGACCATCGTTGGTTCCATCGCCAGTCACAGCAACGACCTCTCTTCTGGGGTTCAGTCGACTGTCGATTATCCCCTGGACAAGATTGTATTTGTCCGAGGGAGAGGAACGTGCGAGAACCCTCAGCCGAGGCCAGATCCTGTCCAGACGATCTTGTTCAACCTAAGGGATAGAAGATCAAAACGAATTGTTGTCTAGTGGCCTACTTATTTATAGCAAATACTATTGCCATTATCTATCATCATTATATTTATTTGACCAGAACCACGAACAATCCTTCGGGAAACAGAGATGCTTTCTCAGAAAATTAATCACATTTAGAGTGGCAATGTCTCATCGTCGTCGTCCTCATCATCATTCATCGTCGTCAACAACAACATCATCACATCTCAACTTATTATTATCAAATCTCAATTTATCATTAAATCTCAATTTATCGTTAAACCTCAGCTTATTGAGATTGACTGTGGAACATCCTGGCATCTGGCCACTTCATTCAGCCAAGTCTTCCTTCTTGGTCAGTAAACGAATGCAAAACGAATGCCGGGAGATAAAGCCATTCGTTAGCCCTGTTTGCACACTAATTAAACGGAAATCAAATGAGCCGTTAAATAAACAATTCACATCGATCCAATACAAAACCTACATCTGGAGATTCTGGATTCGATCGGATCATGCTGTCGAAATCTCTTCCCTCGATCACGATGAAGTCTTCCCCTGGATGAAGGATGCCGCACTTTGTTGCTATCGAACGAGCCGTATTCACATTGTCTCCGGTCACCATTCGCACGGTTATTCCAGCTCGCTGGCACTTCTGTATCGCAGCCGGCACCTTGAAAGAGAAGAATACATCACGGATGTATATTGAGATAAGAAAGTATAAAGCACAATTATGAATCACTCAAGTCTGCCAGATTGAAGAAGAGAAAAGCGGCCTTCTCCTGAGCTAACCCACATACACAATAATTATGGGTATGATGTTTCTTGGTATTTTAGAAGGTTCTTTCTTGGTCACAGCAAGCAGTTAACAAATTCTTTATTGATTGAAGATGAAGGTTGAGGAAACTGACCTCTGGACGAACAGGATCTTCAATTCCAACAATTGCGATGCACGTCAGTTGAGATACAATCTTCTCTTCATCCTCCCAATTTATGTCATCAATCATCATACGCTCATCATTAATAGCACCGTCGTCTAAAGATATCACCACCAATTATTATTATTATTATATTCTATAACTATTACCATCGTATCTTAACATGAGCACCTGAGAGTAGTAATTGTAATTGTACATTTATGTAGCGCCCCTTCAAGAGAACTCCTCAGAGGCGCTCCCGACCTGACACCAAACCACAATCAAAGAGAATGGTTTTCAAACGCTTGCGGAAAAGGGGCAAAGAAAGACAAAGACGTTCATTACGAAGACTAATAGGTAACTTATTCCAGTAATGCTAATAATAATAAAAATATAATGATAATAATATTATTTTTTTCCTACACACAGGAAGAATCCCTCAAGATTCATATAAAGTCCCAAGAAACACGAAAACTCGTTTGAAACAGATAAACAAACTGTGTCAAGTTTCTTTTAAAAATTGTTTCTTCTATTTATCACACATGGAGTTTCCAAATAGTGTTATTTTTCAAACTGAAGTATCATGATCCATCAGCAATAAAAAGTTACGGAAACTCAGATTTTGAACTCGCTTTTCCAATGGATTGCGATTTTTATTTTTATTTTACTTTAAAAAAAAACAATTACTGATGTCTGTGACATCATTATAACAACACTATAGAAGTAATGAAGTTAGTTAGATAAAAAATTAACAAGAAATGAGGCCATCAATTAGTTTCCCCATCATACATATTCGACCATGCCTTCAAGCATACCTAAATATATACAGGAAAATACAGAAGGGAAGAAGGATACCAGATACAAAATCCTTGTAGGCGAGGCAGATGGTTCGTAGCCCCTCAGATGACATCGGTTCTATGATTTCTCTCACCATCTGATCCTGATCGAAAGATGTAAATCTCGCTGGCTCCCCATTTGATCCCAGAATCCAACTGCACCTAAAATAAACACCAATTAACAGATCTGTTTAGCAGTGGCCTGAATCTGTTTAAGCATAGTTATAAATCAGTTTATCTGAGTAAAATTTATCAATGATAGCAATTTTGTAACATCCTGCATTTCTCCAGGAATACCAACTACTATCCAACAATTTGAATTTTTTTACAGACACTTCTTAAATAACCTTAAATGCATCTGGTAACAAGCACCATTGCAAAAGCACCATATTCGTTGACAAAATCAAAAATCAGGTACTCCAAAAATGTCCATGTGCTTCATACTTAGGTAACAATAAACATCACTTCTTTTTCTTTGTTTTAGTTCATGAGCTCATCACCCTTTGCTGTCTTCTCTACTAGTATCAATCCTGTGACACCATATTCAGCCATTGCATGCTCATCACCCTTTGCTGTCTTCTCTACTAGTATCAATCCTGTGACACCATATTCAGCCATTGCATGCTCATCACCCTTTGCTGTCTTCTCTACTAGTATCAATCCTGTGACACCATATTCAGCCATTGCATGCTCATCACCCTTTGCTGTCTTCTCTACTAGTATCAATCCTATGACACCATATTCAGCCATTGCATATCAACTTTGCACAATCTCTGATATCATGAACAATTTTGTGTTTGGTTCTTCTCTAACTCCTGAGTTAAGTATATGTAAGTGCAAAAAAACCTGTTTAATCATCTTACCACTCAAAAAGCAAAGAACAATTACCACATTTTCAAAACTTGCAAATATATGGGGCTATATAAATAATAGTAGGTTGTGTTATAATGAGACTATCCCCAACTGTGCCAAATTATATTGTAAGATACAGAGGACCTTATATCATCATTGTTGCTATAATACACATTTCTAACATGCATGAGGTGACACAAACAGTAGGCAGGTTCATGAGGAGCAGGAAGTGCTCGTGTAAAGTAGGAAATTAGGAAACAAAAAAGGAGCTAAAAGGAGCTAGAAGAACATTCTAGAGCCCAAATTATCTTTACACGCAAATTAAACTTGAAAAGAACACAAAAAGTTGCCTACTTTCGCAGGACAATTTCCGATGCACCCTTCGTGAATAGTCGCCATCCACTGGCGATCGGAATGACGGTGCTCATCGACTTACGGATGGAGTTGAACGTGAAGACTTTCCGGAAAGATTCTTCTGGAAATGACTCCCGGAATCCCTCGTAGCTCTGCTGAAGGTCGAGGACGTAGCCGAGAAGGGCGCACTCCGTCTTATTGCCAAGTTGTTTTGGAAGGTCACCTTTGACAGCTGATGGCTGAAAATTAAAGAACATTCACTTGATTATATAAAATGTGCATCATAATCATAGATACACATAAATAATTTGACATTGTCTACAGGACAGTTAATACATAAACAAATGTAAAAGTAAGTAAGTAAGCCAGTCAGTTAGTAGTAACAACAAATGTAACAACAATAATAATAATAATAGCTGTCCCAGAATGCATTTTTAAGTCTCCAGATAATTTTTCAAATCATGATGGATCTGAGGTACCTTAGGTAAAAAGAAGAAGAATTACAATAATATTAATAATAATAACATTAATAATAATCACAGTAACAGTGATGAAAGAAAAATGTAAGTGTAACGTACTAGAATGCATGATGTGTAACGTACTAGAATGCATGATGTGTAGGCGCAGTTGACAGAGATCGCTTGGACCAACAACTCTCCGGTTCTTTCTGGAAATTCATGAAAGTCTGGAGTTGATTTGTAGAACTTGCCTAAAACACAACATCTGCCCTTTGATGGATATATTCAGCATTGAAATGCTTTGGAATACACTGCACAGCTGACAAATGCTGTGCACAAGAAATTCTCAACAGCACAGACGTCATAGCTTCACTTCAACTACTACTGAAGTACTACATGTATTATTATAATTTATTGCACCAGTATTATTAATTTAGTAAGTTCAGGGGTAGTAGTAACAGCAGCAGCATTAGTATTAGTAGGTAGAACAACAGGAGTGGTAGTTGTCGCATTTACAAAAACTAGTGGCAGTTTCATTATTATCATTACCAGTAGAAGTGTTCAGTGATGGTATTAACAATAGTAGTCACTAACAGCAGATAGCACGCAATACTATGCAGTCAAAGATTTATTATTACAAGATTCGTCATATATTACCATTACAGTAATTAGTATAATTAACGTGCTATAGAAGTCACAAGACGAGTGCATGCTGGTTACCCGCAATGTAACTCTGGACGACGGTCATGCGATTCGTAGTCAGGGTACCAGTCTTGTCGGAACAAATGCACGTTGCGTTTCCCATCGTCTCACAAGCATCGAGATGTCGCACTAAGTTGTGGTCGTACATCATTTTCTTCAAAACAACAAGAAAATCATTTGCACTTGGACAAGATGATCCAATTTAATCTAATCTAATGGCTTCTAATCTAATCTAGAGTACACAGATCAGACCATGGCAAGAACATTTACCCAATAAAATGAAAATATAAGTCAGCTCACCCACGTGCACATAGTAAGCCTAACAGCACATTGAGAAAATAAAGTCAGAGGGCAAACAAATGCAGTTCATAAAGTCAAGGTAGGTTTGTCCAAAGCAGGAACAATTATTCACCTGACCAGACTAAACCAACCAAAGCACATGCAAACACTCACACATTCAGACTAAATCAAAGTAAGCAGTTGAATTTCTTTCAAAACCACTATTCAAGAAAGTATATTTATTACTTGTTGCTAACTACTCACTGGATAAACAGTCAACTACAACTACTTCTTTAACCACCAGTACTATAATTAACTACTGCCATAACTATATAAAAAAGCCTACTCATTCAGACAGGATTAAGTCTACCCACCTGGACAGAGTAAGCGAGAGCAAGGGTGACAGCGAGTGGGAGACCCTCTGGCACAGCGACAACGAGGACAGTGATTCCGATGATGAAGAACTTAACAAAGTATTGAACGTAAACGACGTCCCACGACTTTTGTTCCAAGACAAATGTTTCGATGCAGAAGCGAGTGATGAGAATGAGAACGGTCAGAGCAGCAGCCACCGTACCTACAGCCATAGCATCACACAAGTCAAGCATCAGTCAATCTTAAGGTCAAGGCCAAAGAACTGATTCCAGGATAGACACTCGTACATAGCACACAAACAGACCTCCAGACAGAGAAAGACAGACAGACCTCCAGACAGAGAAAGACAGACAGACCTCCAGACAGACAAAGACAGACAAAGACAGACAGACAAAGACAGACAGACAAAGATCAAGACAAACAAAGACATACCAGCTGAAAATGGGGCATTAGCTTCATTCAATTATAACCAATGTGTCCAATACTATGAAGACGCACTTAAAACTTATCAAGCGAATTGATCCATAAATACACACATTAATCCATACATCCATACAGAGCCGGATTAAGAAATGTGGGGGCCCTGTTCGAAAAAAATTTTGACGAAAATTCTGACGACGTTTTTTCCAAAAATGTTTTCCATTTTCAGTCGCGAAAATTTATGACGACCTTTTTTTAGCCATTCGATCGAAATCTTATGGAAATTTCCCACGAATTTCCCATTTTCTCCCATTTTTCGCTTGCCAAAATCTCTAATGACTAAAAAAAGGTTGTAAAAATTGTTTTTCGCAGATGTGTGGGGCCCCCTAAAGTGTGGGGGGCCCTGTTCGGCCGAACATGTTGAACATGCCTTAATCCGGCCCTGCATCCATAAATGCATAAGCACGCAAATACAGAGCCCAAGTGAATGCAGAAATACGTAAATACTGACGGCCCACTGCATCCTCAAAACACAGGCTGCACCACTTGCCCACAATTGTCACTTTGTCAGGCATCCTCTTTAACATAGTATCCAATATCTTGCCCTTTAACCTTCTAATAATACTGTCAATGTTTGGTGTTCACACAAACTGTTTGTTTGATGGAGTCATTTATTGTGAGCTAATATTAAACATACAAACCGGCATATCCAATTTGCACAGCAAGTTTTGTCAGCTTTGCCTGTAGCACAGATTTTGCCTTTGTGCTTGGCTTTTTGTTGGCAGCTGGTCCTCCTGCACAACCTGAAAATTAAAACTGCCATTAATCAAATAATAAATAATAATAAATAATTCCAATTAATCAGAAAAACACAACTGATCTTTAATTTCATCAGTATCTGCCGGTCTATCTGTCCATACAAGTCTGAAATTGTGTCATTGTGCCCGTCTGTGTATTTTTAAAATATCTATCCATCTATCTATCTATATATTTGTCTGTCTGTTTGCTGCCTGTCTGTCTGCCTATGTCTGTATGATAGTTTCAGATGTTCATTAGTTAGTCTACACGTCTGGAAGCACAGACATTGTGACCTACATGATGATTCGCCTTTCTTTAGTTCCTCCGTTGCACCGAGTAACCTCAGAATCGATCCTTTCGTTGAGTTGAGTCCAACGGCCGTCACAACCATTCGACCGCTCCCCTCCATCACATGCGTCCCTTCAACACACAGCACTTCACTTTATCGGAACAAAAGAGCATCAATATGTGCTCATGTGGGCATATTCCAGGTCCTTGGCCACCATCATGACCATCACAACCACCATAAATACTACCACCACCATGACAATTACCACCAACATAACCATCAGCATCACCACGATAGCACCATCACCATGACCATTACCAACAACATTACCATCACCACCACCAATATCATCACCACGACTGTCAAACCACCACAACCAAACCCACCAACATACATTTAATGATCTCAAGCCAAAACGATACATCTTGGCAATGCACTAGGGCAAACATCTATATAAATAAAAATGAAACTTTCCAATAGTTTGTGTAAAGTGTTCTCGAAAAGATTGTTTTGAAAATTTACCAAAACCTTCCATTCCTATAGGAGAGTGTCCATTTTTCTTTTTATCCGAAAAAACCCAATAGTTTCCACAAAAAGTGAAGTTTGCATTCCGCTCGACTGCCATTTGCAAATTCAAACCCGCACGTTGCCAGATTTCATAAACGCCTTGACAAGTGACTGCGACCAGACGAAACATGAATGAGGTCGCGTGCCGTGACGTCATAAGCGATTCGCATAATAATTTTGCGGCCTTTCAACATTCTTGGTTGAGGGAGGAAAGGAGCGGATGGAGCGGGACGGAGGGGGAGGGGAGGGGGAAGGGGAGAGGGAGGGAAGGGAATGGGAGGAAGGGAAGAGGGAGGGGAGGAGGGGAAGCGGGAGGAGGGGAGGGGGATAGTCTTTTCTGCCACAGCAACACGTGGCCGGGTACAGCTAGTTATTTATATAATTGCACCAATTATATGTATGTATGTGCACTTGTTATAGGGCCCTTTCAGGATTCCTACTCAGATGCGCTCCCGAATGCAGCGCGGGCACTTAATCGAAGTTTCACGCCGAAGCGCATGAGCCATTGAGAGTCAAGTACTTGCTCACGGTCCCTACGAGGCTATGGCGCCGTAACACGGCCACGCCATTACAAGAGCGTCATGTAATGGGCACACTAGTGAAGTCTTAAACTCCTTAGCCCTTTGCCCATTTACCCCAGAATATCTGCTGAACACACGCTTAACGGGAAAAATGAACGGTTAAAGGGTTAATAACTGCATACAAATTAAGAGACAGTGATATTGGACGACAATTGCTGTAGCCTCGTAGCTAGACTTAATCAAGCACCAACCTGATAAGAGGCAAAGCTCGTAGTTTTCGCCCTTCCTAGCCAGATCCGTTTCGCCAGTCAATGCACTTTCGTCCACCTTCAGATCATTGCTGTGGATAACAATGCCATCAGCAGGTAGCATATCACCTGGAAAAACAAAAAACGAGTAGCATACAAACCATCGTGTGTAATCGATGCAATTATCAAATCTGCACGGATTTTCATATTTGTTTTGCGGGACTATAATTATGAATCCATGAATCCATCAGACTAGATTTGATTTAGATTAAGATTGGAGGAAACTTTCCTATAAAGCGATTCAACCATCGGATCGAGAAAGGTTGAAAATAAGACAAGATTAAGATTAGATTAGATCGCCATCTTGAACTGTAATCGTAACTCTCTTCATTGTAGTCTTGAAAATTGTACAATCTCCAAAAGCCAGAACAGAAAATAACCGATAATGTAGGCTACAAGAAATTTAAAAAACATTCGTTTATCTTAGAAGGAGTAAATGGCAGAACGTCATTTGTATCTGCTACGTTTGGCAGCAGAAATCGAGTAAAAGCACAGTGGGTTGAAACATAGTTCACAGCATTTATCACAAGCATTTAGCATAGCTGAACATCATTATTGTAAAACAAAGTTTGGGACCCAAAGAACATGGCAATGTATGAATCTAAATCGAATAGAATACAATAATTCGGTATTATTCTGCATAGAATGCCCGAGTGCAAAAACATTTAAGAGTATCTTTTGAACGGGTACAACATTTGTTGGTTATAAGGGGTGAGAAAGATGTGATGGTATACAAAGCATCGATAAGCATGTACTAAAGCACATGGAAAAGGGTTAAAACTGGCATAATTGAACGTCAACCTACCATACTTGACTTGACAGATGTCGCCTACTACAAGTTCTTTAACTGGAACCTGCACTGTCTCCCCATCACGAATCGTAGCGAATCTCTGCTCGAGTTCGATCTTGCTCTGAAGTCCACGAAACTGTCGCTCCTTCTTCCAGTCGTTGAAAGCCGTCACGAAGACGACGACGCAGACGGCCACAAGAATCGCCACTCCGTCGATCCAGCCGAGGTCCTCTGACTTCCACTCTTCGCTCTTCTCAGTGTGCCAGACCAGCTCTGAGGAAGAGAAACAGTCCTCTCGGATAAGGTACAAAATAGCATTGTTCTTCGAGGTCTGCCTTTCCAAAATGGCCGCAGATGACAGCATAGGATTCTAGGATTGCATAACTATCCACTGGTCAATCAATTGATTGAAAACAGGAATAAAACAGTTAACACATTGACCGCCTACACGCCATGTTAAATGACTGGCTGTACTACGAGTTAACTCGTAGTAGGCGGTCAACGTGTTAAGATCCTTTGAGCATGCTGTGAAAACCATGAAGTTAAATTGACTATATGATGGTAGAGACCCTGTACGGTGCTTCAGCAGATATCCGCAAGGTTACTTCATAAATATCTGACTAAACGTATGAATGTATCCCGCTGAATCTGGTTTCTCTTCCACACCAGATAGGGTTTCAACTTGACTTTCCAACAGAATATGATTTGCCTTCAAAAATTCTTCGTGCATTATGATTGTGACACTACAGAAATCATTAAATCAGATTTAATTAATTAATTAATTAATTAATAATTCTAACCTTACCAATCCTCCGTCATAACAAGTTATGTACCTTCTTCTTCCTCCGATGGCGGTGGGCGATAGAAGGCGAGTCCAAACGAGACAACAGCGGCAACGATCAGAATGATAAGTATCGTGTCGTGGAAAGCATCGAGCACAAGTCTAAGAAACGATTTCGGTGGCTTCATTGGAATGTCGTTTGAACCAAAGACATTTCGCCTATGTTCCAGATCAACATCTGCAGATAAACCTGCGAGATTTCGAAAACATCAAGTCTCAAATAACAAAAATCATGCGATAGTAAGAGCATCAATTAGCTCCATCACATCCCCAGATTTCATCTGCTGGTTGGGTCCAGTTTAAAAGAGACTGCCACTGAAGTCCTTTATAATTGTTTTTCAACAATGTTTGTTTATCTGATTTAACTTAGATTGAAGACAAACTTAAAAATCAAACTAGTTCAGACAATGCCTCTGATAAGTCTCTCTTTACAACAAGACCAAATATAGCGGTAAATGACTAGATTGGAAACTACAACGGACAGAAGATGGAATTTAATTCAGAATCAGATAAGAAAGATATAGATACCGTTAGTCAGCGATGTTTGGAGTTTCTGGCAGAGTCCGACAACGTTGCCGTGCTCTCGAAGTTTCTCAGTCGACTCAGAACCTCTCGTCTGCATCAGTTTCTTTAGCTCCTCAACATTACATCCAAACGTTTCGTCCAATGCCTCTTCAACCATTCGCTGGCATTCCTAAGACCGGACAGTAATCAAAGTCAAAACGGTTATGCAGCTGAGCAGCAAAATGGAAGCCTTTTAACCCTTTGAACCCGACGAGCCGGAATCTATAGAGTTATGGGGGCTCTGAGTTCAAAGGGTTAAAAGATTCTCAACAGTATTTAAAAATAAATAGCTTTCTCCTTCGACTTTACCTCCTTGTTTACTGGTGGGTCAAGTGCCATTTTTCGCTCTTGGTCTCCCGCACTGGGAGCACCTCTAATTATGAGAGGTGCTATACAAATTTATAATTGCAATACAATACAATTTTGTATAACAAAACCCTTGTTGGGCCTATGGTGATTATAAAAAAACGTTCATAATAATAATCTCCACATCTATAACATTCATATAGTGACTTTACGAAACCAAATAAGACAATTAAAAATTGCATGGCTGTTGATTTCAGAATTTGATAACAGCCAACTTAGGCAGCCATGTTTGTTGGGTTCATAACCTATTATAACCTATTACAACCTATTATAACCTATTCTAATTGCATCTGTAGCAGTCTCGTCATAATGCATTAATGTAAATAATGCGGTAATCAGAACATTAATTAGCTACACCAAATCTACCTATAGACTTACCTGAGTGACTTTTGATGTCATACTCGCTGTATGACCCTGACCTTCAAAGCAAAACAGACTCCCAACACATGCAGCACTCCGACTAAAATCAAGTCACCTGAAATGGGCAAATTATAGTCACAATAACGATTCTACAATGTCCAAACTGCAAGGTCGTGGGAACTAGCTTATTCAAATTCGCTTAATAAAAACAACGTCAATAGATAATGTAAGGTCTGGTTTCGGCTCGAAGTCAAGAACTAAGGTAGCCTATGAGGAGACAAGATCGTGACACAGCCGCACAGCTGCATAGGATAATAAATTATTATGATGCTTAGAATTGGAGAAGAGTGAAAGTAACGAGAGTGAAGAGTAAAAACTTTCTACCCACGTGTAAGTTCACGAATGCCAACTGATGCAAGTACTACCCCATACTTAAGGGATCATCCATAAATACATCACACATCGATCTAGCAAATGAAATTCACCGCCCTCTTTCAGCCTCCTCAGATCGCCCACTCCGCTCTTCAAATAGATTTGATCTTTTAGTTCCTCCTACTAGAACGGCTATGGCTCAGTCCCGATCCTTTACATCAATTGGCCCCTCTCTTTGGAATACTCTGTCTCCATCTACTCGGTCTCAACTTCCTCATTTTCTTTCCTCAAAACTTATTTCTTCTCTCGTGGCCTTGCGCACTGGGAGCGCCTCTGAACGGTTCACCCTAGTAGAGGCGCTTTATAAATGTTTTTATACAATACAATACAGTACCTCAAACTTAAGGGACCGTCCATAAATGACATCACGTACAAACCTAGTTGGAGGGCAACACATTTGTGACATTATGTGATGGTCCCTTACTAGATATTTTATGAATTTTGTTTTCAAGCGTGACGAGAGGTGAGGGTAAAAATCTTATAAACTGCGTGACGTCATTTATGGACGGCCCCTAATTCAAACCCTAGTAAAAACCAAACATGCAACATACATGTAAACTAAATATATCACACTGAATGTGAAAGTTGCGATACTGAACGAGAGCAACGTTGTCATTTGAAGTCATATAAAGTTATTAAAACTTGAAATAAATTTCATTACAGTGAACTTAAAGAGTCCGTCGCAAAGCGTGCAGAAATCCGAAATTTCTTACACAAAACAACATTCTGTTCTTCCTCAAAGCATGTCCGGGAATAATAGGTCAGGTCATGTTATGTCGGGGTCAAATATCAGGTCAAGTCAGAATGCTGTTATTTCGGTAACGACGGTAAGTAAAACATTACAATGCGCTCAAATTACTAAAATAAAATAAAATTTTCTCACGCTTGTCAGATTACTTGCTCATTCAAGTAGTTTCTCGGGAAAACAAACATGAGCCTGCATGAGCAGCATGATGAAGCCCAAAGTTTGGATGAAGCCTGGTTGAAGGATTGGTCAACTGCGCGCCAGTATCATTCCGAGCATAGAGATGTACGCTATATATCTCTGCTATATATATTTTAATACATTTCTATGATTCCGAGTATTATTAATTCATTCGCTAGATGTCACACATAGTAAGTATGGTGGTCTTCAATAATATTGACGAATGAATGAATGAATAAATGAATGAATGAATTAATGAATTAATTAATTAATTAATTAATTAATTAATATTCATTCATTACAATACATATAGCGCCCCTTCAGGGTTGCTACTGCCTCTGTCTCTGACTATAATTAATTATCGGAATGAATGAATGAATGAATGAATAAATGTACTCTGATGTGCTCGATCTCATCCCAGCCTCTGCTAAAGAGGATTGTTTTAAGATTGCAGTAGAACGTTTCGAACAGAGAGGACTCTTGACAGTAGGCTACGCATATAGCGCCTAAGGCCCTAAGCGCTGCAAAAGAGATTTTAGGAGATGCACAAATGTTCCTTCTCTTCGTCTTGTTTAGTGTTGAAGGCGATCCATTAGAACGACACGAATAGAGCGAAAGTCCACTTATGACCTTCTGACTGCAAGCTTATACGAGCAACTGAGCAAGGCCGTAGACCTATCCAGGATTTTATTTCGAGGTGTTTACTCGACCTTGAGCAAGCCGACAAGCAACTGAATCAACGGCCTAATGGGTTTGAAGGATAGCTGCGAAACTGTATCGAAGGTGTGGAAATGGTGAAATTCTAGCTGAGGTACCCAGCCAAATTTTGGGTTTTCGTCCTCAGATCCACCTCCAGAGTCAGAGGTGGGGTGGTCCTGGGTACACTTTCGGTCTAGCTGGAAGGTTTCACGTGAATAGTTGCAAAAGTAAGCTTATGGTCAACTTATCGAAACAATTTTTTGCTAGCGAAACTTGGGTTTTTGTCCCCCCCCCGAGTGAGGGGCTGGCCACCCCCCCCCCACTGGATGGTCCTGGTGGCCCTATGTCTATAGGTGCAAGGTTTCAGGTCAATGGCTGAAAACTGTGGACGTGCATTATGGACAAACATACATGCATACACACATAGCGTTGTCCAAGCTTTTGGACACCATGCATGGGCCGCAGAAGTAATAATTATTCTTGAAGCCGATCGAGGGTCAGAACAGTAACTCAAAAGCAGCGACTGAAATTTATTGAGAATCATTAAAGTGAAATTTATTGAAGGTAGTCCCGCAGCTACACTTGCATGCAAAATATTTGTTTTTTGGGTTGGGGCCTAATAGCGTGTAATTCTCAAAACTTGTAGTTGAAATGTAGGATATAATAATATAGGCCTACGACCTCTTTTGGTCCATTAAGCTTAGGTTCATAGGTATAGGATGTCAGATTTCTTCCAAGGTCTACATCTAAGTTTAAGTGATCTCGAAATTAGATTGATCGAAACAAATGTTTAAGAATCATTGTTTTAAAATTAAACATTGTTTCAGGCGCTGCATGCTTAGTTGTTTGTTCTCTGGAAATGTAATGACTCCGAGAAGATCATTTCTACCTTTCTGGGTTCACTGATTTTGGTTAATTGTTAATACAACAACCTATAGCCTTATAACACTGATAGCTGCACTCTCATTGATGCAGATCTTTTCAGGTCAGTTCCGTTAACACCGATATTTCATGGCTTCTGTTTGCATCGTTCTAACGAGCCAGATTGTACTTGACAAAAGGAAGCTCTATCTCCTTATCCTCCTCATCGTAGCAACCCAGTTCCAGGATGATGGACTTGGCATGACCTGGAATTGGCTTTTTTGTCACATGCTCCACTGCCTTCGATACACTGCAAAGAACAGGAAGAACATTCGATAAAAATAGAAACAATATCCATCCTGCTTGCACATTATAGAGCCCACATGGGACCTATGTGGACCCTATGTACGTGTGTGTGACCCAGATAGAGCCCATAATATATGGGTAGGCTACCATCCAAAGCCCATAAAAAGCTGGAAGGGAAATAACCTATTGTTATCTTCGGGGCATGTATTCTGATTAGCCCACCCTATATTATTAGATTAGATTAGATTAAAACTAGCCTGTCCACTCTCCAGCCTGCACAGATCATGCTCATGTGTGGCACTAGTTTGACAAACTGTGGGTGGATGGGTGAACATTGGGTTGGTGAATGAATGGATAGATGAGTGAGTGGGTGGCATTGGTTGATGGGTGGATAAATTGATGTATGGATGGATAGATTGATGTATGGATTGGTGGATGGATGGATTGATGGATCGATGGATGGGTATTGGGTGGATGGATGGACGGATGGATTATGGGCACTCATACAGACAGGCAGACAGACACACACACACACACACACACACACACACACACACACACACACACACACACACACACACTATAGATCAGCTCATAAATAGAAGACTGACGGCATAGCGAGGCGTTCAGTTGGATTAGAGGTGACACCGATGTTGTAGATGATGCTTGGTCCATAGCTGATCATTTCTACATCCAGTTTGTGTTCAGCCTATTCAACAATTAAGCATAAACATCATTCTAGCAATGTCGTACAAAATAATGATAAAAACATACAAAATAGATAGATACAAGACAACATTGTTTTGTATATGCAGTCGCTTTATTATAAGGCACACACTGCCAGACAGTAGACTATAGTCTACTAACTGTAACGCTGAGATTATTATATCGGTTGATGGTTAAGCTTATACCAAGCACAGTGGAAGCAAGGTTGAACACGAAAAGCACTTGAAAAGACATTTATAATGTAAACGCATTTGTAACCGTCCATATAAATATTATATAGGCCCTATAGGCCAATATATAGAGACTATGTATGAATTAAGCCAACTTAGCCCATCTTCCCTGGAAGTAATATTTTATGGCGTCTATGGTCCCTCACAAAGACACCAGCAGATATCTACCAACAGAAAATTGGGGATGAGTAGCAGAGTAGGCCTTAAAAAGTGTCATGCTATTATAAGCTATTGCCATGCTTGCACATCAGTCGGTAGATCATTTAACCACAAAGACCACAGGGCTTCGAAGGAGCTACAAAGAGTCGCGTGTGAATTATGGGGTGTCTCGATAGGTCGTGAACGATTTTGAATGCAGATAAATATATGTTATACACAATATAATGTGGAAAGTTTTATACTGGCGGATAGGTTATTCAAATGAAAATGTTATTATAATAAAATTAGATCACTAGCTCACTTAATAAAATTGTAGCGCCAATATCCGTGACGTCATCAAATTCGTGCCAAGTAAACGTCAAGTTAAGCCGCAAACAATATTGTACGACCATCATTGTTAATCCACACATAATTAATTAATACAAATTACCATTTAGTATCTAATAGGCTAATGTTTCCTTTACTCTTTATTACAGCCTCAAGTCGATTAGTCATCGAGCCAATAGATTTTTCAGAGTTGTCAGAGGTAGGCCTATAATTGATGTCCATGCCTTACAAAGCCGACATTTTAAGGTGTTCAGTGTATGTGGTTCGGGTTCGGCATAAACAGTTGGATTAACAAAACCTCATATCATTCCAAATAAAACTTCAGTCACTTCGACTTATACATCAATGAGATACAGGAGAAAGAGGTCAAACCCGCATTCCAGGGAAGTGCAGTAGCCTATGCGCTCAGTTCACAGCCACAAAAATGTTTCGTAATAACGGCGAAGGATTATTGCAACAAGACGGTGCACGTGCACACACATCAAAGGCCTCAGTCGAATGGTTGAACAAGAATATCAATGGATAGCCTACATCTCACCGAGGGACTGGCCGCCTAATTCGCCGGATTTGTCACCAATGGAAAATGTTTGGAGTGTTGTGGCGGCAACTGTTTATGCCGATACCGAACCCCAAACGACCTTAAACGTCGGCTTTGTAAGGCATGGACATCAATAGGCCTACCTCCGACAACTCTGAAAAATCTATTTGCTCGATGACTAATCGACTTGAGGCTGTAATAAAGAGTAAAGGAAACATTATTAAATACTAAATGATAATTTGTGTTAATTAATTGTGTGTGGATTGACAATGATGGTCGTACAATATTGTTTGCGGCTTAATTTGACGTTTACTTGACACGAATTTGATGACGTCACGGATATTGGCGCTACACTTTTATTAAGTGAGCTAGTGATCTAATTGTTTATATTAACATTTTCATTTGAATAACCTATCCACCAGTATAAAACTTTCCACATTATATTGTGTATAACATATATTTATCCGCATTCAAAATCATTCACGACCTATCGAGACACCCTATATGTTATCTGCTCTGTTGAAAGTCATGATAAAATATTTCAATTTTTTTCGGAACCAACGCTTCGACCAAATTCTGCACCTACCTTAAAATAGTCGATCAGTTCTTTAACCGTAATTTCTCCCTTAACATCAAATCGATCCCAGATTGTAAATTCAACGTCTCCGTACTGAAAACAGTATGCATGATGTAATTATCGTGAAGAAATGTGTATTTTCTTAATGCGCAAAGACCTAGACCTATTTAATGTAAAAGGTCATTGAATGCAAAGCAGCTATAGGCGACTTTTCCAGCAGCCTAACTGTTGTCTGTTGTACTCTGTTGAACTATTATATTAGACAATATCGAATGCTGGGCCTAACTATTTAAGAGGGAAACAAGACTTCCACAAGGTATCAGATTCCCAGGGGTCCTACTGGTTGCATGTGCACTCTTGTACTTTTGTCCATCCCTTTGGAACAATCTTCCAGCTGACAATAGAGCTTCCCTTAAACTCTGCTCAAGTTATTTTTTTACCTAAGTATGTATTGTATTGTATTGAAACATTTATATGTACCGTATGTTACACGTAACAATAACACCCACCCGTTCAGATCTCTTGTACAGACATAATAAAATTATGTCTTGTAAATATAAGAGTCCATGACTTTTTATACATGTATAGAAACATGCATAGGCCTACTTTTTTCTTGGCGGCTGTCGTTGGCCGAGTGAAGACAAAACTATTGGTTGCGATATTGATGAAACCATTTTTGAATGATTCGATCTTCCGAAAGCCTTGAATCCACTGAAAAAGGAACAAGAAAACACAAGACCATAAGACCAGTCTCTCAGGAAAAGACGTTATAAGAAATTCCTGCTGGTTTCGACTAGGCTATAATTATCATAGCCTATGCCTGCACACTTTTAAATTTTTTTACCGATGGCCCGAACGGAGCGCCGTATATTCCTGCAACTTAAGCCATATTTTTCACGTAGCACGTAGATTCTGTCCATTTGTTTTCCTCAATTAGTTCTTTCTCTCATGGAAGTGTTGCTATGTTCTTCATCAATTTCACTTTCGCCTGCGACTGAGGTAGGAACAACAAACACACGCAAGCAAGAGCTTTAGAGTAGGCCTACTATTATTAAAAAGTTGTAACTAAATTTTAGTATTGATAAATTTTAGTATTGATAAATTTTAGTATTGATATTATTATTAAATAAAATTGTGACGCGCACAAGGTCACACCGGGTTGTGAATCTGAGACGAAAAATGTTCTACCATGTGATTTTTTCAAGATTATAGGTTTTTGGATTAGATTAGATTATAGCTCAGATCCTATTAGATTAGATTAGATTATAGCTTAGATTATAGCTTAAATCCAATTAGATTCTATTAGATTAGATTAGATTATAGCTTAGAGCCTTAGATTATAGCTTAGATCCAATTAGATTCTATTAGATTAGATTAGATCATAGCTTAGATCCTATTAGATTAAATTATAGCTTAGATCCTATTAGATTAGATCAGATTAAATTGGATTACCAATTGGATTACCAGATTACCTTGTAAAGTTCAATGCAGACCAATCCAACAACAACCGCTGTTGTTGTGGCAATCGCTGGAATGATCTTGCCTGCGATCAGCTTACTCTGAAATAATGATAATTATTATTACTGTTACCTCCTGTAATGCAACGTAATGTAAACGCACATTTTTACATTGCCACTACGAGCGAGCTTCTTAGCATATTAAGTCACAGCAAAATGACATCCGGATGCATGTTTTAATATATCTTTGATGGAATGAAAGGCAGACCTACTTAGACTACTTTGATGAATCATTGTTGTACAAATCAGTGAACCCATAGATCAACTAATAGGGGCTCAACATCATATGTTAACAGGAATAAATATTTGGGCAAAATAAAATCAAATTTAAAAAAATTAATACATATTATGCTCAATTCATTTGATAATTGCACTGTCAACGCATAATAATTGCTATGCAATTTTAAATGTTCACTGTTAGACCAACTGCATGTTCCCTTAATAAGAGGCACATTGCAACCATTAAAAGAACATATTAAGCTCGATACACCTATATAGGGTCATCTACATTTCTTGAAACAGATTTCAATGTTTCATTTCCGATACAATTATAATAGGCAGCTATTTCGCCATTTTTCTAAACTGTGTTAGTGCAGTTGTAGCTTCATTATTTTTCACACAAACGAATAGAATATGACCGAAAAGTACCGTAGTCATAACACTTTAACTGTTATATTACGCTATGCTATGCTATGATATGATATGCTATGATATACTGTACTATGCTATGATATGATACGCTATGATATACTACTATGCTATGATATGCTATGCTATGATATGCTTTGATACGCTATGCTATGATATGCTATGCAATGATATGCTATGCCATGCTATGATACGCTATACTATGCTATGTTGTTAACTGGTTTGATACCTTATGTTTATCGGCTGGCATGATGCCGTAGTTTTCCGCTCTGAGGTTCGAAGCAGCGACGATGAAATCCATGTGAAAATTGGAATCATCGTCTTTCTCGAAATGTAAAGGACGCAGCGTCGGCTTAGTGCTCTGCTCTGGCAAAGCTGCTACTATCCTCTCCATCTCTTCCACGGATTCAGCATCTGGAAACACCAGCAGAATTATATACAAGACAACGTAATTGTCTTCAGCCTATTAATACATGCAGTGCTATAAGCCTTACTGCAATAATTGTAGGCCGAACTTCAGATAATTGCAAGTTTGCATAGCTCCTTTTCAAGAGATTCTCTGCGGAGACTAGTTGAAAGAAGGTTTTTAATTTCTTGGTAGGAAAGCGACTAATGCTGCCTGAATGACATTGGTGCAATAGACGTTCTGAATTAGGCTTATAAATTATTATAATAATTAGTATTCTATTGGTTTCAGTGAACTTGATTAGATCAGATTAGGCCTACATATAGGTTTGACTTGACTCAATATGATTCTACTACGACAGATTAGATTCTATTCAAACCCTCAGTTTGGTGCAATGCTGGTGCGATAGTGCTCAACTAGGTATCAGTGGTGTAGTGGAGGGGGAACGCGGGGGAACGCCGTTCCCCCACTTTTTTCCAGGGATAATGAAATATTAATAATAATACTACTAATAATAATAATATTATAAAGAGCGTTCCCCCCACTTCATTAAAGAGCGTTCCCCCACTTCATTTTTTAGGACTACACCACTGCTAGGTATAGCCTACTCCATAACGCCTGGCTGAGAATCAAACACGCGACCTTGAGTGAAAAGTACTCAGTAATTACTCTAGTGCCAGTGATGTCCAAAGACTAACCTATTTACCTTTTGACCTATAATTGACCAAATGACCTACCTAACGATTTTGTGGCTGCTGCCTCCTCTGCTTCCTTGTCGCTCGTCGGAATGTGAACGGATGACTTCGGTTGGAATTCATCGATGATGATGCTCGTCGCCAGCTGACGAATCTCATCTCGGTTCCGGTTGACTGGCAGACCGAAGATCTGTGCGACGAGATTAGCCCCCGCAACAACGTAGTCCAAGTGGGTAGACTGTCGAAACGTACATGTACATACACATTAAATCAACTGATTATGGAACTCTACCGTTGGCCTAATTGTAATCGTAAACTCCACATTTTGACAGGCAGGCACAGGGCACCCGTGCATTCACGAGCGCTGCGTCGTATCAGAAATTTAAAGAATTGAATGGACCTGACGTAGATTGGTGCTATGTAGGCCTACTTTACGATAAGGACTTGGTAATTTTATATATTCGTGGTTGCATGCTATCTTGTTACATAACTAACAGAGCTCGCATTTGTGATTTTTATATCTTCAATAGCCACATACCTACATATTATACGAAACTCCAAGAACTTTGAAATGAAAGTTGCAACGGTCCGACAATGGCGTGAATGCAGGCCTATGCGTATACGTGGATCCATTGCCTCAGATGTGGGCTATACATAATACTATCATAAAATAAAAAATGCATCGGATAGGTGCCTTTTTAGGTCAAGTTGTCAGATTTTATTTAGGTCAACATCAATATATAAGTGTGGCTTGAATGCTCCAAGTTGAAATCACAGTTGAGACAGGTTGCATGTAAATTAGAACTCACGTTTTCAACACTGAATTTCAGTGGATTCGGACAACGTTTCGGACCCGACCAGAAGGGGGCGCCAGTCTTGGTCACGTGGTCAGGAGGATAGACGTGGAGGAGTTGGATGATCTGATTGGTGTAGTTGTCCTCGAACTTCTTGCGAGACCAGACGACGCAATCGGAGAAGATTTTCGGTGCCATGTCTACGAGAACGGTCTTCAGCTCATGCAGTATCTCCATCTGCAAATGGAAGCCACAATGAAGGTAAGACAAGGGGCACAAATGTGTACGCTTAATGTATGGGCTGGTAAGGTAATATTAACAGGGCCTCCGACAGGATTTGGAGGCCCAGGGCCACAACTAATTTTCGAGGCCTTTTTCAAATATCTTTTGAAAACTCAACAGAAAGGTTAAAATCATACTTCGAATCTTCAAAGCCACGAATTTATCGATAATGCTTTGATAATTTAAAGTTCTAGCAATATCAGAATTAATGCTTAACATAGCCAATCCATTTGCTATTTTTTCAATAAAATTGACAATGTGGTCAATTTTGTCAAATTGACTATTGCTGGTGTAGTGTAGGCTATACTGTGTAGGCTACACATTGCAAAGCGAATCGGATGATAAGAACAATATAGGCCTATTCATATTCAGGCCCGGCTTTAGGGCAAGGCGAGCGAGGCAAGCGCCTTGGGCCCCGCGCTTCCAGGGGCCCCGCGCTGCTGGCTATAATTTTTTTCTTTTACGATATTGACAATGATTACGTCGTATAAAACAACTGTTCTTGCATTCATTTTGTCACGCGAATGTGACATGGTGATATGGAAAGAACGAAACTTCGCTAAACCTTAAGGCGAGTCACAGCTAGCCTACTTTTTACCGTTGACCTGCATGTAAAGTTCTCTCCAGAAAACATTAATTAGGGCCAACTCATTTTGCTTCAAATTTGCAAATGGACATCCGTATACATTTTTGCTGGAGAGGGCAAAACATAATGATAGTGGTGACAATTTCAACGACTGCTTAGAGCCTTAGAAAATGCAAAACAGGAAATTTAGAACATGGATATTTTCAGAGAGGTGCGTAAAATAATGTAGCCTAAATTTATCCGTTTTACTTTGTGAATAATTAGCATCATTAGTGCTTTGACGCAAAGAAATTTGTCAAAAGCCAAAACGCAGACCTAACATTCAGCATTTGAAAATCAAATATGTATAGGCCACATCAATGTGGTTTGTTTTAAAATAGTGCTCTTAGCTCAAAAGAAATTTGGGAAACAACGTTAAGTGTCCCATCTCAGGTGACTCTCCCCACCAGTGCCGCATTGACAGGAAATCAACTACGTAAATTTAAGCTTGAGGACCCGCTGCTGCCTTGGGCCCCGCAAACCCTAGGGCCGGGCCTGTTCATATTAAAAGATTATTTAGGTTTGAGTGTTTGACTTACGACTTACGAGTAATGAGCTATAATAGAGTTTAGACTTTAGACCAGCGGTTCCCAACCCGTGGCCCGCTGGCCAAAAGTGGCCCGCGAGGTCTCAAAAAATGACCCGCTATGCCTAAAAAATTACCCTCATCTCTCACAGAATTAACAAAAATATTTTTAAAAATTGACAATTTGGACAGGATAGAACAAAATTATTTTCTAATGCAAATTATTTTATTTTCAAGTCTATAAACATCAAACATTCTACTTTGAAAAGTTTGAATCAATTATAACAATTTTTATATGCTTTCTTAAAATTAAATTTTAGCATTGTGGGCCCCCCAGTGCCTTAATGTCTTTTTAACTAAGAAAAAGTGTCCCTCGCGTCGTAAAACTTAGAAAAAGTGGTCCTACAGTCAAAAAAAGGTTGGGAATCACTGGTTTAGACTGTTGACTCTTGCCAAGTCTTGGTGAGTGTTGACATTGACAACTTTTCAATTTTACAACTAAATTAACTCATAGCCTATTAGATATAGGCCTACGAATTTTTACAGTTTGCAATTTAGCGTCAACGATTTCGTCACGAAATAATTAGAACTTGTATAGCGCTATATTTCGATGAATTCGTCATGAAAGAATTAGAATTTGAATAGCGCTATATTTCAATGAATAACTCCTTAATTCCGTAATTCCTCGTTTCAATAAATAACTTCGTAATTTCGAAATTCCGAGGCCCTTTATCAAGTGAGGCCTGGGGCCAAATGGCCCCGGTGGCCCCCCCTGTCGGAGGCCCTGAATATTAAGCAATGTATGTTGGAAGCAAAAGAATTGAAACAGATGGAAGCAGTTGAAAGACACATTGGATTGGGTAAGTTCAAGTAGGCCTAAGCCAAAACGAAACAAACATATCCAGTAAGGACTGTAACTTCTGTAAAGTCCTTCCTTTAAAATGTTGGAGGTCAAAGGCTGGATGAGTCAAGACAACAGAAAAAGAGCTTCGTAATTTAGATGAGGCCGAGGTTAAGGTGATGTAAACAGCAAAGACATCTCCAAGGTAAGTAAAGGTAGGGAAAAGTAAGGATAAGGAAAGACAAATAAAGTGACCTAAGGGTGAGAGCATATACATTTTAAAAACAAACAGTAGGCCTAAGGCAGGGTCAGATCAGGAAAATACTGAAAAAGTTTTATGGCTAGTGGTATAGATGCATGTATCAAATTCGTTTTATTTCATCTTAATTTGTCACAAAGACCCGGAAAACGAAGAGCATTGGATGAACGAATCCTTTATAATTATGTGGACACTACATGTATGCAATAACTGATCTTGAAATTTGAATAGGTATCAGCTAGACTGTAATTACCGGTTTGTATCCGTCCAATTTACGCGTCGTCTCCATGAAATCTTGTTCAGCAAAATATCTTGCTGACGTTTCGATCGATTGCCTGAACAATCCCTCGAATTCGTCTCTTGCCCACTGAATGTACAACAAAGACACAAATATTTGTATAAGCTTAGATAACCATACATAATAATAAAACAATACATAGACAAACACAAATCTAGAAGCGGTATAATTGTTCACTACTTTCATACACACACGCATATGCACAGTATCACGCACGTAGGCCTATGCATAGCCTATACTTGCAAGAGAGATAATTATGGATGTAGAAAGCGTCATGCGGAGCCGTTTTTTTATCACATTGTATTAAACAATATGCCGTAATTCAATGAGGAGACTGAAAGTGAGGTTTGCCGTATACCTGCAGAGTGTGTTCAATGGCGACAGGAAAGTGTTTGAGGGTGCACATGGGAAAGGACCGATCCGGAGCATCTCTTGTATCCGAGTAGCACTGAGTCAACTGAGGAATGACGACCTGTAGACTGCAACGAGCTCCAAGAGTTCCAGAGTCAAACATTGGACGCAGATTGAGGACACAACGACGATCGACGTATTTCCCTGGAAATTAAATACATTAACCAAAATTAATAAAGCTATAGAAATTATAACACATAGGCTAATATTAAAAAATTGGAAACAGATGGAATTTTTTTTTTTAAATTCGAAAATAACCAGCATGTTACATAGACGTAATGTATGTTTAGTTGACTATTCATTCGTAGGAAATAATTCATACTAGCAAGTAATAATATTATATGCAAAAACCATTCTGCTTGCGTTCCCAAGCAAACCCATCTACTGAATGAGAACACTGGTCCCTACATTGCTAGAAGGTAGACCCTACAAAGTAAAAACAGAACCCCATTTACTAATGTTCAGAGTGCAAGAAAATGTGGTTGCTATATAGTATGTGTGGCTCCTATAGTTTCAGGTAATGCTTGGGTTAGCTTAAGCAGGGATGATTAAGGAATTAAAAAATAATAATAATGGCAATTAAGCTTATTGCAATAATAATAATAATAATAATAATAATAATAATAATAATAATAATAATAATAATAATAAATTATATAATGATAGGATAACAATAATAAAAATAATAATTAATCATAAAATAAATAATCATATAACGATGAATTAACGTGCAGACTTCACAAAATTGAATAACAGATGTCATCTTCTATTTTACCAATAAGTCCATTATTACTTTTGTTGCTATTGTATTCAAATCCAGCATCATGCACTCACTTGCATCCACGTTGTCCAGCGCGTTGACCACAGCGGTCAATCGTCCATAGAAGTCATCGTCGTAGATGTTTTCCGTTTCAGGACCAACGCGATTCTCATGAGCTTCGATGTTAATTGATGGATTCATCTTCTTAACAGCATCAGCAGCCGTCAATGACTTCAACTTCTGTAGCAGCCATTAATTGATGCACAACAATTAGCTTATTGTTTAGTAATTCCCACTTTCACTTCTCGTAAAATGCATGGCCTCACTTCTTCTTTAACTTTCATTACAAATGACTGAATATAATATTATTTCAGAGTAACTTTCAGTCTTCTTTAAATTTGAGGAAATTTCTTTCACCACCACTAACAAGGAGACGGAAAGACAAAATTTTAAGATGGATATTTAAGTACATACATTATATATATGTATATATGTAATACATCCATGCATAAATATATTATTATACATAGGCCTATTACATACATATAATATTATACACACATAAGGCCTATAAACATGCATCTAAACCCACCTAAACACACACACACACACACATGCGCGCACGCACATGCACACGTTCCTTAACTGTTTTCAGCTCTTGCAGTATCTCCATCTGCGAATGAAAGCCACATGGTTACATATTATACCCGGTATATGTATATAATTATATATAGGCACACGTAAATGCATTTTGTGCATACACTATTACACATTTGAATGCTACTATAGCTTACACCGGGTAGTCCAGTGCACACACAAAGGCTGTACCATATCGGTGTCTATTATACAATATACAATGCAAACTGACAGATGAACATAGAGACAGACAGATAAACAAGACTACCTCGACATCTGTCGGACGGAATAGAAACTGTCTGTTGAGATTTGATTTCTCGATGGTGTCCATATCAGTGACCGTCACCTTTCCTCCTCGTTCTCCACGGTCAGTCGCCACTCCCATCATCGCCCAATTCTTGAGCATTTCACACCCAATTGCCCCCGCTCCCACCTTTGCATAAACACACACATGCACACGCACATAATTATGCAGATGTCGTCCCTCCATGACAGGAATTTCAGGAAATGACTTTGATGGTAGTGTTACAAAATGGCGGAACTCATGCTGCACTATGTAAGCGTTGATGGATGGAGGTATCAATTTTTTAAAAAGACGATACAGATCGACAGTGTTAAGGATGGAGTGATAGACAGACAGACAGACAGACAGACAGACTGAGACATAGACACACACAGTCAAAGACATATCTCTAGACAGATGAACGAGTAAACTAACGAGGAAGAGTTGAGCCTTTGCCAGCTTTTCCTGTAATTCTTTGCCGAAGACTGCGATCTGTCCGTCATATCTGGAGCCAATCTGTATATAAAAAACATTTCACCTTCATCGTTACCATGTAGCCTACAAGGATTATCACCAACAAAATAAAGACGAAGATGTGATTACGATGATGATGAATTGCTGATGATAATCACAGTGGTGATGGCAATGATGACGATGATGACAATAACGATGACTACGAAAATTGATGATGATCAAAGAGAAGATGGTAGTGACGGTGACGGAGATGTCAATGATGCTCGTGATTGATAAAGATGATGACGGTGACGATGACGATGACGGTGACGATGATGATGATGATGACGATGACGATGATGATGACGGTGACGATGATGATGATGATGACGATGATGATGACGATGACGATGATGATGATGACGATGATGATGATGATGATGATGATGATGATGATGATGATGATGATGATGATGATGATGACGATGATGATGACGATGATGATGATGATGATGATGATGATGATGATGATGATGATGATGATGACAATGACGAATATCTTACTGGTTGGCAGATGTTTTGAAGTCGATCGATGTCTTCGCTGCATGGTAGACAGTCGACTGCATCGTAGTAGAGCCATTGGTTGATCGGAGTGAACTTACCAGTCAGCGCCTATCGACAATGATCAAACACAACCACAGCAAAATACATTATAACTTCATCTTCATAGTCGTATATAATTATACACTGTGTCCGGAAAAATTCCAAGGCTTTACGGTAAATATAAAAATAATTAGTAAACATTAATAGATTTTTAAAATTCCAGAAACAGTTTAATCCTGAAATATTATGGAACTATAATTTATGTTCGAAATGTCCGCCATTGGCTTCCACGCATGCTTCGAGACGTACACGCCACTGACTAACAGCAGCATCGACGACCAGTTGATGAAGTTCATCCCAAGCATTAACAATTCGCTCGCGGAGTTCTTCGATGTTTCTGACCTTTGTCTTGTATACTTTCTCCTGCATTACTAATAAATTACAAAGAATTTTGTTGGTAATTATGTACGGATCAAAAAGGTTTTAAAATTTTCTAATTGATTATTATCTGCTATAGTTTTTTCCATATATATTAGAGCCTTGGAATTTTTCCGGACACAGTGTATATGGGGTTCGTTGGTGTTGCTTCCCTAATGGTGCTATATAAATTATATATATCACAGACGTGACGGGGTCCTTGTCACAACTTTCATAGACGAGTTCGGTCTGTCACACCTTAAAAATAGGATAAACAGCAGAACTGACACAATCACATTTTAGTTCCTTAGGATTCACGGTTAAGTTTAGTGTCAGCGTCGACATAATTATAATAGCCTATTCGGTTTAGTTCATTGTAGCCTATAGTTTACAATATAGCATTAGCTTAGAATGTTGTACTTATAACATATGATTCGAAATGTCTAGGCCCTACTGATATATTATATATGTATATTAGATAGGCTATATATTTTATATATAAGTGATTATCTCTAATAACATAGCGTGTCTAAAGTATACGTATTATACCTTCATGATCTCCTGAGCAGCTATTCCTCCGATGATCGCTTGTATCGGACTGAGGTTACCGGAAGCTGTGTACGAGAATTTCCTAAGCAGCGGCTCATCAATACTTTCCAACGGACTCGATGACGATTCGTTTCTTGACGTTGCCAATTCCAGAAACTGATCTCCATCAGTCTATAGATTGACGAAATCAGAGATCAAATGGAACTTACTCCCAAGCCACACCGCTCAGCAGGTTCAAACCCGCAATCATTAGCCTATAATACGAGGAGAAGGCTTAGAAAGCACTGGAAAAATGCCCAGCTACGTTTATAAACAAGATTAGATTAGAGTTTAGACCAAAACGATTATTGATTAGTGCAGAATGTAACTGAACAGAAAAACAGAACAGAATAGAATGATTCTAACATAGAAGAATGATGTTAAGAACTGAATAGAATAATTATAGCATTGAAGAATAATGTTTAGAACAGAATAGAATAGGATCTGCGTGTGCATATAATGTCTTCAAACCTTGTTCCATGGTTTTGGCGGCGTCTTGTTTCGTCTGATGAATTCGTGAAGAGTGGCGAAAGCGAGATGCAGTTGTTGCAATCGCTTTCCGTTGAAGATACGAGTCTCAAATGATGGATCCAACACTGAATCACGCAGTCGCTTCTACGATACACACACACACGCCCTTTGCCACCTTGCTACTGTTGCTGTTGTCGACGATGACGATGACGATGATGACGGTGACGATGATGATGATGATTATGATAATAATGATGTTGTTGTTGTTGCTGCTGCTGCTGCTGATGATGATGATGATGACGGCAAAGATGATGATGATGGTAATAACGAAGAAGACATGCTAATATAAATTTATCAAGAAAAGAGATGACGATGACTATTTTGTTATTGCTATATCGTTGCCATTGTCTAAGCTTATACGCTGTTCCTGATGATTCGGATATTATACCTGCTTTTATACTGTCGATGATTATGGTCATGATGGTGGTGATGATGATTCTTGGAACTTGTCACCGGTGCAGAAACAGACAATTTATAGTTTCTATCAGGGCTATTTTAAAAGAATTTTTAGAACTGCACAACCCCTTCTTTTCTTTCTCATCCTCCATGGTAAATTACTTCCAGTCGGAGGACAATGATCTTTTTACCATAGTTTTCACTGCACAGAAGTGCTTTTACAACTGCATAAATCCATTTAGAACTGCACATTTTGTGTGCAACTGCACGTTAAAAAAAGCCCTGGTTTCTATGATAGGCCTACATATAGGCCTGCAGTTGTAACTTGCATGTAACCACTCACCAGCGACAAAGCGGCAGATTGCTTTGTTCCAAAATGATGGTAAAGCAGTGAAACAGAAGAAGACAATATATCAGTTGAATTTAAATGAATATATTGTGAAATGGATGATTTATCGCAGGTGTTCAATTCCGTCTGAATACATCACGTCTTCGTGGAGATTTTGAAAGATAGAAAAAGATGTGGTGCAAATAAGAAAACTATAGATCTATGCTATGATGACTATGAGGATAATGTCGATTTTAATGGCATAAATCAGTTCCGAATCCAAGAATGAACAACTCATGCTTCATGGTAACTTACAACAATACATTTAGCAACATTGAATTGGTGCTATATAAGTTTTCATATTGATTGTGCGATGGTCAAGAGAACGAAGATGAGTCTGAGACTTTGACGAAGTCTTGTAAACTTACGAAGTTCATCTGGACTGGACTCTTGACGTGAGTCACGAGTCCTCCGTTCTTGTAATCATCGAACGATGAAGTATCACCAACTTTGATCGAATACGGTCCTATAATTTAAAGTAGTCCATAATTACCAGCAGATCATATCAGTTCATTGTCAGGCTTTCATTCGTCTTTATAAATAGACGAAGAATCAACAGTCTTGGAAAGTCAGTGACCCTGATCGATTTCCTTGTGCCTTTTGCCCAACCCTGAGAGTTGGGCTTTGATGTAAGGTAATGCTTCGGATTCTTATAACTTAGGCCCTATAGCGTTTGAGAACAAGTGGACGTATATTCGTAAAAGGCTAAAACTGAATGCAAGATTAGATTAGCTAAGATTATGTGATGATGATGATGATGATGATGATGATGATGATGGTGATGATGATGGTGGTGGTGGTGGTGGTGGTGGTGGTGGTGGTCGTGGTGGTCGTGGTGGTCGTGGTGGTCGTGGTGGTCGTGGTGGTCGTGGTGGTCGTGGTGGTCGTGGTGATGGTGATGGTGATGGTGATGATGATGCATCATCATCATCATCATCATCATCATCATCATCATCATCATCATCATCATCATCATCATCATCATCATCATCATCATCATCATCATCATCATCATCATCATCATCATCATCATCATCATCATCATCATCATCATCATCATCATCATCATCATCATCATCATCATCATCATCATCATCATCATCATCATCATCATCATCATCATCATCATCATCATCATCATCATCATCATCATCATCATCATCATCATCATCATCATCATCATCATGGCAGATATAGCGAGTCATCTGACACTAATGTCTTATTGTTCTATTCTTATTGTTATCTTTCCACTGCCTAGACTCTAGAGCAGTGCTGTCCAACGTGCGGCCCGCGAGCCGCATGCGGCCCGCGAGATGATTTCAAGTGGCCCGCCAAGGCTCATTAAAATTTTCCCTTTGTGTAAAATGAAATAAACTTAGTAAAGGATAAAGTCACTGGTCGGCTTGAGCGTTAAGTTTTGTTATTTGTTTTGAGACAACTGCCGAATGTTGAAATGCTACCAGGAAGATCAATCTGAGAATTAAATCTCTTCTTTCTTTTTATGGGGTTATGTTCCTGTAGTCTAAGCTTATCTGGAAAATGATACATGACTTCTGATTTTAACAACTCTTATAACTGTACTCAACTAAACAGACCTCGCGAACCGTCCCAAACCGCTCACTTCTAGTCAGTTCCTGAGATGTGTAGGCTACAGAATTCCAACAAGACTGCAAGAGCGACTGCGATCATTCCTTCGAGAGATAGCCGAGTTCTAGTTCTAAGGCTAAGAAAGAAACAACCGATAAGAGACCCAGGACCGACGAATGGCGATGTTTTGGCACTTTTCGGTTCGATGACTCTGACTGGTATCAGCCTAGCCCTTTAGACCGAGACTTTGGCTTTAAAGATTTTTTCATGGAAGCCAGAGCAGGAGGATGGCAATTCGCCCCAGTCATAAAGTGGATCTTAGCCAAAATAAATTGGCTGGGAGACGTAGACCTAATGAAGAGCGACGGAAATGAGTGCAAGTGAGGGATAAAAACCACCTTGCACATTTTGGTGCTCTACTATTATGAAGCATGATAATCGTGGTTTGTGTATAGTCGACATGCTACTATTCATTATTACTCCTGTGGACTTGTCGAACTCTTTCCACAAACTGACCAGGATTTTTCTCTTTGACAATTCCTGGGTCGGGACCATCTCCGAATATTGAACCGGCGGTATTTAAATTTCATACATCGATAGCTTGATTGATGGATAGATTATAATCATTCCATAATAAATTTCAATATGCGTTTCAATGTCGTTATATTATCAATAAAATTTTGGCCACTACTTTTGAGTTTACTGTTGCGGCCCTCGACTTCAAGAATCTTGCTTTTGCGGCCCGTGGTACCAAAAAGGTTGGACAGCACTGCTCTAGAGCATATTCTACAAACGAGCTTTATTTGCAGGTTTCTTTACCTATGTTAGATGCATTTGTGCATTGCATCTAACATATCATATTATTACAAGCACACCTGTCACCGTCAGCGGTTGTGGCGGGCAGCTGTTGATCTGCGTCATTCCTTGGACTTCAGTGAAGACGACTTTGTCACCGTCATCAAACATATGACGCACGTCATCAGCCAAAATGACTTCAGTCTCTTCTCCCTGAAACCAAATACACATTACTTAATCAATAATCAATCTTTAGTCTAATCAAGTGTAATCTGATATGGTCTGGTCTATACCTAATTTTACTTACTCTAATTTTATCCCATCTAATCTAATCTGATCTAATTTAATCTAGACTAATCTAATCTGAGTTAATCTGGATATAATCTAATTTTGTCCTATATAGCTAAGTCCTATCCAATCTATCAAATCATGATCTAATCCAATCTAAATATATTTTAATCTTATCTTATTTAGTCTGGTCTAATTTAATCTAATCTTACTGTAACTCAATCTGGTCTGATCCAGTCCAGGTATAAGTCTTGTAATATAGTGACTCTAATCTTATGTAATTCAACCAAATGGAGGTTGTGGTGTAGTAGACGATACTTCATATATAAACCTTGATGATTTTGTTGATGTGATATTGAGAAGGCGTTTCTCCATTGTCATCAACAACCATGAAATTCTCACCAAAGTCGCAGAAGATTCGACTGAAATTCACAGCAAGAAGAACTTTCATTGAAAACAATTTTGACATCAGGTTTCTTAAACACGGACATGCGTTCCGATATCGCATGTAATACTTAATCATTTCTCATACCATTTGAGAGGACCTTATACACAAGTTTAGTTCTTGAACTGCAATCGTAAGCTCTAATAATTAAACGCTATAGGTCTACTTGAGATTAAGCCATCGTGGGCATCAGCTTATTCATGGGCGATGCAAAAGAAAGGAGGTGAGAAGACATATACTTAGGTTGTGCTTAGTTTGAGAAAATGGTTATTGGATGGATGAAAGAAAGATTTCTTGATTTTTCTTCCTGAAACAAATAACTGAAATCGCAACAAAGAAACCAATCATTTCTGGCGGACATAGTTTCTTACCCAAAGACGCCTTTCGTTTCTGCTACGATGAAGGAGATGCCACGATCATGACACTTGTCGCTTAGCAACAGTTGTTCATCTAAGTCGGACCGAGTCAGTACAACCACCTGTCAACATTAGAAAATTACAGTACAGTGTTTTGTTATATGTCACGTGATGCTCTTTTATATCGTGCTGTGCTACAACCTGTCATAGCCTACTTAAGAAAGAAACACGCAAGCCTAAGTCATCTGATAGACAGACCTATAAATTATTGTATTGCGATGTCATGTAATCATTGTAATGTAATAGTCTACGAAGTAATGTAGTGTATCAAACATGTGATAGGTTGTGTACAGTACTGTGTAGCGTCTCTTCAGTGTGTCTACTCTGAGGCTGAATTTACTTCCATTCCTCCTTGCATTTTAAGCCTACTTGAAGTTCTAACACTTTCACTTTCTTTGAAATGTGTTCTATGCAAAGAAAAGATCATAGGCTTATTTTACTTGATATTTGGCGATTAATTCGTCTGTAAGATGTCCTTTGTAGGAGTCGACTTTGACGTAGCTGTTCAGCTCGGATAGTTCAGCCACTGTGCTTTCCAGGAAATTCCGCGAACTCGATTCTCCCTTAAGGAAAAGCTGGAAAAACAGATTTGTGCAAGGTCATTTGTAAATCGTCAAATCGAAAAGTCCAAAGCACACATTAAAATCTACGATCCGGACACAAGTTCATCAATCATGACTGATGCGTCAAGTTAGAGGTGTCGTAAAAAGATATAGCCTATGCCTAACTTCTGACTATAGCCTAATAAGATCTGGTGTGGCAGGTACATGTACATGTAAGGCATTAGGTGCAATGTAGGCACTATTCTGCATAAAAAATACACATGCATGATCCTAATTTGATGCTTTGTATTTTTCAACCTCTTGATACAAAGAAGTTTAGCCGGGGACCATCGTGTTTTGCCCTCTGCTGCAAAACTTTATGCGGGCGCCCATGTAAATAGCCAGGAAATCTTAAAAACGGCGCTGACCTCATGACCTATATAATAGGCTAAATTAGACGTATACGACTTGATCCAGTTACGTTGAACTGACCTGAGATGACAGTTCATCTTGGCTGATCTCCTCCGATGGATGGTGAATAGTGATGGCCTTCACTCCAGCGAGAACGACATTCTTGGCGATCTCGGCACCCAATCCTCCCATTCCACTGATCAACACATTTGATTTTGCCATGAGACGCATTGCATCGTGACCGAGAACGTAACTGGAGAAACACAAAGCAGGTTCTGGCATAGACTATAGACTGGAGTAGGCCTATTGTATGGAAAGGCAATTAGTATAAGGAACAATTAGGTCAGGCCAGCTAAGGCAGGGAGGGGTCTGCATAATGGATAACACTCTGGCTTGTACGGTACGGGGTTCGAATCTCGTAGGCCGTAGGGTCTCCTAGGCTTAGCTCTTCCTTCATTCCCTAGGTGGCAGCTAAGTGCTAACGTACAGACAGCGTGCGCCTTGCATGGCTGCCTGCAACTTTGTGATTTGGATCTAGGTCTGCTGTGATTTGCGTTCTTGTGAATTGTTTGGATTGCATAACATGTACTGTTGTACACTGTACAGCGCAATGCGTTTGCAGGCGTTTCATGAGGCTAAAGAATAATAATAATAATAATAATAATAATAATAATAATAATAATTATTATTATTATTATTATTATTATTATTATTATTATTATTATTATTATTATTATTACTGAGGTGAGGTAAGATCGGTACAGTATTTTAAGGCCAGGCCCGGCCCCGGTATATAGGCCTAAGATGGGACAGGTCAAGTATACAATAAGTTCAAAACACGATGTTGAATTGCAGGAGACCTGGTTCATATTATCTAGTGATTCTAGTCGCTGAGGTCTCGTGTCCCTGGTTATAGGCCTAGGCTATATAGTAAACTGCTGATTGTCTAAGTAGCAGATCTATACTTGGATCATTTTTAACTGGCAAACAGTGGATTCAATAGATTACCTTTTTATGACTGTATGTCAAATAATGAGGTGGCAAAAATAACTAGAGCCTACCGAAAACAATATCAAGCCGAAAGAGGAAGAGACGAAAATTAATAATCCACTAATTATGGTTAGCAGCTGTAATGGAGCAGTCTACCTAAAAAAATTAATTAGGCCTGTGTATACAGACTATACAATCAGCTGGTCTACGTCTATAACCGATCATTTTCATTTTCGTATTCACCCATTGTGTGTGTTTCCTGGAAAAGTGGCCTACGTTGCTCGAGCCCCATCACTTTCACTATTAGCCTAAGATTCATTCTTATCAGTTGCATGGATTGTTTTTAACTATTAGCCTACTTACTATTTAAATTTATGACAGTGGAAAGATAATTATTATATATAGGATGTTTCGGTACTTATGGGTTATCTACCCCGATTTATTTTTTTATTTTTTCAGCGTTGTCATTCCACGTCTTTTCCGTGAGGGTCGGTTAGGGCTCAGGTTAGGCATCGTGAGGGTCGGTTAGGGTTAGCGTTAGGGTTAGTTTAGCCATTATAAACTGGTCGATTCATGGCAAAAGACACTCTGTCAAAATAAATCGGGGTAGATAACCCATATGTACCGATGTTTCCTTCTCTTTATCATTTACATTTATGCATGCAGGATTAAAGATTTGACAGCGTTTTACAGCGGCGCCGCCAGGATTTTTTCTGTACGCACAATACACTAGGATTTTTTCTGTAGCCTACGCACAATACAACTTGCACAAAATAATATGAAGCGAACAGCGATCGATACGAGCTTATATATATATATATATATTTATTATATATATGTATATGTATATAGGCCTACCGTATATGCCTACTGACGATTATGAGGTATCACCAGCTTAAGCTTTTTGCTCCATTTTGGGTATACGCATAGACTAGAGGTAATTTTGGATGTTAAAAGTAAAAGTATTGACGCTTTTTTGGCCTTTCCGCGCTGTACGCACTTGCGTAAGTGCGTACGCTAACGGCGCCTCTGGCGTTTTACCTTATAAGTTTTTAATATGTAGCCTAAATTATAGATGTATATATAGGCCTATTTTATAAGTACATGAATATGCATGGGCATGTACACCGTTTTCAATTTCGTTTTTTTTTGGGGGGGGGGGGGGCTTGATTCGTGACACTTGTCTGGTTTGAAAATGTGCGCCACGCCATTTCGAGCCCCATTGGAATGGGTGGGTCGACTGCCACAACCCCACCAGTTCAATACATTGGACATGAGCTTGCTCAGCTTGATAAAAGTATTTGATTTGCTTGTTTGTTTGTATGTGCACTTGTTATAGCGCCCCTTCAAGCTCTCGCTACTCAGAGGCGCTCCCGATGCAGAGCCGACACTGCATCGGAGTTTCACGCATTAACATTTGACATTTTTAGATTTATAGCTAAGACAACGACGATGACGATGATGATTATGATGATGATGACGATGATGATGACGACGACTATCCTGATGCAGGGTCGCCGAAGGGAATGGGGCAAATGCCCATGGGCTATAGGCGACTGTTAGGGAACTGAGCTAGGTAATACATCAAGGCCCTGCAACGTTTATGATCTCTATGCCTGTTGAAAATATAACATTGCAGACAAATTTCTAAAAAATCAGTTCAATTTTCAGCTGGGGCCTGGATGAGGGCGAGTCGATGGTAGAAAAAATTATATCTTACAGCTGACGTGAGTACAATCCTTCGTCGATCTGAACTTGATCTTCTTCCGCCATGATCATCGAAGGCCTACTCTGCAATAAAAATCAGATCAAACGATGATTGAAACACATTCAGATCCAAGACCTTCGTCCAAATGAACCTTCGGTGTTCTAACAAAACCACCGATACTTACGGAAAACATCGCATAGCGCAAAATCGAAACCGAAACTAGAGTCCGTGCTAGAAAATTCCGACATGTAGTAGGCCTAATATGATAAGTAGGCCTTTGTAAGCAAGTAGCAGTTGGCTGTGCACTGTATAAGGGCCTTTTTCAGCACAATGGAAGGGGAAATCCGATAATTACTTTCACACTCACACTATCAATATCTGAGCATTTTACAGTAGCCTACTTTTAAAATCTTCACTGTTCGGCTTAAATAGGCCTAAGCCTATGGCTAACAGATCTAAAAATGCGAAGATTCATGCTTAATTGGCGTTGTTTTTCTGGCAGGAACATTCTCACTTTTCAGTGGTAGCTTTTCACTGTTGATTTGTTTACGCATGGTCTAATAGCAATATATCGACACAAATTTATAAGGCCTAACTGGAATCAACTAACACGACAACCTATTCGCCAGTTAGACTTAGTCCTGGCTTAGAACTTTCGGCCATTGATATCGTAGCTATTTTAATCTCAGGTGATATGATTTGTGCCATAGTCCAGTCACTCCAGTGATCAGCGTCTTATTATACAGTATACATTGTATATTGACTATAATATATAGAGCGGTAGGCCTACTACAGAAGACCCTGGCCTGAAACCTATAATAGGTCTTATCGATACCAACCAAAGCAAGCGATAAATAATTATTCACCTTCTGTCTGAACAACGATTTCAAATATATCGCAAAGATCGAGCTGAACCGAATTTATGTCTGTCTTTATTTCGTGTAGAAAACAAAATGATCAAACGTGTTTTCACACCAGTTTCTATGGTTTTAGTCTGAGGTTAATAATGCATTCAGCGATGATAACAATAACGATAGCGAAAGCCGGTCGACTCCTAAAATAGACGCAACGAATTTTTCGTTCGTCATCCGCTCACCGCATCATGTGTATGGTTGTGTTGTGCACTTGTTATAGCGCCCCTACAATTTCTCTACTCTACTCTATACTCAGAGGCGCTCCCGACTGCAGAGCGGACACTGCATCAGAGTTTCACGCCGAAGCGCCGAGTAATTGCGAGTGAAGGAAGGTCTTGCCCAAGGTCCCTATATATGCGGCGACTTGGGGTGGATTCGAACCTGCAACCCTCCGGCTGTAAGGCAACGACCATGCCCAATACACCACCGCGCCCCACAAAAGACGGTTATAAAGACTGATCGCAAGGAAAGTTTGAGTAGAGTTGACCATCGACTATAAAAGTAAAAACAGTCCACGGATCAACCTATAATTATTATGAAGAACAGAACAATGTCAGCATAAATCATACATGCTAGTAAATGCGTATATAATTATGTAGGCTTATGTATGGATCACGTACGCCTATTTTTATGTAGGCCTACCCGGTATTTCTGTATGAATGTATTGACTATGATGTCTTTAAGTTTTGAGCGTGTATGCGTTCTTGTCAAGGGCGCTGATAGGCTAATTCTCAAGGGCATATCGTTAGGCTAGCCTATATGAAGTTGAAGGCTAATGCTGCTCTAACTTATTTAGGCCTACCGGGCCCCGGGGTACCGGTAGGCCTACTCATTTATATATCACATCGATTTTTTGTGCCAGTAATTTTATTCGTGGCATAAAATTGTGTTTAACAAATTGTAAGCAAGCTCAGATCTAGTCTAAGATTAGACTAATAACTTTCCTGACTTTCAATATTTTCAATTTTTGACAAAAATTCTGTGCATTCATATTATAAATTATACGATGCAATGTAATGCTCCGACATAATTTTCATAATTCGATTTCAACTAGACGTTGTCACGTTGATATAAAATAAGTAAATTGATTAAAAATTCGAAGGCATTAAAACAAAATTCATTGAAAACAAGTTTTTTTAACAGCTGCTGTAAAAATCCAGTCCCTGAGACGAATAGTTCGACGTTGGTGAACAGAAAAGACTTCAGAGCGCGAAGTCTAATAAAAGTCAGCGAAGCTCGTGTCACGTGACACAATTCCGAGCAGACGACATTTTGATTCAGAATTCAAAGTTCGTCTTCTGCTATAGTATACGATACTCTGAAGTTCAGGGTTTAAAGTGTGGCTGGACGCAGGGCCGTAAATCTGTTTCTAAATGTGGGGAGGGAAAATTTCCCCTTCGGATTTGTGCGGAGTAGATCTCCCTCAAGGAGCCCACCACTGAGTTCAGTGACATTCTAGGATAGTGTTTAAAAAAATTGTTGGTTCGCACCACTGGATATAGCCTTTTATGTTCGGACTACAGTTAAACAAGAAGACTAAGGTTCTCTTGCCAAATAAAACAGTTTAAAGTAGTGACTCCCAACCTTTTTTGACTTTACAGCCACTTTTTCTAAGCTGGAGGACACGAGGTCCACTTTTTCTTAGTTAAAGGGCATTAGGGGCCACTAGGCTAAAATGTAATTAACTAACAGCATATAAAATTGTTATAATTGATTCAAAATAGAATGTTTGATGTTATTTATAGCCTAGATGTTATAATAAAATAATTTGTTATAGAAAAAAATTATGTATTCTATCCTGTCCAAATTGTCAATTTTTTCATATATTTTTGTTAATTCTTTGATAGATAAGGGCGCGTTTTTTAGGCCTGGCGGGCCATTTTTGGCCCACGGGCCACGGGTTGGGAACCGCTGGTTTAAAGTATTTAGGCCTATTTAGTCGCCTAATTGTTTCTTCAATTTGACACTGCATCTGAACGGGTTAGTATTCTACGCTATGGGCTTAGGCATCCACCTTAGCAATTCATCTGTAGGATCTACTCTAAATTGAGATGTTATCCGCTTTTCTGTATAGGCCCTATTCTTCAGTGTCAAATGTTTGATCGTCAACTTACGGAAGTCGGTCATGATTCCTCTAAAATGCGTTGACAAGGAGTTCAAACATGTATAAGAGTTCGTGGCACTTACCAAAACACAATCCTGCTTGAAGTGATTTGGAAAACGAAAAAGATTAGGCCTATTATAATAGACTGCTTAAATTATTTAACGCACAGCACTTTATTCGCGAATTTTGTTTAAAATTATTTGTAATCCTCTTTTGGCCTACAGTCGAATATGCGGTAGGCCTAGGCTATAATTTCGTCTCGAGATGAACTGATATGCGGCTTATTTCTCCTTTCAAATCTAAGAGTCCACACTCCCAATAGGATTGCCCTCTGTACTATATATAGGCCTACATGTTATGTAATCATTAATGTATTATGTTGTATTGTATATGAGGATTTATAAAACGCCTCTTACAATACTAGCTATTCAGATGCGCCCTCAGCCTCGAGGAAATAAGAAAGACTTCAAGCAGCGAAGTGCTTGAAGCTGTCACCCCACCCCACCCACCCCACCAACCCCAATGAGATCTTACTATGGATAGAGGGAAGGCCGCGGGAGGTCATTACATAGAAGTGCATAGAAGGGTCTACAATGAAAGAGGCTGGGTGTTGAGCCATGGTTTAGCCTATATTTGCCCGAGGGACTAGAAGATCAAATCAATCAGCAACCTAGAAAGGAACAAGATCAATTGACACACCTTGGGAAAGGAAGAGACTGCATGCGGAGAGGGGTTGGTGCATCAAGCCACAAAGGTATTTCAGTGCCTGTCCATTTTGAGCTTATAATTATATATGTATGCCATATGCTATATATATATATGTGTGTGTGTGTATATATATATATTATATATATATATATCTGTCACATCACATCATAAATTTCTCCGGCTTTGTATCAATGAAGAAGAGATTCCAAGAATTCAATTTATACATTTACACCTCTTAATTGAAGCTCTGTATAAGAACTTACAGCGTTTAATTACACAGAACAAGTTTTCAAGTATTCACGGTTCGGGTCCGTGCAATGTGCAGTCGCCTACTGTAACAGCTTGACGACTCTAACATTTGTGAGACATCTGAGAAGAAATGTGGGGCGGGAATTCCTTCACGTTCCCTCCCCACGTTTAAGAGTGGGGAGGGAATTCCCTCCTTTCCCTCCCCGTGATTTACGGCCCTGGCTGGACGGTCATGGACGGCGTCCACGCACTTATTTTAAAACCTGCAGCTGTCCTACCACTTATATTGACCAGCACAACCTGAAAAGGTAAGAGGCGTCCAGGCACTTATTTTCCCACACTTTAAGCACTGCTGAAGTTCAAAGTTTAAAGTCCAGAGTTCGTGAAATTGAAGTAGTGCTGCCATTGTTCTTTTTAGGCGATCAATTGTCGTCTTGATACTGTTGTGTTTTCTGCTGGTCAGTGGAGCTGTGGTCATTGGTCAGTCACTGAGACTGGACAGTGGGTCGTCCGTCACAGGAAGTAGCTTCATTCGGAGGATACAGCGACTGATAGCGAATGGTCGCTTCAATTCTCTGGAAAGTAATAATGATCGTGATCGTATAACATTGTTACATATTGCAATATACAATACAACACACACGATGTATAGTATTGTATACTTATTATCATAGGCGTAGCCACATGAAGGCAGGAGGAGGCAGTTGCCTCCTCTTGGATTTTCCCGTATTTGCCTCCTCTTGCCCGAACTCCATCGCCATACAAATCTGCATGCAAATGATGCAATTTACTTACTTACTGCACTGTTCAAGCGAATGTTGTACCGTACGGCGTATACTATTTCCTGACACACAGACACAGTTTTCGTTTCCGGTAACAAACGCCTAACTTCAGTATTTTTCAAGTAAATTGTACTAATCGAATTATTGTGTATTATCGTCTATCCGACTCATTCGTCAATTCGTCAATAGTCATTATTATGTCTGCGGGGCCGCCAAATAAGAAACTTCGACAGATTGTGCTATCTTTTGCCAGCCAAACTGTTAGTTTCAGACATGCTTAAAAAGTAATTGCTGTGAATTATACTACCCCTAAAAAAAGGTCGTCAGGAAAAAAAGTCTACGATTTTCGTCTATTGCTCCATGGATAAATTTTGCCTCCTCTTGTTTGCTCCATGGGTACATTTTGCCTCCTCTTGTGCCTCCTCTTGAAAAGAGGTCTGGCTACGCCACTGCTTATTATATCGGTCAGTCAGTGAATAGGCTACAATACATCATTCAATCAGTCAGAAATGTTTAAGTGATATTCCACCGTAAGCTTACACCTAAGTTTTGACTGACATAAAAGAGAAACTGGATCCAATTCCTAAACTGTATTATATTGTATTTTCGCTTATTGGTTAGGAAATTTGCTGTCAATTAACAACGGATCAAGATTTGACTGTTATGGGAATAGAGAGGTAAGTTCATATATACCTATGCCTATCATATTCTCTGCAATAGTTTCTACTGAGGCCTAATGTAGTTGACAAGTGTGGGCAACTTATAGGGAGAGGGGGCTTGACATTGAGGCATATTGAGTTTAGGCTGATAACTAAAGGTTCCAGTCAGTCGGTCGGTCTGTTGGTCAGTCAGCCATGGCAGTCAGTCATTCAATGAACCAGTCAGTCAGTCAGCTAATTAAGTACAGTGACCTTTGTCTGTTGCAGCAGTTGTCTGTTGTCCCTTTCCAGTCGTTGTATTGACCTCTGGACGACCTCTGCTTCCCGTTTCTCCCTCTGCTGTTGGCGGATGTAGCGAATGGCAGCGTAGAGAATGTCGTATGTTCGGTTGGCTATATCTCTGAACATCGCCATAATATGATCACAGGATATTATTTTTTATTGTTTTCTGCATGCATGGGTGGATAGATGGATGAATCTATAGTTTGATGGCTGGATGAATTATTGGATGTATAGATGCGTGAATGGATAGATGGATGGCAGTGTGTGACCTATATATAGAAGGATAAATGGGGTACCGGTAGACCTTAGTCCACGTGGAGGAGGCTGAGTAAAAAAGACTTAACAGTGGGGTTCTAAGGAAGACTAGAAGTTGAAACCCCTCAACCTCTATAGTTCTCACCCTAATAAATGGACGGACGAATGGATGTATGGATGGACGAATAGTTTGATTGATGGATGGATGGATTAATGGAGTGGTGGATGAATGAATGAATGAATGAACGAACGAACGAACGAACGAACGAACGAATGAATGAATGAATGAATGAATGAATGAATGAATGAATGACCGGCGGAGGTATGAACGCCTAGAATGAACGCATTTCACGGAGGTCTGCCCTGATGGATGAACCGAGTACAATAATTAATTAAAGCCTTATTTGCTTATATATATATATTATAATTTTCTATAGTAGGCTACTCTAAATAGATCTACTTATTGCGTCTGCGGAGTGGCTTACATTTCGTAGTTGGATGGAAGAAGTGAAGCGATTTCGCTGATGCGATATTTAATCTCTTCTCTTCGCTTTCTTTCAACTACAATTTATTCAAAAACAGTTTTGAAATGTTTCCGAAACATTTTTATTGGAAGACTACAAAGCTTAAGTAACACATCAGAGCATTGTTGCTATATATCATTTTTTTAAATCGTCGTTGTTACCATTTTAGCTGTATTGGTTTTGTTGTTGTTATGATGACAATTCGTTGCTTCTTGCGACAACAGTCCCTATAAAGATTACATTATAGTTTCAAATTGTACAGTTGACCAGAGCCTCTTTATATAATAAGTTTTGTACTGCATCGTCTGTCCGTCCGTCCGTCCGTCCGTCCGTCCATCCATCCATCCATCTATCTATCTGTTCGTCCATTTGTCCATCCATCTATCTATCGTTTGTGTGTGTGTACGTGTAGGTGGGTGTAGGCGTGTGTGTATGTGTTTACGTGTAGGTGTGTGTATGCGTGTGTACTTTTACATTTTACTGGACAATATTAGTCCTGCTGGCTTATTCCTAATTACCATTTACAGCGTTTATCAATAATTATAATAATTATGCTGACATTTTGATTAAATCCTCGCAGGCCACACACAGTGAACTTATATATTATTGCTATTATACTGACAGCTGCAGCTCTAATTAAAAACCAGAAGTGTCTGAGTTATAATCGGTCTGTTAAATCCGGCTACGATGGTCAGAGAAGGGAACTTCACAGAATCAAGGCTAATACATGCTGGAAGCCATCGTGTTCTTTGGGGTAATCGACTATAACTATATATCACAAATTCACAATACAATAGAATACTATGGACTGCAGCATGTAGGAACAATTAAGGATGTTACTCTGTTTACCGCATTGCAATAGCACCTTCTGCTACGAGCAAGACTCTGGGTAGGCTACAGACGTCTTTCAATGCAATGCAGTTATAATTAATCCCAGATAGGCCTATAAAATTATCGATGTCGTCAGCAAAAAGTAATAAATGGAATAGGTCTCTAGAGATCCGATGTATTTGAAATGTAATTTAGAGTGCTACAATATTAGAGAAAGCAATGGTTTTGAGATAAGATTGACCCTGCCATAAATCACATTGAACTGTAGGCCTACTTAGGAAAGATACAAGACTATTACAAAGGAATGAGGGTCTATTGCTTTTATTAGATAGAATTTAAATAGTTAATAAAATTCTAAGCTCAGACTGACTTCTTACAAAGGCTACCGTACAAGCGGTGACTGTAAGATTTGGGCTGTATAAGACCTCGTTCGGACTACTCTTCTCATGAACACCCCTCTGACCGTATACACACAGCGCTCGTGAATAAGCTTGTGCCCGGCGCCTGGCTTTCGAGCGGCGTTTTAGAAATGTGTAGATTACGATTATGATTACTATACTAAGCTTATAGTTCCTATAGGCCTAGTATAGGCTTACGACTGCAATCACCTACCGAGAGTATGAACAAGTTTCCTTGCGAGTATCGTTTGCTCATCTGGTGCGTTGCTCGCCTTCCTTCCGTTCGTTAACCACAACGCCTCGGTTCGATTTCTGTCTCTCTGCTCTGATATCCTCTGCAGTTGGAGACTGCATGCAACAGGGAGAAGTGGAGAAGGAAAAGAAGACGGCTGATCACAAGGATATTCTGTTTTAAACTGGCGAAAGCTGTTTGGCTGCATGTGATCGTAGGAATACTGGAAAAAATTATTCAGGAAACACTGAACAATAATTATAATTGAAAACACAAGCGATTTAATTAGGCCTATGTCTTATTGCCGGGGATGAAATAAAAGCGAAGCAGAAGCTTTTGAGTAAAATTGAAAAATAAAGCAAGACTTTTGTCAAATTTAGAAAAAAATCGAAACTGTTACTTTGATAAACTAAGTTTTGTATTTGTTTTGAAAGTTTAAGAGGAATACAAGGTCATAGCGCTGTTACGACTTGTAGGCCTATACATGTAGATTGTAGATGCATGAGTGCATTGTAGGACAAATGCATAAACCATAATAGGGCCATAAAACAGCCTTCTCTAGACAGATTAAATCAGTCAGCAGATACATCAAAAGGTCGAGTTGTTAGGAAGGTATACAATGATATAATTCTATTGCATTGTATTGTATTATATCGTGTCGTGTCATGTCATGTCATAAATGTCATGTCATGTCAAGTCATATCATATCATGTCATAATGAAGCGCTTGACAACGCGAAGGCTGTTTTATGGTCCGTAATTAATTAATAATTATTCATTATTTCTAGGTTAATTAATTTTTTACCAATCCCGATGATAGTTTCACTATGTCGAGCATGGCCTTTCCAAGCATATTTAACATTATTATTCAATGTCGAATACGCTATTATATTATAATACCCGGTAGCGTATTATGCGTATTCGACATTAAATAGAGACATAAAGAGGCAACCATACGCAAAAGAGAAAGACAATTATATTAGGCCTCAAGGTCATTTCCATGCACACAAACACGACTTATATAGCGCTTGCTGACTATAGGTGCTCCCAAAACTTTTTCAACGCACTCAACAGGATCGAGTTTGCAGCTTTTAGGTGACTGGTCTGTTGCGCATGCTGCAGGTCATTTTCAGGTCATTTTATAGGCTAGGTGAAGGCCCTGAAGGGTGATAATATGTAATTATGCATATGGGTTAGGTTATCTGATATGTAATTATGTATATGGGTCAAGTCGTCTGAACCTGATATGAAGTCTGGTAGATGTCATCAAAGGCATGTGGAGAGTCCATGCAGTGACTCCTATTAGATCCAGCGTCCACACGTCGTGCTGGAAAAGCCGGTGGATAGAATGCAGATGGATTAAAGCCAGTTAGATATGTACTTCCGGTGTACCGTGGAACGAAGACGTTCCGACATCTCCAGTCGTATTCTACCGGCTGCCGAAGACAAAGACATAAACATTAAACGATGATAATGTAAGGAGAACAATGCTGATGATGATGACGACGACAACAACAACGACGACGATTGTTGTTATAATAATCATTAATAATAATAGAAATTTTAGTAATAATAATTGTAAATAACGATAATCATTATATTATTACTAGGCCATATATTACTAACATCATGCTGATGACCATGACGACCACGGCAAATACACTGAGGAAGGAAATAATAAAAACTAACTTAGATAGCACAGTAAAATCAGTATCAATGGAAGTATCAATGGGCCTAATATATACTAATAGTATTGCTATAGAAGCAGTATTAGTGATAGAGGTCCCTAATTTCAATGCCGTCAACGCAAAAGGAACTGAGCATCAATTTTCCACTGCAAGGCGACTTGATCCAAGAGGTCCATTTGCCCCCCGGCTCCCTCTACAAAAAATATCTGGATCCGTCGCTAGTATGAAGATACTATGAACTTCGATCGTCACTGTCTGCACTCTGACAGTGCCAGTCCCAAGCCGGGACAAAGGAGGAGGGCGACGTCAATGGCCTTTGTTATAACACAGTATCGTTAAATTAACTGAGACAACAAATATACTCGCAGGTAAACCTATACGGTATGACAGTGATAAAATAATATTATAGCATAATAGTAGGCTACTATAATGTTATGGAATAGAATATTGTATGTAACTTTAACAATAGGGTAAGATGGCATAGTATGCATTGATTTCATAGTGTAGAGTAGGCCCTATTATCATTATGGCCCCTATAGCAGATGAATAACTAAGAAAAGAAAGCTGTTAGAGCACCGCAGCAGCGTCGCAGAAGATAGCAAGTATCATTCATAGCGCATACCGTGTAACTTCCGTTGTGTATAGCATTGTATCCACGTGTCTGGTATTGGCCATCAGTCGTGTTGGTTACACCGTCATGCCATTCACTGTCACGACTCTCGACCTTTGACCTGACCTTCTTAGTCTGCTGCAGCGATCGATCGTGTTTTGCACAGCAACGACCAGATGAACTGATCTGACCCAATTCGCAACACCATCGCGGACCATGCAGCTCCTAAAATCACAGACGTCGTATTGTAACTAACGATTCAACTATTATAGGCCTATAGACTATATCGGGAGACCCACGTGAAACAACAGTTTTGTTCCAGCGTATCTCGCTGATGATCAGACAACGCTGCAACGCAATTGCTTTTAGGGACACTTTCGCCGATCATGCAGTATATATATGGGCAGAATATGAATAGAACCTTCCAGGCTTTGAAGCCTTTGATTTTATACTAGGCGGTAGTGAAGTCCCTGAGGAATCCTGTATAGGCCTACCTTGCGTAGATATTCAGACTTTGAAGTGAGGTTTGAAAGTGAGTGTGTTTAATATGTATCTTCTATTATCTTTGTAAAACGGTTACAGTGTACAATTGTGCAGTTGAAACAATTTACAGGAACTCAGATTACAGAATACATAAATCTTAACTATAGGCCTACTAACTGAACAGACAGCCTGCAATAATCGGTGCTAAAAGCAGCCTACACAGCATGTCCGCCCAATGGGGCTCGAAGTTCGAACTCGCTACGTTTCGCTCTCTTCGCCAGCGTGTATTACTCTACCGGGCCCCCGCGTTTTGCATAATCCTTGTGGACCATATCTACCGGAGAAAATTTAATATGTCGACTCAAATTAACTAATTAGTATGACGGTGGCCTTGTATAAGACATGTAGATCCGATATAATATCGTAACGAGAAAGACTTAGCAAAAACGCAGAAAGCAATTGTTTTCATTCGCTGATAAATTATTTCAACTGATAAATTAATTAATTAATTGGACACCAGATGTCAGCGTCAGATCGGTCGAAACGACATCGTGTGTGGTCCTGAGGTGGAGGACCACTGAGTGGGTGGGAAGATCATTGCATAGCTTTCTTCCTAGTTAAGTGTGTGTGTGGGACTGTGTGTGTGTGTCTGTAT
>OX243816.1:19632315-19762315 GCA_945859605.1 Lumbricus rubellus | reverse complement strand
AAATACTACTACACTCGTTGAGTTGAAATTGCCATTTTTAATAAAAGCAGATCGACGTTATAGTTCGGAAATATGACGACATCGCAAACCGCTGTAAAATATTTGTTTGTTCCCATAAAAAAATTATCGTTATTCGCTTCGGTCAACGGCCGCAGACGAAGGAGATAAATTATATGCTATCGAAAACGACAACAAAAATGACGACAATTACGACTAAGAATTTATTTTAAGATAGCTTTTTTATCCAGCTTCCGCGAAGCGAACATAAATCTTTTGGCGGCAAAGGAACAGACGACGAAGACGACGACGACGACGGTGACGACCTCTGTGGACGAACAGTCGAACCAATCGATATTATTTATTATTATTGTGGTCAATTTGTGCTCTTTTTCACCCAAATGCGATCTCAGAGAGTCAGAGCAGACAACAGTGGACCTAAGTTCAAAAGACAATTTTGGCCTACTCGTTTTATTTTATTTATTTATTTCTCCATTTCTATAGCGCCCCTTCAAGCTCTCTACTCGGAGGCGGTTCCGATCGACTACAGTGCGGACACTGCATTGAGTTTCACGTCGAAGCGCCCAAGCAATTGCGAGTGAAGGACTTGCTCAAGCTCCTTGTATACGAGGTGACTTGAGGTGGATTCGAACCTCGAACCTTCCAACTCCAAAGCAACGACGCCACCACTACACTACCACACCCCACAATTTAAAGAAATTACAGCGTTTTGTTTGTCAGCTTATACTCGTTTTTTGTCTGCATGACAGTGTATAGGGATAGGGTCTATGTCTAGTACTACATTTATGTCTCACCGACTAGCTATAGCTAACGAACTGCTTTCTCATTTTTCATTTATGTAGGACTATATATATCATAACCAGGCTAACCTCAAGAGCGTATTAAGAGGTTGAAGGATTTGAACCTCCAAAATATATGTAGGGAGTAGTTGAGCCCGTCGACCCTCCAGCAGGGTCGACGGTCTCAGCTAACCCCCAGAAAAATATTTGTTATCAGCTACCCCCTGGGAAAAATATTTTTGAACTTTTGAAACTGTTTGAAGCACATATATTCAACCGATCAACTCCCTGGAAAAATCTGCAACATGAAAAGCATCTGTGAATTAAAGCGAGGCCTAACCCGCGGATCCTATAAATAGGTGAAGTGGCGCCCATCCAAGCAGACAGAGGTCTAGAGGGATTTCACCCGATCAATTCATTGAAGAAAAACGAGGGGGAGCAGGGTTGAAAATGTCATAATCATACTGTCACTATAGAAATATTAAACGCATATGATTTACATATAATAATATATTATCAATAATATTAATAATAATATAATTTATTAATATTACGCTGACGCTGTAGCGAACTCCGCATAACACAAAACTTGGTAGACGATCAGATGACGTGTGGTGAGAAATTTCTATGGAATGATGTGCGTTGGCCAAATCCTCAGAATAAATCAATCGTAAACAAACGACAATAGAATGTCTCTTTTGTTGGCAATCGTCAAGTAGACCGAAGATCTGTCTGTCTATGTCTGTCTGTCTGTCTGTCTGTCTGTCTGTCTGTCTGTCTGTCTGCCTGCCTGTCTGTCTGTCTGTCTGTCTGTCTGTCTGTCTGTCTGTCTGCCTACGCGACATCCGAACAATATCACCCATTGGGCCATTGAATTTATATAGGGCTTAGGCTAATATAGCCTACTCCATCCGAATTGTATTACAGGACAATGCTGCATGGGAGCTTTTGGTATTGTAAACAATACTCATTGTAGTCGATGATTGTCTGATTGAATGTATGGGTATGCGTCTTTGTGTATGCCTTTGCCTGTATGTATGTGGTATGTGTCTGTGTGACTGTGTCTGTCTTCCCGTGTATCTGCCTGTATGTGTGTATACGTGTTTCTGTATGTGCTGGACCATTATCCTGTTACCTATTCACGGTTTGTATCTTTGATTTGCTTTATTTCCCTCTGTCTGTCTATCTGTCTGTCTGCGGGTCTGTCTGTGTGTCTGTTTCACACAGGGTCCTTGTGCGTACGAACTTAGGCCTATACGCAGAAGCGTATATTTAAAGACGTACGTTTTAAACTGCACAGACGTATACATGTACATCGGACTCTTCTAGTGACGTAGGAATGCGGCGCAGCTGCGATCTCCTAACCTCCTTCGTGTTCATCTGCAAATATTCGACGTTGGACATAAAATGCGATGACGTCCAAATACAAGCGCATGCAGGGAGTGAGGCAGGGAGGAGGGAGGGTTAGACAGATGCACTGATCGGATGCCAGGTGGCTGGTTGGCTGAATGTAATGATAGGTAGGTGGGTGTATGGACGGATGGATGTAGGGAGAACGAGAGGTAGATAGGAAGGGAGGGAGGTAGGGAGGTAGGGAGGGAGGAATTGATGGACGTACGGATGGATGCATGGATGGGTGAGTGAGTGGGTGGATGTGTGAAGGAATGGATGGATGGGTGGATGTATGGATGGATGGATGGATGGATGGATCATGGGTGGATGAATTGATGGATGGATGCATGGATGGGTGAGTGGGTGGATGGATGGATGGATGGATGGATGGGTGAGTGGGTGGATGGATGGATGGATGTATGGATGTATGGATGGGTGAGTGGGTGGATGGATGGATGGATCATGGGTGGATGGACAGCGTCATTCTGGCGACATACGTTTCCGTCTATGTACATCAAGTTATCAACCATTCCAATCTAATAGGTTATATTTATTTCCGTTGGTTGTAGGCCTACGTGGACGTTGGCCTAATGAAGCCTTAAGCCTTAGACTTGAAGTGAATAAAATTAAAGTCTGAGTACGGTTGATTTGGATATTGGAAACAAAAGAGCAGACGAAAGTGACGAGACGAAAGAAAGGTCGTTGTCAGAAATTTGGTCCTTCTACTAATCCTTCCCTCTCAACGACAATATCTTTCACAAGCAACTCTCCCAACCATGATTCTCATCGATGTGTTACGCATCTCTAGATGGCACAATACGCTGAATGGCATTGCATCGCACACAGTAGCCTAATATATACGCGTACAACAATAATAGCTGGACAACAATAACTCCAATTACATCAGGACGCACTATAATAGGCTACGTAAACTCAAAGCCTCCCTCGTGTTATTGTAACTGTCGTATAGGATGCGTTTACCCAATCCCACTATAGGCTCTTGTGGGAAGGAGTGAGGGAGTGAGGAAGTGAGCGAGTGAGGAAGGGAAGCAGGGAGAGAGGGGAAAAGAGAAGGAAGGAGTCAGTGATGGAAGGATGGATCATGGAAGTATAGAAGTAGAGGTAGAAGGATGGACTCCCGGGGGGGGGGGGAGTGGCCATCGTAAAGGCAATCCAGGCACACTGCAGCTCCATATGGCAACAGTTGGAACGTGGGCGTACAGCCGCGTACTATGCATAAACTCAAATAGGCCTACAAGTAATTTGCGTGCGCCGATTGCGCCTAGGCCTGTCCACCTATCTGTCTGCCTGCTTGTCTGTCTGCTTGTCTGTCTGCATGTCTGTCTGCCTGTCTGTCTGCATGTGCCACAGTGGTTGTATATGTGGCCATCGTCAGTCAATCTGTCCGTCTATATGTCTGTTCGTTCAACCGTCCCTCAACCTATCTATAGTTCTATACCAACATCTGGAGCGTCAAGAGCTATTAATAGCCAACCTATGACATCATCGCACCAGACGATCTCTCTTTATAACCTGAATCTCATGCATACCTTTAACTTGTCCAACTTCTTCTATTTAAAAACATGCGTAGGATACATGCGTGTATTGTATATTGTAGCCTATACATGTATTCGTTAACATATACACGTGAGCTGGAGGGTACAAATAATATGATGTGTTAAACATCACCATCGTTTGTTCTGAGCAGTCGGAACAATAGAACAAACGCGCCTCTGGCTGTTGTCACTCTCCGGGAGGCGCTATATAATTATATATATACATATATAATTATATAGATCTATATATATATGATAATAAGTTCTCTGCCCGAAGGCAGGTTCATTGGCTTTACGCCTCTGGGGATGAGATGAGCGAGGTGGTTTCTCGTTGCCTTCCTCAGGCTCACAGACAATTCTGTGTGAGCATCTTGTCCAAGGTCGCTATGAAGTGGCTTGAGGTAGAATCGAATCTGCGACCCTTCGGTCACAGGGCGCCGAACTTACCGCTACACCACCGCGTCCCTCAAATAGCCTATATATTATAGGCTATATACAATACCCCGGTAGTATAATATGCTGTACTATGCTAATAAGAATATCGTGTAGTTTGCCCTTTGTGCATAGTTTTTAGACTATATGCGCAATTGAGCATGCACGCATTTATATATGTACATCATCAAATAGTACATGTATGTATCAGATTATTGTGTGTATGTATGTATGTATTATTAGGCTTATAATTATGTGACTGGCCTAGTTAGCTACACCGGTAAGCGAGAGCAGCATTCGTCTGTTGGATACAAGGGACTGCGGTTCAAGCCCCGGGCTGGGAGTTGACATTTAGAGATTTAGATATCTCGGGCTAGCACGTGTGGGACGCGGTGGCGTAAGCTCCTGCGGAGCGACCTTGGGCAAGTTGCTTACCCATCATTGTCTGTGAGGAAGGCAACGGGAAACCACCTCACTCATCTCATCCCCAGGGGCGTAAAGCCAATGAACCTGCCTTCGGGCAGAGAACCATCATCATCGTCATTATCAATTATGTGTATATAATACATTTAATTATTATCTGCATCCCTAAGTCAGTGATGGAAGGATGGATCATGGAAGTAGAGGATGAATTGAATTGTTTGAACATATTTACGTAGTAAGTAGTAACGTAGGCCCATGCCCAGAGATCAGACCACAAGTCCACAACTTTTGGTTTGCCATAATTTGATTGCTTGCAAATTTACTCATCTACTAACTGACTGACCGATTTATTCTGGAAACTTCTCTAGCGCCACTCTGATATTGCACATTCTCGACATTGCGCAATTTCTCATCACATTTTTTAAATTACCAAAACTTCATTTCAAGTCTGCTAACATCTTTTATCTTCGCGTCGTCACGGTTGCCGAGAACAATAATATTATTATTGCCTGTTGAAATTTAGTCTGTGTCAGCTTAATTAGGCCTACTGCAAATAAACGAATTGATGATTGATTGATTGATTGACTGAATGATTGACTGACTATAAGTGATCACTCTCGATATTTGGATAGCATTCGTGGTATGAAACCACACACCGGATTAGGCCTAATATATCAGAATGTTGCATTACATTTATTGAGACTGCACGGAAGATTTACATAGTCTACTTAGTTTTCAACAATGCGACCTTATTTATATTTGACTGTGTATTCTGCACCAACCCGATCCGACCCGGTCGACTAAGATCAGTTAGTTCGGTCACGGACCTCGTGTTGCTGTGTAGATCTACGAACTGATCCACGGGCTCAAGGCCGTAGACAGGGGGTGTTTTTGGTGTTTGAACACCCCCGAAATGGAAAATGCAGAAAAAATCTATTGCATTTTCTAGTTCGTGATGCAAAAACCATGAAAGAAAGCCATGAAAACATCCCCCCGAAATGAAATAATAGATTAGGGCCTAAATTTCGATCTGAAAACGGCGAAAATGGAAAATATTTAAATATTTACAAGATTTCGACCGCATGACTAAAAAAAAGTCATCGGAAAATTTGGCCGATAAAAATGGAAATTTTTCAGGAAATTCAGACTCCCCAATAACTGAAATCCTGGCGCCGCCACTGAAAACACCCCCCCCCCCCAAATGAAATCCTGGCTACGGCCTTGCACGGGCTGGATGATGGTTGGATGGAGAGTTAAACGACATTTCATGACAACAGCGCGAGTTCATTGCCCTGTGCTGTCGACAAAAATCTGTTTGGCGTAATAATAATATTATAGATTAGAGTGTCTTCTAGGAATCTAGGTTCAGAGGGTCATAACTGAGCCCGCTGAAGTGGGCGTGTCTACACGTTGTGTCGTAATCGCGTGACGTCAATCACGTCATGCTTGGACGATTGAAGCTTTGAAGCTGGTCGTAAGTAACGTCAAGCATTTATGACGGCTGTACAGTGTACACACACACACGCACGCACGCTTGTGTGTGTGCGCGCGCACATACACATGCAATAATATTTTATAAAATATTAATAATTAACGAATACAAAATAATGGATAGGCGATCATAGGCCTATATAATATTATGTATGGGCAGTATGGCCTAAACATAAATATGATAAAATTATGCAGTGTATGCTATACAATGCAGTAGGTCGGGTCTGTAACTCTGTATTACAATCGGGGAGAGGGGCGATGTGCACCATACCTGTGCGGTGCGGTCATTGCTTCACCTAAAAATACCAAGAGAATAGAGTTTTTGTGAGCGTTAAAATAGAATGGCTCTTACAATAAGTACATGTAGCCTATAGTCCATGTCTCAACGCCGCTGGCGCGGGCAAAAAATACTGCAGGCCTATATTTTCGCCAGTGGCGGATACAGAACTGTTCCGGGGGGGGCAAAATTTTAGATCTTGGGACAGGGAAAAAAATTCGTTGTTGGTCGCCAAAAAAGTAGTTGATGACCTTTTTTAGTCATCGTTCTTTGGCTGAAGAAAAAAGTACTTTTCATCCGCCCAAAAGTTGATGGCCTTTTTTTAGTCCTCTACTTGAAATCCGAATGGGGGGCCACGTCCCATGCAATTTTAAATGAGGGGCATGGCCGGATTGCCCCCTGGATCCGCCCCTGATTTTCGCCCCTCGATTGTAATAGTACGCTTGTCGAAATACCTTATAGGCCTATATTATATTATAGTCTTTCTAGTCTTTAATTCTTGTAATATTTCCACAATTAAACAAAATTTATGATGCTATTTTTGGAATATTTCTTTTCTTAAATTTGGGAGCATGACAATAGACGGTCCCCCACCTCAAACATTGGGGATCGTCCCCCTGTTTCCCCCCTAAGTCTCCGCCCATGGACAAAATGAGTCTCATCTTAAAAGCGTCAACAGGGTAAACCTCGGTTTTAGTGTATTTTCCTCAAAAATGGCACCAAACTTTACCTGGTGATACTCCGGACCAAAGGTAGTCAAGGCCATGTATACCTCACTATAGGGCACGCCAATCTGAACAACGCCCCAACATTTTCTACGAATTTCTTAAAACAGTAGTATAGAACAGCATAATTATTTAATGTGGATTGCATCCATTTTCCAGGAATTTTCTCCATTCTCCCTCTGAGTTTGACAGAAGGAAGCCAATGTATTGCGTTTGCATGAATTGGTTGCAGGCATACGTTAACGGTTGCCCACTGAATCCAGAGAATAGACTATAAAGAAAGGATGATGAAATTCTAAATGGGAAATAATAAAAGATATAAAAAATCTATAGCCTACATGATGTACACTTTGTAATTAAGGAAAAGCCGATAAAGGTGAGAAAGAAATAAAAGAATGAGTAACGGTCATAATATATAAAGAAATACGGCCTTCCACCCCCCCCCACCCCCAACATCCAGCATCTATCTTTACCTCATCCTTGCACAAACACCGGTCTCGCCCTCTTACCATTGCTCATTCTCATCGATTGCAACGTAGCCGGCTTTTAAGTTATTTGTTATGTTCATAATAATAATAGTCGTGTTGTTCACATCGCTGCGGATCGAAGTAACAATCCTGCATATTTTTTTTATATCCACCGCTCGACTGGCCAAGGCGTAAACAACAAAGGTAGGTGACCTACACAGTGGCTGCAGAACCACGCTGCAGACGCCAAGCCTACGTTATGGCTTCTCTCAGGTCGATGACCGACCGTGTCTCTGTCTGATGATTGGTCTTTGTCTGATGATTGCCCTCCTCTCGAAACCAGGTCAATGGTTCTGTAGTAAGCAGCATTCTGCGGCTCGATTAATTAATTAATATAGAGGTAAATCTAACACACCTGTTTGTTTCATCATCAGCACGATCAATTTCTTGATACAAGCCATTTGAAAACAATAGGTGTGTCTATGTGTATGTATATATAGGATATACCTATCGTTTATATATATATACATATATATATATATATATAAAATGTGCAGGTATATTTCCATTCTTGCTGGTCAATTTGATCAAGTCCAAGATGCAGAACAAGACTCATTAATCATTTCTTGTAATTCATATAAAAGCTCCGATAGAGCCTACAATAATAAATGGTTTGCTACATACATTGGAGATTACAAGTGTGTGGGGGCCTGCATGCTCTCCCCCCCCAAATTCTTGCTACTTGCTTCTATGGCCTAAGTTTAAGTTGAAGAGATAAAAGAGAGAAAATTCATTCATGAGCAACCAAAGCTTTATTTTTCACCCAAAACAATTCTCATTTAACATTCATGATTTCACAATAAATACAGATCATCCATCGTCAGAAGTGTTCTGAAGGATTCAAACAATTCAGGATAAGTTACGCTCAACAACAACGGTCTTAGACAGGTAGCAGCACAAACGCATGCAAAACTCGGCTTTAAATTCCAACCAAAACTACCATATTACAGTTCAAACAGTTACACCACAGTTTACTTGCATCTAAGGTTTCTTTGGTCAAATCATTATAAGCTGATGCTTAAAAGTAGCGCTCGCTTAGAAACCATGGCGATGACTAGGCCTCACGATATGCTGGAAGATAACTGAGTTCCACAGTTGCAAAGTTCAATAAATACTAGCGCTGCATAAAGTTACTTCCGTTTGCTCAGCTGCTTATTTACCACAACGTAACCAGGCAGAACTTGATTGCAAGCATAATATGGAAGCACTCTGATGTCATATTCTGAAGATGTACCTCAGCCAAACAACAACCAAGTGAGCAATAATAACACAGGGCATGGTCTGTAAGTCAGCCATCTTGGCCCAGAACAGCGAAGAAAAGACAAATCACTAGCGTAGCTTGGAGCCAAGCCTTACAGAATGGGCATGTAGGCGCTGAAGGAAAACGCGGAGTAACCCGTGAACCGTTTATAAATAGGAAACAGATAGGATCGCCTGTCGGCCGTTAACTGCTGCAAACTGACAAGGACGTACAAACGAAAAACTGCTCGGCACACACTAAATCTACGACAACAAACTAAACGCAGCAGAAGCATGTGTTGATATCTCACGCAGATAACCCAATTGCGACTAGACGACCGTGAATTTTGCATGTCCGCATCCGTCTGCTTATCGGGTATACGGTCAGACATTTTTATCAGCATTTATTTTATCAGCATTCACACAACGCTTAGGCTGTTCTAATCAAAAAGATAGGTTTTATGCTGACTGAAACTGCTGGAAAGGCAAGGTCACAACCTAGATAAAAAAAACCAAAGGATATCAACTTTCTATGTGCTAGCCTAAATGGTGTAATAATGCTTGGAAGATGCACTGAATTTTTTCGCAGTTCCCACATCTCCGTACCTTTGCTTGCACTACTGTGGCCCAAGTCCACATCTGCATTAACCAACACCCTGAACAATCGTACCCCAAACATTGCTCTTAAATTCCATTTCCTTAACAATTCCACCATAAGGGTAACAAAATAAGTTTCAGTTGAGGATAATCCAGAAACAAGGAACTTTGCAAAATCCTGACAACAGACGACTAACAGTTCAGACTATGCCACTTTAAGGAACATTTCAGGGGCACTCTCGTTTCAACAAAGGCAACACACGCACACACACACACGCGCACACACACAGCAGAACAATGATTAATATTTATTTAAATTTAGTGTCAAGCTAAGCAGTCAAAATCGTTGGTACAACTCTGAAAGTTAACGGTGGATCCAAAAGTTTACAAAGACGGAGTCTGACGGACCAACAAGAAAAATGTGCCACTCAAATTTTCGAACCAATTGTTTCAGCTGTTGCTAACACTCTCACCACCATTTCTAGCTTCAACAATTTCTTTTAACCAATTAGTGGCTTCCTATTTTCATTATGACTATCCTGCGTACACCAACAGCAACCTTAGGCCTCCAGATTTTCAAGTGAAGAGTCATTGGCTAATATGGTTTTCCCCCCATGTTGACATCCTTGTAATATTTCGAGCAGGCACACAGCAAAAAAGAATGCTCACTAACAAAACTTGGCATATCACCGGGGTTAAAGTCTTCAACCCAGCTAACTCTTCGACAGACATCTAAATAAATCACCGCACTAATTCGCCCGCACGACTGTACAGAATAAATACTAAAAAACATCGGACTATTCAGCCAACAATGAGAGTTCAGCCATTGTTTTCCCAGCGCCTTTGCATTGAGAAAACAATAACACTGTGGACAGATGGCAGCACACTAAAAACCGCACTAACCACTGCAGACCCCAAACCCAAAGCAGGAATTAGTAGACAGGAACCCAACGTTCCTTCCCATCCCACAAAAAACCACGAAACTCTCACTTGGCAGTCCCACATACGTTAAACCTAGACTATCACGTCAATAATCTAGTCGAATAAATACTACACAATTAATCTTTACAATAAATCTTGCGCCTAAAAAATGGACAAATTCTCGGAAAGCATCAAGCAAAAAACATGCAGACAAAAAAGAAAACATCGACCACAAAAAACGGTCAATAAACAGCAGTCAGGCGGATCATGGAAAACGTCGCTGTACAGTAATTCTCCTAGGTGACATTGTTCCGATGATACGCACGCACGTACTGTTTATTGCCACGCAATAAGTGGTCTGTACAGTTAAAAACTTGCCTAAGTGTACATTGTACAACATTTAACGGTTCAAAACAGCTGCAGGTTATGTACAGGACAACTGACAACGTTGGTAGTCGTCAACAGTCAACATATAATAAACTCCGAAACGCACGATGATGCTGCCAGCATTTCGCAACGAACGCACAAAGCGACCTTTCGAATCGAAACGCACGTCTGCGTGCGAACAACAGTCACTTGAATAAATAGCCGAAACCTTAAACTGACAATGTCAGCTCGCATTTCTTCTTCCACGTCGTACACCCCTAATAAATAAACAGAAACCCAGGATGCTAGCCTAGCACACACAAAAACACAGAAACAACAACGGCACAAACAACAAGCGGCATCATGTCACATGTCTCAAGCACTGCAACAGATTTTGTCGGATTGCATTTCCTTCTGCATCCATCTCGCGTTGACCTGTTCTTCTTGATTTGTGCACGCACAGTGCAGCAGCACCACTGCTGCCAGCGACGTACGTGTACACAGCACACAATAGCCGAGTTACCTATAGTTGAGAAGAACACTTAGATACAGGAAGTAGACAGTAGACCAGCAGTGATCATCATCATCATCATCTCGCAACTGTCATATTTCTTGACACAGTCAGTTTTAAGGACTCGAATGAATGAACATCGAAGAGCACCATAGAACAACGAACGAATCTCAGACAGAGGTTGGCGCCGCCGATCGTCTGTCTCCTCCTCCGCACCAGACGGCGGCGTCGTCGTCATTGTCTGAGAAGACAAAAGGAATGATGAGCGGTTCTGGAATTTTCCTAAGCGACGTCTGACCGCGTCATAAGCTGATCGTCTGAAGGTTCGCGCTGTCACCGTTCAGCGACTCGAGCGACTGCTGCTGCTGCTGCTGCATCCACGGGTGTTCTAGGATGCCGTCGAGAGATGGACGGTCCTCGGGCGAGAGAGACAGACACGTCCGGATCAGGTCTTGGACATCTACAGAAACAATGCCAGAACAACATATAATGCAACCATCAGTTCACGTGATGCAAACAGAAAACCATGTGTTTATACACATGCTATGTGCAGACATTCTGCAAACTTTATTTTAAAATGCCAGCAAAACTGTTGGAAAATCGTCTAAAGAAAAATTGCAATGAAATTGTAGGAAGATGCGCAGTGCTATAACCTGGGAATTTAACTTGAATCTCTGAGTAAAGTAGACATCCATATTTTTGTAACATAGTTGCATACAACTCGGGTTACTCACAAGTATTAAAACTTATAATAAAAAAACCTTATTAAAACTTATTAAACCTTTCACATGGCAACCATACTAAAACCAAATTGATTGTGAAGCACTATGTACAGGTAAAAAATGACATCACAAACAATGCAACAAGAGAAACAACAAATATGCTGCTACTTTCTCAAACAACCTCTCAACAGAGTCAACACCCACTCTGAATTAGCTTCCAATAAGATTGGACACTGTCAAAACATCCTTGTACAATATTTTATTCGAAGCTCTAAACTCACCTTCAGAAACTGCTCGTCGAAACGAAATGCTCGCTCGTAGGATGTGCTCGTCACGCTCAAACGGAATATCTCCACAGACCATGTCGTACAGAAGCACGCCAAGGGACCAGACGGTCGCAGGTACAGCGTTGTACTTGTGGCTTCGTATCCATTCTGGAGGACTGTACACTCGTGTACCTACAACCACAAACGAAACCAAAACGGTAAACAGTGATAAAATAATACATTGCAAAACAATTTTTTATGTAATGTGTTTAAATTCCCCCACAAGAAGTCATGCATCGGAGTGAATCGTGGTCTCATACATAAGATAAGAAACGCAACACAGAATGCACAAAGGAAAGACTAGGGTAAGTGAATGTATAAGTTAAGTTCAGTGACAACTCTCTCCATCATTGGATTGGACCTTCATCCTCTTGGAACAAGCATCATGCCCTATTCTGCAATGTTAGAAACTCCTAGACAACTATGGTGGAAAGAACTTAGGACCGCACTGTTCTGGTGTGACAACTCCAAGGCAGAAGACCCAAGACACAAAACATCTCTCAAGGAGAGCAGGGCTACCACCACCATTAAGAACTACACAGTTTCACCACTGAGAACTACACAGTTTCAGGTGAGATAAAAGAGGAAACACTCTCCACAAATCCCATCCTCCAATGTCCCACCCATCACAAGGGTAATGAACTCCGCGGAATCATCAGTCTGTCAAATGCTTTCTACTGTAGACTGTCACACATAACATCGATCACATCGTGTATAGAAATGAACCACATTTGCATATTTGCATAGATAATAGTTTAATACGAAACTGAACGAGAAATAGATGTGAAAGCGAGAGAGAGAGCGGAGTTAATCAGGAGATAATAAAATCCACCCGCGTCTCAATTTTTATTGTCAATCTACCAGTTCATAGCCAGCATTCTAAGGGTTGGCCAGGGGTGTGTGTGTAAATAAGTAAACAATTATTATTTCTGGTTAAAAACCAATTATGCATACAAGAAAAGATACATAGAGAGAGCCATATGTATCTGTCTGTGGTCTTGCCTGTCTGTCTGTCTCTCTATATCTGAGTACATCATGATTTATGTCTGTTGTGTCTATCTGTATATAATTTATGTTTCTATCTGTTTGTCTGTTTCAGTCTGCCTATCTATGCGTGTATGTGTCTGTCTGTCTGAATCATTCAGTGCATGTTCATCATCGTTGTGGTCATCTACTAATGCAATCGGAAACGTTTTAAGTCTTCAGCTGGACAAACGGACGGATGGACGGAAACCATCCAATCCCGCCATTCCCCCCTCCCAGTAATTTTCGGTGTCCCATGTGCACCAGTAGCAGTCTAGACCAATAATTCATCATGGCCTGTTAAAGATTTCCCTCCCGGATCCAGCTCATCCCAAAGCGCCGTGGCTCCAGATGCCTCCCCTCCCCCTCCCCCTCGCCGTCCGTCCGTCCGCCAGACGCTGGTTCCCTATAAATAGCTCGGCCGTCCGTCGTTCACCCCAGTGCACGGACTAATTGGATGGAGTCGGTGGTTGGCAACTTGCCAGCGCAGCATATATAGATATACACATATATATATACAAATATACACACATATATAATCTATATAAATAAAAATGAAACTTTCCAATAGTTCGGAACATGATCACGCCGAAAGTGACACACCGATTGTTATGAAACTTTTACAACACCTTCCATTCCGATAGAACAGTGATAACTTATGCTTTTTTCCCGAAAAAACGCAACCTTTTCCACAAAAAGGGAACTTTGCAATCCGTTCGTCCGCCATTTGCAAGTTGAACACGTCCCTCACGGCTAAACGCTGTCTCTAAACACAGCAGACGAAATATGAATGAACATGAATGATGTCGCGTCCTCTGACGTCATAAGCGATTCGCGGCCTTCCCCAAAGCGGCCTTGACGGCGTGACGGCGGAAAGGAGCGGAGGGAGCGGGACGAAGACGGTGGGGAGGGGAGGGGGAGGGGGAGGTGGAAGGGGGAGGGGTAGGGGGAGGGGAGGGGGAGGGGGAGGGGAAAGGGGAGGGGAAAGGGGAGGGGGAGTCTCTTTTCAGCCACAGCAACGCGTGGCCGGGTTCAGCTAGTTATATATATATATAATATAGCATTGATGGCCACAACGGGGCTTTTGGCAAGCTGCCAGCCAACGCTCGGGTGACGGCGACGGCCTTTGCGCACTGGGCAACGTCTGCTGCATTCGAAAATCACATCGGACAGGGTAAGGGTGTTTATCGTGTGGTGGTGGTCCGTGAATGTGATTGGTTTGGTAACTTTGGTTAGTTGCTATTGTGCCATTGCAATACAAAGGTCATTTGAGTTGCTCTTCACCTTTAGCTCGGCTTGGGGATGGGACCACCAAGGCTTGGGAATGGCGCTACCAAGGCTTGGGAATGGCGCTACCAAGGCTTGGGAATGACGCTACCAAGGCTTGGGAATTGCACTGCAAGAGTAGTATGCGCATTGGCGTCCAGTCACTCAAGTTTCCACGCAATCATACAACTTGTTTACATTTACACACATGAGCACGTAATAAATTCACCACGCACACACAGTGTTACACACGCATACAAATATATAGGCCTACATATATAATATATAGCCTATATATTATACATGTGAATGCTTACATATAGGCGTTACACTCGTACACATGTATTGTAACCCAGTAGGCTACATGGTGTACACATAGGCCTACATGAGATAGGTTACAATAGAAATATCGTGTAGTAGCCTATCACGCACAGTATTATTGACAAACTGAATTATTTTACCATTTGTTATTGCTGCTACAATTGATCCGATCTTCCTGAACGTCTATGAATTGTTTATTGGGATGAAAGAATCTTAACCCTCATCGACGAGGCGTCTTATACTCAGTCCTCATCTAACCCAATGCATATGACCCGCCCTACCACCACCCCTCTGACCCCTCCCCTCTTACCCCTTCCCCTGCAACCCCAAATATCTGTCAACTGAGTGAACAGGCTTCCCGCGTGAACTCGGGAGCAATTCCCACGAGCAATAATTCATTCCCACGTCTGCAAACACCAACCACCAACCAGCAGAGGGCGTGAGTGGCCTACTACACCATGTGACGATTCTCATTCCCAGATGGCAGTCCTCGTCGGTCTGCCTTTAAAGGGAGGGGACAACGTAAACAAACGACTCCTGTCCTCCCCCACACTCACACTGTGCTTTGAAATTCTGCCCCCATAGACGACAGTCAGCCAGCCAGCCAACACCCACATGGCATGCTAAGCCTTGGCATTTCGCCTCCTCAGATACGCCGCGCAGAAGCAATAAAGCCGCCCTTACCCTTCCCTCCCTCCACCTGGGATCATCCGGTGCCGTGTCTCTTAGGTCAACCAGACGACCTTTGGAAAGAATTATCTAGTCACCGGTTGGATTGGGATTTGGGATTATCACACGCCTCCCCTCCTCCGCAGGGACACCCTCAAAGTTGTATTAACATGGATTCAATAAAACCTGCATCTATAGAGAATCACTTTTTCTTCGTGTGCCACAGACCCAGGCTTTCTTTACTTCCCAAATGCAGAAGTCTTATTTTCAAGCTTATAATGAATTTTCCACTTGCATAGCATCAAGAAATTCTAATCAAGCATGTATCCATCTTTGGAGCACATTAGCCTCTTGAAGGGACATTGTATAAATTACCATTCTGACCAAAGTCCTATTTTGGCAGAGACACCCTCTACCAACCCCCAAATCCTTATTTCATGAATCAACTTTTTTAAAATGTCCATTTCGCAAAGCAGCTAAGGCTCAAATTCTTATTTCTCAAATATCCTATGCACACAAATTCTTAGAACCAAACCCAATAGCAAATAACCAAATCCGAATTGCTGCTTTGAGGCAGAAACCTTTTTACTATCACAGCCAACGTCATAGCATGGCAAACAAAAAAAACAGACGCCAGTTGATCACAAGCGAAGCCCACCCCGCCACCTCCGCCCCTGGCGCAAACCTAGCCAACCATCTGTTGGTTATCGATTAGCTCCCATTGGCCACCCACCCACTCACCCACCCCACCCCGGACTTTAACAATAATTCATGCATATCAGTTACGATAGCAAAGGCCTACAGATCGATAAATGCCAACATCTGCATTGTCGTCCCGCCAAACAGCTGACGGCCCAAACCAGCACACTAGTTGTCTACAGACGTCACTGGGAGGAGCGGGGAGGGGGTCTGAGCCATATTGAAGAGAAAAGATTGCAATTACAAGCCAAAATTACTAAATTAATGGCCACAGTGGAAGACATTGCTTCCCCAAACGCACTAAAAGACGTTAAGAATTCAGAATTAAACGTTTAACATGAAATCATTCAGAAGCTCTTCGTCAATGGTTTGTGAAATGCTCGCTGCAGGAAAATAGAAAAACGAGCCGGCCCACGCAAAACAGAAAAGCAGAAGAGATGTCGCCAGGCCAGGTGCAATAAATCGATAGTCATTAAAAAAGCTGAAGCAAAATATTCGCTTTTAAAATTGGAGAGTAGGCGAAGTCTACCATACATCTAGGGTATTATTGCCTCGCATCTAAATAGGTAAGATGGAAAGTGCAAGAGCAGATTTTAATCCAAGCAGTTTTTATTTATTAAATGGATGGAATTGAATCTACGACGGAGTGCGAATCATTTTCAATCAGAATATTCATTTCTGATGATTTTACGTTACTTTCTAATACGCATCGATAGTCATGCATAAAAGATGCTGAAATGTGCTTTATAAATGATAGCATCCATACAATACAATCCATCCAGGGCATTCGAGAGGTTTGTCAACAAACCAGTTACACCATAATAATAGATCACTGACACTAAATGGCACCATGCACCAACATTACAATTACAGCCAAATCCCACATATGACATTGCATAACAAGCAGCATATAAGCCTCATCATGTCACAGCTATAACGTACACTCTGCCACTGCTCATACTTTGACAGTGCCAGTCCCAAGCCGGGAGAAAGGAGGAGGGCAACACTAATCAACCTTGAGCCATGATAGTATCATCAAACAACAGCAGCAGCTAAACAATGGCACAATGCAAGTCATAACGCACACGTGAACATGATTCCATGTAACAATGCTTTGCAGTTGACATGACAAAAGACTCCAACAACAACAGCACCCACCTTCAAACTCCGTGTAGATCGTGTCGCGAAGAAAAGACCCCGATCCGAAATCGATCAACTTGAGCTTCATCGAGTCGCGCTCAACGAGCACGTTCTCGTCTTTGAGGTCGCGGTGGACGACCCCGGCTCGATGGACAGCCATCGTGGTCGTGAGGATCTGGTGGAAGAAGTCACGGGCGACGTCCTCGGACAGGAAGCCGTGCTCCGTGATGTAGTCGAAGAGGTCGGTGACTGGATCCGGTCGCTCCATGATGAGGATGAAGCTGTCCGGCCGCTCGTAATAGTCCAAGAGTTTTACGACGCCGTCGACGGCGCCGACCTTCTGAAGCAGCGCGACCTCCATTGGAATGTTCTTCCCGTTGACCTGAATGATAATCGAATAAACAATGCAGAAACTGAGCCATTGTTCTTTTACGTATATCAAATCTAATCACTTTCAGCCCTTTACTACTGACCAAGAGTATAGGGTTTCCCATACCATTCACTACATGTACGTCGATAAAGGGTTAATAAATAATCGCTCAAGTGAATTGCAGATGGATTTGATTAGTTGGATATAGTTTCCATAGCAACAGTTGATATGAATTGCCAGGATCGTAATTTTCTCACAAAATATGTCCTGTGTAATTATGTGGGATCAGATTTGCTCGCCTTCAGTGCAGAATAAATATGAAAAAAAGTATAAAATAAATAATTATCAGACCAAATTTTACTGTAATTCAGAAAAACTGCACACCTGTGTCCATTCTGAGACTTTAGCTTTTCCAATGTGCTTAATGGCAACCTGAAAAATGACACACACACATACACACATGTAATGCGCTCAGAATTTAACATAATAAAAATTTAACATATTAAATAAACTGTCACAAGTTTAACTTTAGTATTAAAAATTAGGGAAGGCACTTAAGACTGTTTGCATAGATCTGACACAAAATGGAAAATAAACAGACAATGACAAGTTACAGAAAGTGTATATTGTCAGTTCTGTCATTTTAGACTTCCAGATGGAGTGGCCAAAATTCCAGTTTCACAACAGTGGCACTACAGAAGTCTACAGCTGCAAACCTACTTAGCTAAAACAGAAGTTCTGCAATGAGTTAATGTAATTAATAGCAGCCAAGAAATTTCGTGCAATCAGAAATTTATATAGCACCATTTGAAACACGACAGACTATATTAAAGACATTTGCATCTCTTCCAGGTTGCTATATACAAAAGCTGGACATATATATCCCAAGGCCATTCATTCAATCAATCTCATGGTACTTCTAATTACTTCCACCTACCGGTTTTCCATCAGACTTCTGAACGCCAGCATAGACTGTCCCAAAACCGCCGCTCCCTAAGATGGTTCCAACTTCGTAGGCAAGTTCAAATGGCTCCTTCTCCTTTTTGTCTGAAAGAGAACATGTTTTTTGCGTCAAATAATGATGGCACCTCTTGCTGAATGCGTTACCTAAAAGTGCTCAAATATTATTGTCGTAGACTAAACAAGAGAAAGTATTCAACTTGAAAGCACTAATGTTTGAGCATTGAGCCTCTGGGGTGTTTCTACTGAAGTGGCACTAAATATTATATATACATATTATATATATATATATATATATATACACTGAATATATATATATATATATGAATATATATAAATATATGAATATATATGAATACTTGCACAGGGTGGTAGGCAAATATGTGTCTGTTTGCCGATTTTTATCTCTATTTCTCTGAATATCACAAAGGACCATTCATTTGATCTGCACACAAGGTCATCAACAGTTTGCGCTCGTTGCTCCTGCCTCGGCTTCAGGAACTGACAATGACTACGACATTTTTTTGGATGCAAGCAATCATTGGGACGCTTACGATCACATGCATTTTTAAGCAGCGCAAAAAAATGTCGCACTCGTGACTGACCGCGACCTCATCGGTTCTGCGTTAAGGTCGTTTGAAATCACGTGATGCACAGAGTCCAATGCAATAAAGTGGAAGACGGATCCAGAAGGATGGTCCATTATATTACAATTATAATGACAATATGGCTGGTATTGCTATTGTTATGTTTGTTATGTTTGTAACAACTATTACACAAAAGATCACTGCATACTTCAGTGGTTTGTTTTAAAGGTCTTAAAATTTCTGTATAAGCACAGAACATATTTGAACTGCTGTTTATTGGTTTGTCAAATGACGATATGGTTTACTACATGATAGCATGATCACAATCAGAAGCTGATAGTAATAACAATGATAGCAATAACAACAAAATAGCAATGTTAATAATAATATTAATAGGCTAATAATAGTAGAACTATTATTAATAATAATAATAATAATAATAATAATAATAATAGGCCTTGTTGTATAAGTAGTAGCCTATTAGCATTGATGGTAGTAGTAGTGCAAGTGGCAGCAGTAGTAACAGTAGCTTCAGAGAGTGTTGTGGTAAAATAATAAATGATTATCAAATTTAATTATCTTCTAGTAGTCATTTCGGTAGTAACCCTACTAAATTTCATAGGACCATGACGATGCCAGTTTATGCCCATAATAATACCGTTGGTTCGTATTTTTTAATCAGCATTCCCTGACTACAGAATTCATATCCCTCCCGTTGCCATATGCCCGCGTCTCAATACAAGGCCGTCCCCGCTCTCAACAGGAGAGATCCGCAGCAGCTGCAGCCTACACAACGCTAAACTCTATGTACTCTCACCTCTTCCGTTGATCGCATCTTTTCCGCACCCGAATACGTTCAGATTCCCAAATCGTTTCGACAGAACCTTCGACATGGTGTCCACTCCGGAAATTATCCCTGGAAAACACGGAATCAGTGGAAGAAAACGTTAAGAATCCCACGGCACGTTGACCGTACTCGCACCGACATACGCTACGAAGGACTGGGGTCAATAGACTGAACGCTGAGCGCGCTCGCCGCCCGCTCCTAACGAATGGCTGCTGTCTGGGACGTATCACTGCGCGCCAAGGTTGCATTAATATTCATATAATCATAAATATTCAACAGCTAACGTCGCGCCCTTTTTTTGCATCGTCTTCAACATAGTTTCAGAATTTTAATCGATATGGACGGCAATAAGTGACTTCACGAGTTGACCATAACTTGCAGAATTGGGTGAATTTAATAAGAAATGGTGCACGATTTCTGGAACTATTTTTGCCGCGTAGGTTACCGATGAATGCGTGCGCAAGCAGCTGTCGTTTTTGGCGATGTGCCAACGTCCGTGCGACTGAAAATAGCTCGGCTGCGGAAGCTGGCGTAAACCGCCCAAGGCAGACAGAGGCGAGGCGGCGGAGGAGGAGGAATGTGTGTGGATGCCTTACGAAGGTGAGGAGGGGTGTCTTCACGTCATAAGTCCATGTCTGTCTGTGTGTCTGGCAGCGAATCCGAACAATAAAAACGAGATGGCATTCTTTCGCCCCCGATGGTTATTTCGAATATTTGCGATAAAATTATGCACGACTAGGCTAATAGTCTATACAGACAGAGCAATCGTGCACTAACACAACTATTCACTGCGACAGAGATCAAAACATGGCGCTAAACAAATTCAACGACTGTGTACCGATAATCGTAAAGCGTGATGTGATTGATATAATGTCATGCAGAATTGACTTATGGACGATGCATCATGCGTGTGTCCGAAAGCGAACCGAGGTCAAAACTGCGCCACTGGAGGCACTACCAAATACCACGTTAAATACCACTACCAACCGAGGTCAATGGTCAAACCCGCAATATGAGAATATGCTCTCTGCTGCTACATTCAAGGCACTCGCTTTGCTTTATAATATAGACTATACGTGTAGACATACATACTTACTTACTTATAATCTACGAATTACTATTGCTATTTTTAAGCCCCGAGGTATGCAGGACATGCCTCATGCAGGGACTTCAATATTAACTAATAATTACTGCTATAAAACTGCAGTCCGGAATGACCCTACTACTATTATTATTCGCATCGTCATCATCATCATCATCATCATCATCATCATCATCATCATCGTCGTCGTCGTCGTCATCTGTATCATCATCATCATCATCATCATCATCATCATCATATAGATGTAAAAAAAAGATGAAAGCAGAATAAAAACGGGGAAAACGTCGTTTTCTTCGAGAGAAAAAACCGGAAAAAACGACAAAAAACCGAAACGGAAAATACTTTGACTTTGTTACATCTCAAACTACATTTTAAGCTTAAAAACCTTGCTTATGCAAATTTTTTGTCTTCATCGGCAAATAACACAATTTCTTTAGTAGACCAAAATTCGTTATAAGTGACATTAATCTACATTTATTTTACTTTTCTTATAACATTAATCTACAGCTCGTCCTTATTAGGGCCTAGGCCTACTTCAAAAGGAAGCAAGCATGCAGTGATGTGTGATGGGCCTGATGGCAGAGTCCTCTATCACGTGACCCCCTCGCAAGTATGTTAGCAGGAAGTGCAAAGCACAATGGTCACGGGTAAACTGAGGTAAATCTTTTTCGGGTAGAGTTTGAAAAATTCCATGCAGGAAATTAAGAACGTGAGTAGTTTTCACAGAGGTTTCTAATGGCAAAGTTCTCGGTTTCACTTTGTGTAACATTAGTAAGCTATTATTAGTGCTTTAGACTTGTTTAGAGAGCAGAAAATTGTGGTAAACTAGTAGTTAAAAATAGGTGACAATTTTCCAGAGGAGCAAGAGTGTCCCCATTTGCTCCTCTGTGTGGGCGTCCATGAGCTGTATTACTAGTCAGCTGCATGTGTGTACTGATGGCCAAGACTTACAATAGGTTAATGTCTGGTCTTTCTAGAAAAAGCAGTGTCTAGTGACTCTCCTCTGTGAGTACAATTCGTTCAGAGCAATGACATGGTTCATTGAACTGTATCAGTGTATCTATACGTAGACTACGTGTAGATATATCATATACACTGTGTCCGGAAAAAAAGGGACCCATTTTCTAAATATCAAAATAAATAGTAAATATTCATCGATTTTCACAATTCAAACACCATTTTAACCCTGACATAATTGTCTCACATGGGTGAAAATATAAAAGTTCCAGTCCAAAAATTGACGTCATGATGACGTCATTTGCACAAAAAGTCAAATTTAAGAGATAAATGCGCAAAATCATCCAAAATTTCAATATTTTTATGATTTAATTTATCAATATTAAATGTAGGTTTAATTTTTATTTTTATATCTGAATTATGTCAGACTGCAATTTGTGGTCAAAGTGTACACCTTTGGCCTCAACGTAAGCTTCAAAACGGTCGCGCTAATAGCCAATAGCAGCATCGATAACCAGCTTATCAACATCCTCCTAGGAATTAACATTAACAATTCGTTCACGGAGTTCTTCAGTGTCTCAGAGTCTCTTATCCTTGTGTTGTACACCTTCTCCTCCATCAGTCTCCAGATCTTATTTTCAGCGGGATTAGGCGGGCGGCCGTTTAGCGGCCAAAGATTAAGAGGAATGAAATCCGAGTCTCCTTAGTCAACAGTTTAAAATATTGACGAACTCAGTGAGCTGAAGCACCATTTTGTTGAAATGTGTAGCCTATTGTTCCGAACATTCCCGAATATCAGGCATCAATTTTATATGGAGCAGACAATCCCTGTAATAAGCTGCATTTATTTTCACTCTTGGTTCCATTAAATGGATTTCCGTTTTACCAAGAGCCAATATACCAATCGAAACCATGCATGACTGGCCGTCTAAATGAACTTTAATGCAAATGACGTCATTATGACGTCATCGTTGAGACTAAAACTTTTATATTTTCACCAATGTTAGACAAATATGTCAGGAATAAAATGGTGTTTGAATTGTAAAAATCGATGAATATTTACTATTTATTTTCATATTTACAAAATGGGTCCCTTTTTTTCCGGACACAGTGTATATATATATATACACTGTGTCCACGATAATGTAGACCACACAATAAAGTGTCGTAACTCGGTCAAAACTTGTAGGATTTGTCTGAAATTTTACACACAGCAACAATTACCATATTTACACGAGATCCTAAAGCCGATTAGAAATATTCGTGAGTTTGCCAAATTTATGAGCGTTTAAAATGGAGCACCGAAAATTGAACTTTCCAACATGCAAAAGCTGAAAGGAAGCGAAATTCAGCTATAAATGGTGGTCAAAATTTACATTTTTTTTCATGAACACCCGACCGTAGACGTATTAGTGTAGTAGCTGTCTCAGAAGACACTCGGCTTCATATCCGTAGCTGTGGCCGCCTAGCAGTCCAGATCTCGAACCGGGTACATGTACCGGAGTAGCGCGTTTTTCGTTACTGTATTCATGACATCGATAACCGTAGGGCGCGTCTGATTGAAGAGTGGCAGCTGTTTGACCAGGTGATCATCAACCTGACCATCAAACAGAAGCGTCTATGTCTACGGCTGTGTATTCGTGAACAAAAATGACATTTTGACCACCATTTAGAGCTGAATTTCGCTTCCTTTCCGCTTTTCCATGTTGGAAAGTTGCATTTTTCGGTGGTGCAACTCAAACGCTCATAAATTTGACAAACTCAGGAATATTTTTCTTCGGCTTTAGGATCTCTTGTAAATATGGCCACTGTTGTTGTGTTTAACATTTCAGACAAATCCTAAAAGTTTTGACCGAGTTATGGCACTCTTTGTTGTGGTCTACTTTATCGTGGACACAGTGTATATGAACTGTATCTGCGTATGCATATATATATATATATATATATATATATATATATATATATTAATATATTATGATGATTCTCAATTAAAAAGAAGAAGAAATAGAGCTGATTAAAAATGAAATTACATCAGGCAGTCCATATTGATTTAATTATAATTAGGTAATTTCTTTTACCTCTCGCTATCATGCCTTAGGAAATCTTGTCACGTCAAATTTCTCCAGGATGCTCCTGTAAATCAAAGCACCAACAATTAATGCATGCATTAAAAGGCAAGTTAAGGTTGGGATATATAAGGTAAACATAAAGGCTCAAGTAGGACAAAGAATAATAGGCAAAATATAAATAGGGAACGGGCTATATAAAACAGCTATATATAGTGCCACACAAGATAAATTATGGCAAGGCATCGTGCCATCGTTCTATGCATACAAAACTTTTAATAACATGTATACACCGTGTGTAGGCCTACTGTGCAGTGAATAGTGGATGGTGACCTACAATCGACCATTTTCTTCGTTGGCCACATTATGAAGCTACACCAAGTGCATGGTTTTACAATAGTCCATGTCAATTGCAAGAAAGTTTCAAGCCAAGCAGTCACTGAGTCTGCCTGCAGCACATGCATTGCTTTTCAATCATACCAGACTTCAATGTTAAATCACGCCCTCAAGTTCCCACATGATGTAAAACGTGCCTAAAGGCCCTAAAAGTGGTGCAAAAAATGTTCCTGCCTAAGAAGTCTATAAGTATGATCACCAGGACAATCAGTTTGGCATGTATGTTGCCACAGAAGGACGATATAAGGATATGTCCTGTGTCATGAAGACCTGATTCCAAGGACTATGTGTATACAGCTAGATCCCATCCGAAGGTCGTCCTCCTTCGCTGCTTCCTATATTTCTTTCAATCCAATCCTGAAAAGTGAAAACCCTGCTATTATGACGACACGGAGAGTCGGAGACTAGCCTATTATCGGACCCATCATTCCCATGGATACGGCCGGGACACACATGAAGGACATGTCAGTCCATTTCCCCCTAATGCCCATGGAAATCCAGCTGGGAATGAACAGGTTACTGTGCTTTATCATTCAGAGTTATACATGTGCAGACTATAGGCTAGCTGTAGGCCTATAGGGCCTATAGGGTCTGTGTACTGAACATTGAACAATATATGCTTTGCCTGGAACACCTGCTGATAAATACTCACAGATGTCTGAAGGTTGTAATTAGTTATATTCCTTGTCTCTTGAGTCTCAGGCTTTCTATCATCGATGTTCGTAAGTCAGTAAGTAGATTAGCTCCTCGTATAGGCCTACGTATGGCTCGTGTTACGATATTAAAGTATGATAATAGCAATGAACGATAAGCTTATAAGATATACGATCGAATATCTATCTATTCACAGATTATAATTCCCGACAGTCTGCTTCTGTGTGTTGAACGTATATGCCTTCAGTTCAATTAAAAGTGATATAAAATTATGTTCGTCCCACGATATTATTGTAGTCAATACCGTTTGTTGTCATTGCATTAAACGCTTTCACAAACTTTACTTTGCGACTTGCTCGTACACTAACTGCTATAGGCTAATAGGAGATCAGACCGTGGCTCTTCTTATATACACGCTATATTTAGTGATCCCACCCTCGCTTTTTCACACACCGCCTCAAATTCTGGTGACACCGCCTACCAGCAAGATTCGTGCCAAGTAACTTTGACGACTAGGCTAACGCCGCCCATATAACAGTGTTCGGCGCCCATAATTCTTTTCGCAGCGAATTGGCCAACTTCCATGACGTCACGACACCATTGAATATTATGTTACGGGCTGAGTTTGCGTTAGGCGTCATCAGCAAACTTTTCAAGTGCTTCGTGTTGCGGTGTAGCCTGCGCAGAGACCGTGAGACTGCCAGGAATTTATTCATGTCACGTAATCTTTATGGCCGTCGTCTCCAACCAAAACAAGTCCTGATCACGGGTCTGAGATGTTGTAAACAGTTTTGCATGGGATAGGGATACATAAGATTAAGTGTCTGCTGAGTGTCTGTTGAGAGCTGAGAACATCGTCCTCTGTGCATGGTTGCATGGGAGGACATGAAGCGAGTGAAAGTCAACGACCTGATGAAAGTGAAATTATAACATAACGCGGTCATTCATGGTCTGGTGCACCGTGGTCATAATTTTGCACGTGGTCCCTGCGATATTTGTGGGTCGAAGCCTGCTCGCAGGGCAGTATGAGAATTGTAGAAAATTAACTTGGGGGAGGTCAACGTTGATTTATGTAGACTTGCATGGGTGTGCAATTGAGGCCTTTACTATGGGGTCCTTGGAAAGACTGGGGGCTGAACCTCCACAACCACCCCCGCAATTCTCACCCTGTCGGCTGTCAGAGCCTGCAATCGCAGGGTATACGTAGGCGCATCCATTAAATTTTAGTCTCGTTAAGCCGTATTGAAAAATTGAAGAGTGGAAGAAATAATTTAACTGCAGGCAAAATACGAAACAATTAAGGAGTAGGCCATAACACAGTTGCGCATTAATAAGCCTGTGTAGCCTATAAGCCTTAGGCCTACGCGCTCCTGCATGCAGACACAGGATTACGCGTGTTCCTGGAATTTGAAGGGTTGGGTAGATCATAAATGGCTAACTGACATCAATATCACATGTAGTCGCCCTATTAACCCTTTCTCTGAATAATATTAACTTATGAGTTCATATCTTCTACTGGTCGAATATCCTCTCTGAGTCACCCACTCGGCAATAAAAAGTATATGCATGCTATAATCGGGCTTTCTCTTACATCAATCCCGTTCAAACGCATCCCGTTCCCATCATCCGGACATCCGCTATATTTCATGTGAGACATTTTTTCAGAGACATAATTATCTTTCATCGAGTCATACACTGTCATGGACCGTGAACAACGCTATAGCCTAAAATGCAAGCTTCGCCTACACATTAATTTTTACCCTTAATATCGACTCTTCTTGCATGTGTCATAGTTCCGCGATTTCTTTTTGACCGTGAACTCACACTCATTTCGCTGCAGTATAATCTCCTGAAGGTTATTCCGCTATCCCATCCAATGGAAACGCATAATTTATAATCCTATAGGCTACATGTATATGGGTGTTGTGCAGATCTTCCAAAGTCCAAGACTACCCATATTTAATAAGTGAGGTCTATGAAATGAAGGTCATTTATGGTAGAATGGTTGAATGATGGTTGAGAGCGAATTCACCGACCTGTATCATATATGTACTGCATATATATGTATATAATATATGTATATATAAGCAGACGATGATGATGCCTCCCTGCTCGCGCAGATGGCAGAGTCCCAACTTCTGGCACTGGATACTTTATGCATGGAGGTCAAAGTCTTCGGTCTGTAGATAAAGTGGAAGAAGACCAAGATCCAGACCATAATAATTTTATAAGGACTGATGGATTTGCAAGTCATTGAGAAATGGATCGTCCTGGATCAGTGTTCACTGTTCACATACCATGGAACCTAACCATGCAATAGCTATAGCTATTTAGTACATATTGGGGCCTATAGACAATTAGGCATGTAGTTGATTCAACTGAGAAAAGTTCAAGCGTCGAATTGTAATAGATCTTGAATGACCTACATGCATTAAAGAAAAAACAGCCGGTACTTCATAACTGCAGAGCAGAACATGGTGAGCTGCGTTCTAATGGCACGTGTCAGAGTCAGACCATGCATGGCACTGATGGCATGCAGGTCCTATATTAATTAATTATAGACTGCTGCCGCCGTTCTGTTGTTTCTCAACTGACATTATGTTATGTGACTTACAGTATGTCCACGGAGAGAATGTGCAAGCTCCTTCTGACTTACCACGTGCCGTATTATAGTGGAGCTCGGTGGTGTATTGGATTTGTTGGGTTTGGTGCCTTAATTTGACCCGGGGATTCCATGTTCAAATCCATCTCAAGCGGCCGTGTATACGGACCTCGAGCAAGTCCTTCACTCGCAATAATAACTGCTCGCGCGCTTTGGCGTGAACAGCTCCCACTTTATAAACCCTGTGTGGCACTCATTCAGCCTCAGGCAGCCGTATACGTGGTGAAAGATCTCAACAATCAGCTCATTGAAAGTTTAGTAGGACTGTTAGTATAGCTAGGGTGGACACCATGTGTGCAGTCTCTATATGAAAACGACTCGGCTACATACATTGTATGCATTGTGATTTAGTTAGTCTTCGACAGGGTCGTAGAGCCCTAGCTGCCTCTTTCGTAAACACGAGTCTAGCCTGCCATTATAATTTATATGTTTACTGTGGCTAAATACCGTAGTAACCGTTCTCAATGTTGGAGAAACCTGCACGTGCATGTAGTAAATCGTCTGCATGTATGGCTCGCTGCTTGCGGATCATGCCCTATAAAAACTGGCTGCGTGGATGTCTGTGTGCCTGGCCCTTTGGTCGTCTTCCCTGCAGCCGTGGTCCCAGATAAAATGCTACTGCGGCTGCATGCGTGAGGTTTAGCCTGGTTTTAACCCATGGATATAGTGGATACAACACCACTGCAGCAGACGAAGCTATAGACGACAGGCGGACAAGCCGACGCATAGGGAGTGTAAAAATATGGACAACAAACATTAAAGCAGCAAATCCGTGTGCGTGAGTGTGTGTGTGTGTGTGCGTGTGTGTGTGTGTGTGTGCGCGTGTGTGTGCTCAGTGTAGGGTTGCAAAGCATACGTGTGCGTCCATGCATCTAGGCCTATATAATATATATACAAATATTATTTGTGTATACGTGTCCGTATATAGGCCTATCTCCTTCTCTGCAGTTACTATATATGAATATGATACTATCCGTGTCTTTGTCTGTCGCTGTCTCTGTCCCCGTCCGTGTCTCTCTCTCACTCACTCACTCACTCACTCACTCACTCACTCACTCACTCACTCTCTCTCTCTCTCTCTCTCTCTCTCTCTGTGTGTCTCTGTCTCTGTCTCTGTCTCTTTCTCTCTCTGTGTCTCTGTGTCTCTGTGTCTGTCTGTCTGTCTGTCTGCATGTCTGTCTGTCTGTCTGTCTGTCTGTCTGTCTGTCTCTCTCTCTCTCTCTCCTGTCTTTATCGTGTAGCAATCTCTGCCCATGTCTGACTCTCGTCATCTGTCGTCGTCATTGATTCTTTAATTGACTTTGATGTTCCTGCTTGTTTACGTCTGCCCCATCGATCTCTGTATTGATTGTTGATCTGTCTGTCTGTCTGTATGTCTGTCTGTGTAAGCCTCCCTCTACCCTATCTCTCTTGTGCTGTCGGTCTGTCTCTTTGTCTGTCCGTCTTTCTGCCTATCTGTCTGTGTCTGTATGTATGTCTGTCACTCTGCCTTTTTGTCTGTATGTTTGTTTGTATGTATGTTTGTCTGCCTGCCTATCTGCCTTTTTGTCTGTATGTTTGTTTGTATGTATGTTTGTCTGTCTGCCTATCTGCAGTCTCTAACTCTGACGCTGTCCTCCGTTTGTGTCCAAGACCTTCAGGCTTCATTTGACCTCTTTGCTCTCTGGAATGACAAAGTGTGGCTGCTTAGACATTGGAATATATAGGGCCTACAGAAAAAAGAAACGTAGGTCGACTTAACCGACTTAACGTACAATGTCATTCTGCGTAGACTCAGTTCAGAATCAACTTTTTTTGCCACAAGTAACCGAACGATCATCTGGTTTAACCTTCGACTTCGCCCTTCTCCCTTTAAAGTTTAACCATTAGAGTCGCTCTTTAACCTTTAAACAAGGACCCTTAAGGCCTTAACCATAAATATTAAAGGCCTAGTCCTGCAGTAGGTCCGTTTGTATCTTATCCGCTGCCTGACCGCTGGTTCCCTGAGTCGCAGTCGAACCATCGACAATGCAAACTCTGTGGACTTGGCTGAAAGCAGAGTTTAAAGTGTGGCAGGACGGTCATGGACGGCGTCCAGGCACTGATTTAAAAATATATACATGTATATGCCGTCCTGCCACTTATTTGGCCAGCACACCTGAAAAGGTGAGAGACGTCCAAGCACTTTTTTCTACACTTTAAGAGAAATTTACTGGCTCACCTAACTTAATTTTTTTAATTTCCTTATTGCATATCTGAATGAGCCGTGTATTTAACTTGTTATTGTATCATGCGATCATAATATTCTTGTATATGTTGTTGCCAACTTGTTGGGATCAATAAATTTTATTTTATTTCATTTGATCTAACCGCAAAGCAAACCATTGAGCTCTGTAAAGTGCGTGAGTCAATAGCAGCAGGCAGTTCATTGAACAATCACGTCCTTCACTTAAACCGATCAACGCCCTCAAGTAGTCAATCGGTCGTCAAAGGCTGTATATTATATATTGTATGCAGTTAATAAAAGAAGAAGTAACAGGAAAACAATAACAATGACAATGCTATTGTCGTTATTATTGCTTTATTAGCACATAATAATGATGATGATGATGATGATGATGATGATGATGATGATGATGATGATGATGATGATGATGATGATGATGATGACGACGACAATGACATTGACAATGACAATGACATTGACAATGACAATAAAGATGATGATGATGATGATGATGATGATGATGATGATGATGATGATGATGATGATGTAGCTAACATAATTATACCTATAGGTACCTATTGGTATGTTAGCTCAACAGTGTTTAATCTAGTCCCCTTCCTGGGAGATCCATCCTCCTCATTCCATGCTCCTTCTCCCATCCTCTACCTCTCATCCTCCTCCTCCCATCCTTCTCCTCCCATTCTCCTTTTCCCATCCTCCTCCCATCCTTCTCCTCCCATCCTTCTCCCATCCTCCTCCTCCCATCCTTCTCCTCCCATGCTCCTTCTCCCATCCTCCTCCTCCCATCCTTCTCCTCCCATGCTCCTTCTCCCATCCTCCTCCTCCCATCCTTCTTCTCCCATTCTCCTTTTCCCATCCTCCTCCTCCCATCCTTCTCCCATTCTCCTTTTCCCATCCTCCTCCTCCCATCCTTCTCCTCCCATTCTCCTTTCTCATCCTCCTTCCATCCTTCTCCTCCCATTCTCCTTTTCCCATCCTCCTCCCATCATTTTCCTTCTCCTCCTTCTTCTCCCATCCTCATCTTCCAATCCTCCTCCTCCCATCCTTCTCCTCCTCCTTCTCCTCCTTCTTCTCCCATCCTCCTTCTCCTCCCATCCTCCATCTCCTCCCATCCTCCAATTCCTCCCATCCTCCATCTCCTCCCATCCTCCTCCTCCTCCTTCTCCTTCCATCCTCCTCCTCCTCCTCTTCCTCTCGTGCTGAACTTTGTGTGGAATGCCTGTAACTTTCAGGCTTGTTTTGTCACTCACAACAATTATAGTTTATGCGAGGCCCATCAGTAACCTATAGCCTAGGCCTATATGCCTATGCTCGTAGTTCCGCTTGGCTCAACTATAGTCGCACGGTCCGGTTGATTCCAATTCTGAACTGCAGCATAATATTATACGCGGACCTGAAAGAATCAGACTTCTGAGCATAGGCGTAGGAGACGGGGGTCCAGGGGGGGCAAATGCCCCCCCAAATTTCGGGCAAGTCGAATTTTTCGGGCAGGCAGACCCGGAAAAATAAAAAAAGTTTTAGAAAATTTTTACTTTTCTTATTTTTCCGGGTCTTCTTGCCCGAAAAATCAGACTTGCCCGAACAAAAATGGAGATTTTGCCCGAATGACTAAAAAAAGGTCGTCAGAATTTTCGGGCAAACGTAACGGAAATTTTTCTTAAGATTTCAGCCGGACGAAAATTTTTTTCGGGCAAAAGTCTCATTTTTGCCCCCCCAACGTTGAAATGTCCCCTACGCCTATGCTTCTGAGAAACAGACAGAACAAAATTACGAGCATAACTCGGTGGCGTAGGCGTTCTATTCACACGTGAGGCCAGAAGCCATACTCTCCCCCACAAGTTTCAGAACTGATGAAGACATCTTACACAAATAATTATAATTGTTGTAGGCCACTTCGTGTATAAATAATGTTGACATGCGAACGGAATTTGCCATGAAATAATCCTGTTGTAGATTGATTAAAAGGTTGTTATTTACTCAGGAGAGTGTATGCAACTATAGGTCTACATGTAGGCCTATGTGTATGTATGTATTTCTGTGTATATGTAGGCTATGTATGTATGTATGTATATATATATATATATGCATGTATTGTGTTGTCATTGACAACTTGTCAATTGTTAGCCTACGTGTGTGCCATTACAGGCTTACACCCACACACACTCAAACCCACATGCACACGTGTGGGCGTGTATGTAGGCTATAGTATATAGGCCTATACATAATAGATATTCTGTAGATCTACTTGAATGCCAGCATATTATACGTATTCATACAATCATTCATTCATTATACAAATTTATATAGCGCTATGCGCTATTTCATGACCCAATGTATGTAGGGCTGTATAGTATACGTCTATGTGTTTATGTATGTAGGCTACATAACTTAACTGTCATATATATTTATATATACACTGTGTCCGGATGAAAAGTAGTACACAACTAAAAGTGTCATAACCCGGTCAAAACTTTTAGGATTTGTCTGAAATTTTTAATACAGCAACAGTGACCATATGTACACGAGATCCTAAAGCCGATTAGAAATATTCTCGAGTTTGCCAAATTTATGAGCGTTTGCATTGGAGCACCGAAAAATTGAACTTTCCAACATGGAAAACCTGAAAAGAAGTGAAATTCAGCTATAGGGCCGACTTGAAAATGTTCTCCTTGTTCACAACACACTACCGTAGACGTAGTGGACTAATAGCTGTCCATGGAGACACTCGGCTTCTTATCCTGCAGCTGTGGCCGTCCAGCAGTCCAGACTTTGATCGGGAGTACATGTACTGGAGGAGCGCGTTTTTCGTTCACGCGTATTCATGACATCGATAACCGTAGGGCGTAGGGCGCGTCTGTTTGAAGATTGGCAGTTGTTTAACCACGTGATCATCGACCGGGCCATCAAACAGTGGCGTCCACGTCTGCGGTCGTGTGTCCGTCAACGAGGAGGACATTTTGAACACCAGCTGTAGCCGAACTTCACTCTCTAATGTGAGGGCCCATGTTGGAAACTTTAATTTTTCAGTGCTCTATCGCAAACGCTCATAAATTTGGCAAACTCGCGAATATTTGCAAACGACTTTGGAATCTCGTGTACATATGGTCACTGTTGCTGTATTAAAAATTTCAGACAAATCCTAAAAGTTTTGACCGGGTTATGGCACTTTTAGTTGTGTACTACTTTTCATCCGGACACAGTGTATATTCAAAATGTAGGCCTAGGCTTAAATGGTCACATTGACCGGACCGTATAATATGGTCTCGACTCTGCTCATTGTTCAATTAATATATCGTATCCACAGATACCAGTATTATATATATATATTATTTATATATATATATATATATATATATATATATAGCGCTCTTATAATATAGGCCTAAACACAAGCACTCTACATCCGCTGGCACAAGCGAATGCTAGCTCGTGTAGAAATTCTCTGTCCGAACGTCATCCAACATTTCAAATCAAACTTCGAAATGTAGGCCTAAAATCATTTCCCAGCCTCCCAGGAATTCATAAATTATGTTTTAAATACAGGATTTCATTTTGACTGCATGCTTACTAAAGCATATCTGAAACGGTATTTTATTTTATTCCTCATCCATGAAACCTACACAAGAAGCTTAATTTTATTATTATAAGCTTTAGACCTAGGCTACTGTGCAAAATTCTGAGGGTCACAATATAGCATTTTTACAAATAATTTAGCTTCACTTTTGGTATTCACTTGTAGAAAAGTTTGCCGCATCTATCAGAATGAACAGAGGCCAAAGGCAATGGTCGTGGGAAACATGCAGTGTTTATTCCTCCGGCGCCTTGGGGATGGGGAAATCCAGGTAGTTTTTTTGGGGGGGGAGGGGGTGAGGACAAATCCCCGTTTGCGGACGTCCAAACGCTGAGGCGCATATTGAAAGGTTTTTAGCTCTAGTCATCTCTCTTTTTTCTGATGACCTTTTGTTTAATCTTTTTAGTAAGCTTAGCCTAGAAATCGCGGTAGTGATCACTCAGTGACTCACGATTTGAGGTTTCTCCCATATAGGCCTAATCTGATAAGTGATAACGTCTAGATTAAACACTTGGCTTGAGGACAGGTACCACCTCCCTCCCCTTCCACGGTTCCACCCATGCATCTGTTAGAAAATATTTTGTTCATCCAGTGCTGCAAACACTTCTAAAGTGTCATCCAACATAATTATCAGCAGGTCGAATATTATTGCTATTTACACAACGATATGAATATGCATGAGGCTGTGAATGATATGAATATGCATGAGGCTGTGAGCAGGAACCATTCAGATTTCTGCTTAGGATTGTGAATGCAGTTACAGTCTCGTTGTGGGTCAATCAATACACGCTACTGGCTTTTGGCTCATTAATGGCTTTACAACAACAACATTATTAAGTGATAGAAATCTGAACAATAACACTAATATTAACAGCAGCAATAATAACAACTGTAAAACAGTGACAGAAAATAACAGAATTTACGAGGCAGAGCTAATTTTCGGACCATCATTCTGTTTACGCACCAGTACTCAAGTAATAATTTTATTGTAGGCTAATATTAGGCCTAGAGTTCAGAGAAGTCAAGCTACGTGCACATGAGTTGGGTTACCCGGTAGCCTATTGACTTCTGTATTGGCTAAGCTTATTACATGCATGGACGGCACAAAATTCTATCGGTTTAGACTACTTGTAGAACGTCTTCTAAGAGACAGAAGGGAGGGAGGGAGGGAGGGAGGGAAGTAGGGAGGGATGGAGGCAGGAGGGGCACGAGGGAGGGAGGGTCAAAGGAGGCACAGAGATTTTAATGACGTATTGAATTCAGGGCTTAAAGTGTGGCTGGACGGTCATGGACGGCGTCCATGCACTTATTTTAAAATCTAGATGCCGTCCTGCCACTTATTGGCCAGCACAGCCTGGAAAGGTAAGGGGGTCCAGGCACTTCTTTTGGAAAGATATGGGCGTCCATGCACTTATTTTCCCACACTTTAAGCACTCGTATTGATCATAATTATTAGGATGACCTCTGAGGCACAGTTCGAGATGAGCTGATTTCATTTTGACTGCAGAGATGAAAGACACATGCGCCACCTGCTTTTCCGCTTCTCCTCTGCATGCCTCATTCATCCGCCACTTTCACCTTTGAAGAATTTCCCATATGACTCGATAGATGGCCAAAGGGGAAAACGGAACGTTTTAGAAAGCCTTGGAGAAAACAAAATCATTGGAAACCAGCAGAAAAATGTTGAGTTCAGATTAGTACTCCCCATCCCATGCAAGCATTTCTCCATAAGAGATGATACCAGGTCGAGGGGAAATCAAGTTGGCATCATGAAGGGTCTAAGAAACATCATTGAACCCCAAACGAAAAGGGGGGGGGAAGCGACTAGAGGCTTAGTCCACTCGAAGTACTCTATCTTGTTGTAGCCCGAGTAGGAGCCACTCGGGGCTATGATTATAGACGGTTGTCGTTGACCAACATTTCTTCCATTAACGCTGGATGGGAATCAACGATGGTATGTGGACTGTTCATCAAAGGGATATTCATCAAGAGACTGTTCATTAAGAAATGAGTGTAGGGCCTACATGTATGCATGTCATGTATGTATATTCCTTTCCTGATGAAAAGTCGTCACATCATTATATTTGCTGAACAGTCCCTTGACAAATAGCCCGTGATGAACAGTCTCTTGATGAATCATCCTTTGATGAACAGTCTCTTGATGAATCGTCCTTTGATGAACAGTCTCTTGATGAATCGTCCTTTGATGAACAGTCTCTTGATGAATCGTCCTTTGATGAACAGTCTCTTGATGAATCATCCTTTGATGAACAGTCTCTTGATGAATCGTCCTTTGATGAACAGTCTCTTGATGAATCGTCCTTTGATGAACAGTCTCTTGATGAATCGTCCTTTGATGAACAGTCTCTTGATGAATCGTCCTTTGATGAACACTCATTGAACAGTCTCTTGATGAATCGTCCTTTGATGAACAGTCTCTTGATGAATCGTCCTTTGATGAACAGTCTCTTGATGAATCGTCCTTTGATGAACAGTCTCTTGATGAATCGTCCTTTGATGAACACTCATTGAACAGTCTCTTGATGAATCGTCCTTTGATGAACAGTCTCTTGATGAATCGTCCTTTGATGAACAGTCTCTTGATGAATCGTCCTTTGATGAACACTCATTGAACAGTCTCTTGATGAATCGTCCTTTGATGAACAGTCTCTTGATGAGTCGTCCTTTGATGAACAGTCTCTTGATGAATCGTCCTTTGATGAACACTCATTGAACAGTCTCTTGATGAATCGTCCTTTGATGAACAGTCTCTTGATGAATCGTCCTTTGATGAACAGTCTCTTGATGAATCGTCCTTTGATGAACAGTCCTATAACTGGGAACATCCACATAGGCTCTGTATCATATGTAAGCATGACCCTTGATAGGATCTTGAAATAATCATCGCCTACTTTCTGGTCCTCTTCTCTGCAACTTCTGTTATGGCGCTAAGCACCTCTCAATAGGTTCCGGTCAACTGGAGTAATTTGATTTCTCTATGAACTGATACAATCGCCAGATACCTTGTGCTTGAACACATTCATATGGCGCCAGATAAGTTACCTCGTAAGATGGCCAGACACCTTTCATGATTAAGATCTTTTGCTACGGCAATTGTGCTTATTTGTGGCTGGCCCTAGAACCTGGATCGAAATGGACTCCCTTGTGTCTAGAGGTCACACCAATATGTTTCTTTCTCACTTAAAAACTGCCTTATTTAGCCGTTGTTGGACTGGGAGCGCTTCTGAGTAGTTTACCTTGAAGGTGCGCTATATAAAAAGTCAATAATAATAATAATTTAATGTGCAAAGAGACAAACAAACAAACAAACGAGGCCGTAATGTAACAGAACACATTAGACTCAGCTTTAATATCATCGTTTGGTCATGAATCGCGAGTTGACGTACAGTGCTGCCGCCTACCAATCGAAATTGTCACCACACCAAAGTGCAGTTTATAACTCAGGAACATAGCGACGACTCTAAATGCACTTACACACAATTAAACTGGTTCTAAATACACAGCTAAACAACTACTGCAAACTATGTACAAATCAAATCCACGTATAGGTTACACACATTACAATGTATCAATGCATCTTTTCATCATATATGCATAATGCATATATTTAATACCCAACTGGCATTGTAAAGACACATACTATATATGTAATATATATGGAGTAATTGGATTGAGAAATTGGAACTTCACATTCAACCACTGGCTATGATTATCTTCACAAAATATCACCCATACACTAACATTTTCTGATACTTCTCCTGTGGTTCCATCCGCTTTTGGCTGAAGAAACACCTCTGATCATAAATGGAAGATTTCTAGGAACAGCCTAGACTCCTAAGTGACGAATAATCATTGCCCGATTGATTTGGTGATTTGATTGATTGATTGGCTAAGCTCAATTAGTTGCTACTAGCACATGTCATTGATTGCTTGCAATGGTATACGTACAACAGCAAGTTTAAAACATGAGTATTCTTTAAGACACTGCTTTAAAATGTGACTAAAATTGTAGGGGCCTTTTCACAAAAAATTCTAACTCACAAACTGACACCACATGGGAAATCATCTCCACGTACTCATGGTGAGAATAACAACAGAGTTACTGTCTTGGTAAACTAATTGTTATGACAGACACACAAAATACATCAAGAAACCATCTACAAAAACGTCAGCGTTTTCTGCCAATAATATACAGCCAACTGACAAACTGTTTATCTAACAATACATTGGAAAATTATTCCTCGAAGCCACGAAACATTCAACATCCAACAATTGTCTGCCAGAAAACAACACAGAATTGGCACCAAAGATCACCTGACATCAGGAAACGTTGGCAAAACACTTTTAAAAAGTGTCAAAATGTCCAGAAAAATAAATAAATGTCTATAATTATATGTGTATGTATGCATGCATCGGTATGTATGTGTGTACTGGTAATATGTATATATACATGTATATATGTATGTATGTATATATCCATGTATGTATATATGTATGCATGTATGTATGTATGTATGCATGCATGTATGTATGTATGTATGTATGTATGTATGTATGTATGTATGTATGTACCTCTCAAAAGCAGAATCAAGAAGTGACCATGTTTGACCACCTTCAGTGTCTCCCACTTTATTGCTCGGGTGTTGGTTAGTGTGCACTGCAAGAGTCACCATATAAATTTATACGTAGATGCAATACAATACAGATCATTTGCAGATGCTGCAGAAATCCATAATGATCAAGCTTAAATGTCGCTCTGAACAACTTCAGGTGCAGGGCATCCCAACGGTGTCCGACAAAAAACAAACGGATTGCTACTGCCAAGAAGATGGCTGTCATGAATACACCCATCATGAAACATAAATATCAATCTCATAATGCAGTAGAATTTAAACATCCTGATGCCGTCAAGAATAGTCGACAACTTCTAATATGTTAAGAAGAAGATGAAAGAACAATAATAATAGATGGTGTCTATGTATATATATTATTATTATTATGTGTATATATACATAATAAATGTATGTATATACGTACGTACGCGTGCATATGCATGTATGTATGTTTGTATGTATGCATGTACATATGTAGGTACGTGTGCGTGTGTATGTATGTATGTATATATGTATGTATATGCATGTATGCTACTAAACACATGCCAAGTAACGAAAACATCGCGTAACTATACCAAAAGCTCGTCTCTACTGAAATGAACACACTCATTGACTTTCCGTTGAAAATACAACTTATGTAATTTAAAATAATTACGAAAATTTTTATAAAATAAGTTGAACACTGTAGGGTAATATTGCAAACAAAAAATATAATATATTTCAAACGTTAGAAAAGTGCGATGTCACACTCGAATATAAAGTATAAATTAAAAGTACACCAACTCTGATCCTGGCAAAACTTCAAGTTCTTACGCGTAAAGAAGCTTACCAAAATCGTAATTTTCTTAAACTGTTGTCAGTTCATCTTAAGCCAACATCCAGTATTTTGACATTGATCATTACATGGCAAACTTCTTTTAACCTGTCATTTTGTCAAATTTTCAACCCACACAACTTTGATGCCACCACAATTTTTCTTGCCACACAACAATTTTCTAATTGCTAAGTTATTTTCCAATCAAGCATTTTAGGTGCAAACAAAAATGAACACATTCGTTACAAATTACACGTACAATGTTTATAAAAAAATTACAGCAGTAGTACGTGATTTCCTGTGGCTGGCTCTATTTTATCAAAACTGCTCCATATAAACTTACAAATTTATGAATCTTTGAATTTTCACTGCCTCTATTAATTTTCATCTCCACAGTTGAAGACAATTTCACTCAACTGTTGTCTTGTGGCATCAGGTTGGAAGCAGTGCTGCAGAATTTCCTTGCAAAAGTCATATTTATAAATAATATCCACATACAACTACTATCTAGACAAGAGTCATGTCACATGATGAAATGTAGCATAATTTAATGTGAGGGAAAACATTTACTAGTCACAAATTACAATATTGATTATACCATTGAATATATAATATTAAACGATCTTTTGTAATGCAGTGTATTAAGATTGTATCTAACAATTTTTAAAGTGCCACCTCCATTAGAGAGAATAATTGTGGGGCTCCAACCAGGGTAGTGCTCCCTCCATCAAAGAAGCTCTACATCTCAGAGTCTCTTTACCTTAAAGATGTTCTTAAAAACCTGGAGAGCAAGTAAATTCCTGTACAAGCTATCTCGTAAAACTTGAACCAACTGGAGATTGGTGAACTAGAAAGCACCAGAAAGCAGAACAGAAAATAACTGCAACAAAATACCAACAGAAAATGTCTGTAAATACAAATAGCATACAAATAGATTTTACACCTGAGATAGGTTCTTCAAATGTGATATATATATATATATATGCAAATATATGCATATATACACACAAACATTAAATATGCATATATTGTAAAATATATACTTATATATATGAACAGCCAGATACACACGTAGAACATATTTTCAAAGTAAAAGATAAAACGATAAAAGATAAAAAGCAAAAGCAAATTACAAAGTACAGGAGTCATATTGTGCTGCTTTCAATTTGCTGGTTGCAACATTCCAAACATCTGAAGAAGTTTAATAATTTCACAAACAGAAACTTACAGTCAAAACCTGAATGGCAAGCGACATTAATCCGGAACAATCTCAGTTCAACTCAAGATCCGAATGCTTCTTTGTTTCAAAATGCAAAACACTTATCGTAGGCTGTAATGAAAACACTTCAACTACGTCAAGGAGGTATCAGCCACACGCGCACATAATTATATCATGTTATTATGTCACATAATTATATCATGTTATTATGTCACATTCTCAGCATGTGGTCTATCAAAACAGAACAGCGTGTGTATCAGAATCAGGCATATTCACGATTATTGCACAATTAATAATCTGTTGAAGATAGACACGGTATTCATATATAAAAATGCAATATAGAAACCACTTGGACCATCACACACACTCACACACAAATATCACTGGTTCTATACGCACTTCAAATGTTGACATATGCATGTCAGTAAATAAACATTTATTCATTGTAAAATAAAAGCCGCTTACAGGCGTACATTTACAGAGGCCAGAAGGTGTGCTCGCACGCACGCATGCACACATACAGAGATTTTAATATCCTATTGTGAATATTAGCCACTTAAAGACATACATATATAAGCCACCTTTGTAAGTGTGCATATATAAACATATGTATGTGTGTGGGGGGGGGGGTTATTCCATATCTTTCTGAGACCATCTGTGCGGACAGGTTAAGTGGAAGATCATAGAAATCAGTAGAGAATTTCCACAGCCTTTCTTTCCAATCCAACCGGTGGAGTACTTGCAACACAAAAACATGAGGAGCAGATTTTTCCCTTGGAAACGGTCGCAGCATCAAAAAGTCCAACAGAGGAAGTTCTTAACGCACAAATCAGTAATAACCCCTAGAAAACCACATTAACAGCGCACTTGAGTAGTCCTTGAAAGATGCTATACAAAGGATAAGACATATAAATATGTACGTTAACACCACCTTCACATGCTGATTTTAAATAAATATGAAACGAAACAAATGCAAAAAATGCATAATATCAACGTGCTTCAAACTGCAGAACGTAATCATTGACACACAGATCCTTTAATAATTAACTGGTAGATGATTTGAAATAAAATGATTTGATTGATTCATTAAACTACACACAACTGATTGGTGGACTGAACTCGTAATTAGTAATCAAAAATCTGATTTAAATTGATCAATGAAATGCAATTGCAATGAAAAGCGAATAAATTAATTATTTGGTACATTTGCAGGAATGCAGCTTAAATTAATTGCAATAATTATAACCAAGCTGAACAATGAATTGCCATTTTCACAGGATTCAAACAAAACTGTAAGAAAAAATGCAGCACATCAATATTTCACCACCAAGTGCATTTTATATGGGGCCATTATTTTCCGCGGTAGCAAAACAGGTGTTTTATTCGTGAATTATTCGTGTTATTCATGAATAACATCAGCTGCTCGAACACACAATGAAAAGAGGTGAGACAAAAGAACTGCCATCTAATTTCTGAGACTTGAACACAGACGTAAAATGACTATTTAATAATGATTGTAAGTTTCTTGTTAAAAAATGCATAAAATAAGACTAAAATGATTGTAAGTTACTAGTTTAAAAAATGCAGCAAAAAATACGCTCCATTCACAGTAAAACATTCCATTATAGTCGGATTCTTAATTATGCATGTAAAAAACGTACATGTTTGCATATACATATATGCACAAACACTCATGCATACACATATAATATAATAATTATACACACACTATACACATACATGTATATGCAAATGTCTACAAGCAGACACATGTAAGTAAATAAATGCCTTACAAAAAGCTGCAGATCAAAGATAGAATATTTAAAAAAAATCAAAGTTTGTGCATTCAGCCTCAGGTTCTATTAAAAATTTAACAGCATAATACTCATCATCATCATCATCATCATCATCATCATCATCATCATCATCATCATAGTATGAATCCAACTCACGAGTGAGCCTAGAATAAGACCAAAATTCTATAAAAAGATGCCAATGAGAAACAATACATGATTTCAAAACTGACACAGAAGAGAGTTGGACCAAAACCACTAGGCTGATTCGAAATACAGACTGGATCAAATAAACGCAGCCAAAATGGAAGCAGAAATGTTTCTTCAAAAGAATAAGAGCAGCATGGGATAATAAACCAACCCGTAAAAACAAGTTCTGCCAACAGAGCAACAAAATGGAAGATGCAAAAAAGCAGGAGCATAAAACTGGCACAAAATCAGACAAAACTTTCGTTCATAACCAAAACCAAACTCAGGACTAATGCAAAACTGGATCACAAGCAGGAAGCGGGACTAAATGGGACGAAAATCATACACCTAACTGAATTAAAAACACTAGACTACATGTAGAAGGACAATATTGGACCACTAATCTAACGATGCTATACGCCAGCCTTGCACTTCTACTTATAAAGACACTGCTTGGCATCGGCATTATTCTGCCATCAATAGAGCAAAAATACAAGTTATTGTCAGCAATGACAACAACATTGACAACAAACAACACACAGCTGACATTATAATCTGTCAATTTACACACACAATATAATACATATTGGTTACTGCATCAATGCTTCAAAAAATAACAGCAAAACAAAAAGTTAAAACTTTGCAAGAATTCCCTTTGCTCAGCTAAAAACAAAACAGAAACTGCTCTCTGTCTTGGTTCTGCCATTGTTTCTCTTATGTGGTATCACTTTTAACAACCCAGATTTGACACAGAAATGCCTTCTTCAAGTGCACAACAGCAGGCAACGTAGAAGAGATAATGAATTAAGATACTTAGACGTATAAGAAATTAATTATATATGCTTTAGAAACACACAACACAATAAATCAATTATTATATTAGCACTCTGCAACCATGCCCCAAGATATATATTTTGAGAGGGAATATACTGACCAGGTAAATGATTGATTGGCTGTTTCATACTGAGCCATACCACCACACACAATATATCACACTGAGTGATTTATTGAACTAATTGATTGTCGCTTTACAGCTCTATGGATTATTAATCCAAGCGCTCAAACTGGGCCTTGCTGTATGCCGCTTTACAGCGCTGACAGCCGTAACTCTTTGGCAGCTACGATATTTTCATCACTTTGATCAATTGAAAGCACGCTTAAGAGCCCTTAAAATATTGACATGTCATAAATAATTTAGTCCATCATTTAAATCCAAAAAGTCATAGAAAGTAGACCAATTCACGTGTTTACCTCAAAGCCAATTGATAAAAAAATATGAAAAAATCCAACCCAGATATGTCAATTTAAAATAAATCATGAACAGAATAAAAATAGATAAAACATCGCTAAGTGCAGTCACTATACAGGTAAATTTAGTTTGGAAACTGAGCCGATGCTTGCTCGAATCAATGTTGACTTAACCTCTGTTGGTATTATTGCCCTTAAATTCTGAAATCTAAGCAAATTTGTTTCGAGAGTCTTAGAAACATCGTTTGAATAATATCAGTCCCATCCTTTTGATTTAGTTTATGAAAAAACAAACACTCCTCACAGAAATGTGGCTGATGACCAAAATAGGCCGTGACTATTTAAATTCTAAACTGTTGTAAGTAAATGGGTGTCAAAAATATCATCCAAAGTTGTCTTAATAACTTTACAAAAACTGTTGAAAAACTTACAATGGGAATTTCTCTGTATGCGCAATGTGTCAACTAAGCTAATTTAGTTAAAAAAACATATAATTGCAAACGTAACTGGTCAATGGTCATGTGCAAAAAGAGGGAAAGTTGCTTTTTTCAGATGATCTAAAATGACTGTATAAACTGCAACATAGTTACGGTAAGTGAGCCACTCTCGACTGCAAATGAATGCAAATAATGCCCATTTGAATGAAATGACCAAGACTACCATCCTCGAAAGTTGAAGAAACAAGTAACATTTATAACTGATAAAAACAACTGACCCATTGAAAAATAATTTGGTAAAAGTGCAAAGCTCTACTGCACCACACTGCCATTAATACCAGCCTTTGCTTTTCACCATTGAAACAATGAAAAAAACTAACAAAGCCTAACAGCACACGAGAAGAACAACATAACTTTTCAAGATGATCATGCTATTTAAGAATGAGATCCAGCAACTTTACACATTACAAATAACTATTCACAAATATCTGAGAATATGAAACATTCCGACAGTTGCTCCGACGACACGGCGGAAAAAGCGGTCTCTGGTCCGCAGATTTCAACATTAAATCCACAACACAAACTGTCTGTCCAGCTTAGAAGTTCTGGAAAACTCTCCTCAACTCTCTCCTTTTCTTCAGAATTCCATGCAGTGCAGTTCAAACAGACCTTACCGCACACCTACTGATCAGGTCATGATACTCTTAAGCGATGCAATACTCCTTCCCTGCACAGATTCCTTTAGTTGGTGTAGCCAGGGTGGAGATGATTTAAATCGGTTGATTTAAATCATTGATTTAAATCACGATTTAAATCGGTAATAAAAATCACGATTTAAATCGAACAGTGAAAATAAATTTCAATCAATGCTTTTGTGCCACACAACTGGAAAGCTGGTGTTTCTTTTCAAACTTATGAACAAGAAGCCATTAGCAGGAGAAGATGAACACTTGTATTGTGACTAAAATATTCTACATCTGAATGACAACAGTTACTGGTGACTAGCACTAGCAGTGACCTAATAATATTAGTAGGCCTACCGTAGTGTTCTAGTTTGCAAGGTGTGACTGACTCACTGACTCAGTAACTTAACCACTTACATGGCGATCTGATTTCACAGTTTAACAGAACATTGACTTCTTCACTGGATTTAACTGATTGTTCATCGATAGCACTATTACCGTAGTATTAAGTATATTTTTATATACCACTTCAAAGGTGTTAATTTGTATTGTCTAACTGCAAAACTAAAGAAGGTAATAATTGTTACCGAATACCAAATATCAGTACTGTTACAATAATGCATAGTGGCTTGATACCCACATGGAGGCAGCAAATCCAAGCTTAGAACTAGTAGAAAGAAATCGGATTTAAATTTAAAAAATAGGATTTTTTATTTTTAGTTAAAAAATCATGATTTTTATCCACCCTGTATTGTATAGCTGTAGAATTAAAGGTAATAACTGATACCTAATGAAGCATGTGACTTGATACCCAAAAAAGGCACTAGGCCTACATACAAAATACGAACTATAAGAAACAAATCCGATATAAATTCAAAAAATCCGATTTAAATTTTTAAAAAACCGATTTAAATAAAAAAAATCCGATTTAAATCAAAAAAATCCGATTTTTTGATTTTTATTAAAAAAATCACGATTTTTATCCACCCTGGGTGTAGCCAAATGCAACTCAAAGTTAACCACACGTACTTACTTCATTTGTCCGTGCTTACAGTCACAGTGCTCAGGTCTTTTCAGGACCCAAACCGAACATGCCCAACTTTTTCAAAGAAATCAATGCTTTCGCAACAGAATCTATAAATTCTTGTAGTCAATCCCGATTCTTGATTTGCTGCTTTCATACTTTGTGCCGTTCCAACAACTCACCTAAGAACTTTCACCAGTTCCCGTTCCTTCAACCACCACAACCGCAGATCTTTGGCCCTCGTAACAGTCACTGCACAGAGAGCACATCCATCCGTTCCGGTCGGTCCGGCCAACTCCTCACGCTCGTACGCAACAGTCAACGTCATGCATTAGCACTTCGCATCATCGTAGTCTCAGAAATACCGCGGCATGTAGATGACTGACCGTCTGTACGGGTCCTGCTGGTCGACCGGTGGGTGCAGATAGTCTCCCGCCATCGACCCGCCCTGAACCATCTTCCCACCGTTAGCCGGCGCCGTTGACAAGTACTGCTTGTCGCACATGAATCCGTACGGCGACGGTTGGCCATACACTGGTTCCCTACCGTACGCGGCACGATCCGCATACGGCACCCCCATCTGCGATGCGGTCGACCCCTGCTGCATGAACGGGTGCGGCATCGCCGACGCGAGCTGCTGCGAGCGATACATGGCGTCACGCGCCGTGTAGTAGTACCGGTCGAATTCGGACAGTGCGGGGTTGATTCCCATCGCCCCGTAGACGTCGGGAAGTGCGGGTGGCGCGTGGTGGGCCTGGGCCGCCGCAAGTGTCCGATAGTCGGTGATATGTGCGGCGGCCGCGTGTCTGTACGCCTCCTCGAGATGCTTCTGCGACGCAGGCAGCGTCCGCGAGTAGCCTGCGCCCGCCGCCGTGGGACTGTACGCGAGGGAGTAGGCGTTTGGGACGCCGTAGATGTCCGCTGGTTGTGGGGGAGCGAGGACCGACGGAGACATGCCACGGAACGACGACGACGAGTCCATCCGTTTGGCAGACGACTGCGTCGACGATGACGACCCGCCGGCATCGTGCGTTCCGTACTCCGACACTCGGTTGGTTGTTCCGCCGGCGTATGTGTTGCGCTGCGGCACATTGTCCGAAGACTGGCCGCCGTTGCCGCCGACGCCACCGCCGACGATCATCTGTGAGACCTGGTCCCACGGGCGATTCGTCCGGTCCTCGTGGGTTGGCGGCCAGTGCTGGGGTTGGGTGACAGCGGCCGGGGGCTGCGGCGCAAGGCGCGGGTGTTTGACGCCGAGCAGCGACTCCGAGTAGGGCGCGCTCGGGAGGAGCGCGGACGCGTTGCACCGGAAGAACTCGGAGTTGGTGCGCTGGAGTGCCGACGTCAGTCCCGACTGCTGCCCGACAAATCCCTGCGACCGCTGGTGGTCCTGTCCGATCTGGAGATGACCCGGATCCTGAAAGTATTGCCCGAAGAAGTCCTTTGAAATCGTGTTTGACGACGACAGACCGGAGCTCAACGGCACGGCACGTGTCGTCCCCGGAACGCCGTCCTGGCACTGCTGCGCATTTGGGAATTTGAGGTCACTGCCACCTGCACCACTCACACCACGACCACCACTCACGATGTAGTTGTAGTCCTGAGATCGCTCAAGCGAGACCTGTTCAACACCGTAACCAGTTGGTGGCGCCACATAGGTGGGAGTATTCGATGCGTGACTCGCACCGCCGCTGTAGCCTGACAACGACTTGCAGACCGGGTCAACTGACGTCTTGCAGTTAGCGTCAAAATAGCCGCCTGACAGTGAGCCACTCACTGAGCCACCGCCGCCACTGCCGGACGCAAGGCCCTCTAGGGACTGGAGCGGGTGGTGGTGGTGATCGGATGGGCGCAGCGACAGCAGGGGATAGTGGCCAGAGTAGGGATTCGCGAAGAGCGACCCGCCTGCGCCAGGCTGGCTGTCGGTCGAGTGGTGCTCGTTCGGGGACATCGACTGGCGCCGGTACATCGCTTCGATGTCGGTGTACGAATTGCACGGCACGCTGTTGTAGCCGTTGTTGCCGCAGACGGTATTCGAGTACTCTAGCTCTTCCGGGTGATTCCCGCCATCATCCCTGCCGTCGACACCGACAACCGCCGGCGTCGTGGGACTTTCCGGGGGAAGGTCGTCATGCGTCAGTTGCACCTGCGTGACGATGACGGGAACGGCCAGCGACGAATGCAGCTCTGCGTCGTCGGCCGTCGGAGTTCTCGACGCTTCCGCCGACACATGTCTTTCCGGGTGGTAGTCGCTTCCCATCGACACGTCCTGCGAGAACTGGAGACAGGTGGCGGCCTCGGTGGTGGTGGGGGGGGCCACCAACCGGTTGTCCTCCTCCTCCTCGTATCTCGATGGCACGTCTTCCATGAAGACTGCCGTGTTCTCCTCGTCCTCCGTGCGTCCTCCATCGTCGTATGGCATCGACTGCGGAGAGAGATGATCGATTTCCCGATCATCGGAAATCCCATTGATTGGGGATTCCCGAGCACAACCTCTGTCCTGCTCGTTATTGTCTTCGTGCCCCTCCTCTTTGTCCTCGTCTTCTTTTGTGTCCTCGTTTTTGTCCTCCTCCTCATCATCTCTCTGATCTGTCTCCTCTGCTATCTCTTCCTCTTCTGCCTTGTCCTCATCCAAACCTTTGTCCTCGTTCACCAATTCTTGGTCTTCGTTGCCCAATTCTTGGTCTTCGTCATCCTCAGCAGCCTCACTCTGGGCTTCGGCAGCCTCACTCTGGGCCTCGGCAGCCTCACTCTGCGCTTTGACATTCTTTTCCTTTTCTTCATTAAGCTCTGCGTCGTCAGGATGAGTGAAATCTTCCTGAGCGATTTCTTTATTGCTGGGGCTTTTAGTATCTGCATCTTCATTTAAGTCACATGCCTCTTGTTCTGTGTTGACAATTTCTTCGTCTCTGATTTCTTCACGTGTTTCCTCGCTGTCTCCTCGTTCCTCAACTGATTCCTCTTCTTCATCAGCCTCATCCATCTGAACTTCTTCTTCTTCCTCTTCTTCTTTTTCTTCAACTGCTTCTTCCTTGTCGGCTACCTCCTCTTTGTCTTCTTCACAATCTGGTTGCGTAGTCTCCAGCTCTTTGTCTTCATGCTCATCTACTGTGGCCGACAGTTCAGTGGGACTGTCGCACAATTCACGCACAGATTCTGCAAGAACGTTAGAACATTCAGTTTCTTCAGATAACGACGGTTCTTCGTAAACTATCTCCATCGGGTTCTTCCGTCGTTTCTTCGCCAGCTTGCTGTCTGATTCAACCTTTGCTACTCGCTTCCTTCCCTTCCGCTTACCTTTCCTACCCCTTGGTTTCTTCGCTTTCACTGCCTTTGTCCGTTTGGCTGGACGCTTCCCCTTAGCATTACCACATACCACCTCTGCTATAGGAGAAGGAGTAGGAGAGCGAGCAGGAGAAGGAGTAGGAGAACGAGCAGGAGTAGGAGAACGAGCAGGAGATGGAGTACGAGAACGAGCAGGAGGAGTAGGAAAACGAGCAGGAGGAGGAGGAGGAGTAGGAGCAGCTGCAGCAGCAGCGCATTTACGCTTTCTTCCTTTCCCATAGGGTAGAACTTCAACAGGAATATCTTTTGGTTTCTCATGCAACTGCGACTTTGGCTTTCTCTTCTTCGGTACAATCTTTTCCACTGCAGGCCGCTTCTTTCGCTTGCAGGGCGGACTTAAAGCAGCCACTTCCTCCAGCTCTTTCGATATCTTGGCAGCCCTTTTCTTCTTCAAAATGCCTTTTACAGCCGCTTTAGCTTTGCTTCCAGAAGGCTTTGCAGAATTCCTGGAAGCAGCTGCATCACAATCAGTTTCGCTTTCAGAAGCGATTACGAAATTCTTCGGGACAGAAGTTTTCGTTTCACAGACTTTTTTGGCCTTCTTCTTCTTTTTGGCCTTCTTCTCTTTGTTTTTCTTTGCTTTCGGTGAAACCGTCAGCTTGACGACTTCAGGTTTTTCTTGAACGGCAGCAACGATGCATTTTCTTTTCTTGATTGGCACCACCTCCACCACCTCCACGGCATCCACGTAATCTTTCTCGTCGTTAAGAATCTTCACGTCTTCAACCATTTTTCGCTTCCTCCCTTTTCCTCGAGTCTTCTTCAACTTCTTTACAACATCAGGAAGAAGTTCATCGACTTTTACCTCTTCCTTTTCTACCTCAACAACATTCTCTGGCGTTTCCTTCTCCTCCACTTCCTCCTCCGTCACCGCTTCCATCATTTCCTCTTCACGCTTTTCAACCACATTGCACGGTTCCTGAACTTCGTCCACCGTTCCGAGCTCAACAACCGCAGCTTCCTTCGATTTAGTCTTCTTCGCCTTCAGATAAGTCTTGAGAGGTTTCTTAACACTCGGTTTCGACACGGGGGACAGATCAACAACGGGGGAAGGAGGGCTGACCGAAGGAGCGTCCAACGCCTCGCACTCCTTCGGCAGAAGAAAAGCCTTGAAGCGGGCGCCGGACGACGAACGCGAATTCCGCGGCATCACCATCTCCGCCGCTTCCTCCTCGCTCTCGCAGAACTCGTAGACGTTGAGCTCCTTGCTCGAGATGCTCGTCGACTTCTCGTTGCTCTTGCTGTCGTTCTCGTTAGCATCTTCCGGCGCCTTCTCCTCCTCCTCCCGCTCCGAACAGTCCGCACTCTTTCCAGCCTCCGATGACTCCGTTGTCGGATGTGCCGCAGCGTCCCAGACTTTTCCGTGCACCTTCACCTGGTGACTTTTCAGCGAGCACTTCTGCCAGTAGGCGAGGGAACAGCGGTCGCAGGCGAACGGTTTCGTCTCCGTGTGGTGCTGGCGGTGAAGATGCAGATTCTCCGAATGCAGGAACGCTCTCCGACAGTTGCTCCAGTCACATTTGTATGGCTTTTCCACTGAAATAATAAGACAATTGGACGACACAGGTCTATAAAATTCACAACATTTCGATGCCGTAATGCTTCAAATTCCATGCATATATGACTTACAACCTGCTTAGAACTTCAAAATTATACTTTTCGAAAGTCTTTATAAATTCTTAAAAACAATATCTAATCTAATGACTTTATTTCTCAAGTCCCTTAAATCTTTTTTCTTTAGTCGTGGCTGGGGTGGGAGCGCCGATGAGTAGTTTCTTGAAGAGGCACTATATAAATTCTAATAATGAATGAATGAATGAATGAATGAATGATAAATAATCGTTTCTTATAATGACAAGACTTCAATCAACAATGCTGTTCAAATGTTCTTAATGCCAATTATTTTCCTTCCATATCCCTTGCACATTTCCCCTTTTTATTATGTCACCTTACCCAACAGACACAAACTTTCCGTTCGAGAGATGGCGTTGGCAAACAGAGTAGTAGAACGTGATCGGCGCCTTTCACGGCTGCCAACAGTTAATATGACTCCCGTCCTGTAATAACTTGTTATCATCCATTCATTCCAATCATACTACGTTGAAATTAAACAAAGATCATTATTGTCTACATTACCTTTTATCACCTCATTAAAGTTTCTTTCATTGCCTCACACTAATTACCGTACCCTTCTTTTCTCGCCTTAACCAATTCTAACATCACCTTACCATTCTGTACCTTACCTGACCTAATCTTATCTTTGTTCACATTTCTTTTACCTTACCATTTCTTTATCATTCTTTACATTTACTTACCTTACAGCCACTCAGCATGCTCTCTCTTGTCTCTCGGGCAACGGATCGATCTTTGACATAATACAGTGCTTGTGAGTAAGCTGGTACCCTGCATTTAGTTTAGAGCAGCAGCTGCAGCACCTTAGAAATTTACAGGGCTGTTTTTAAGGAATTTTTAGAACTGCACTACTCCTTTCCTTTCCCATACTCCATGGTAAATTACTTCTAATCGGATAACAATGACCATTTTTGCTAGTTTTAACTGTACAAAAGGCTTCTACAACTGCATAAATCCATCTAGAACTGCACATTTTGTGTACAATTGCACATTAAAAAAAGCCCTGGAAATTTAGACCCTACAACTATATCTTGCCTCATCTCACTGAAAATACATGGGAAATGTGAAATCATATGAAGAAAAGAAAACTCTTTCCAACCTGTATGCTTTTCCTCATGCCTGTGCAGCTGTTCGATCTTCTTAAACTGCCGTCCACACTCCTGGAAAAAACAGAAAAGTCTGACGGATGGCAATTCCTCTACCGGGGATTTCGGTAAAATCTTCGCCAGGCATGCCATTTCTTCCGCCTCTTTCGATGTGTCCGGCACGGCTGGCGGAACCTCGACCGCATTAACGTGATCGCTAACGGACACGTGACAAGCGGAAAGATCCGGTTTGAATCCGTGTTTTGTTTGACTGTGGCTCTTTAGCGTCTTTTTGCTCTTGAAATATTTTTCGCAAATGCTGCAGAAGAAAGGTTTTTCGACAACTGGTTTTGCTGCGGCGGATTTTCGCTTCTTCTTCGGTTTGACCGGTTTGGGTGAATCAGAAGTTGGTACGGTTGAATCGAGCGGAAGTGATTCACTCGTTGCAAAGTTTGGTGGACTTGAAGGTCGGAAAGGACTGGAAAGTTGGTTGAATGGTGGTGGCGATGGAGAGGAAGGTTTCTCCAACGGTCGCAAAGGACTAGAGGGCTCTTCTTCAGCCATCTGCAAAGGACTAGAAGGGTTTTCAGATGGATCCAAATGACTGGAAGGACTGTCGCATGGTTGAGTAGAACACGAAGACTGGTCACAAGATATGCTCCTATTGCAATGCATTTCATCTGGTCGTAGAGGACTGGAAGGTGTATCACGTGGTGGGGCAGTACTGGAAGACTTGACAGATCGTTGAGTAGGACTGGAAGGTTGGTCACAGAGTTGAGTAGCACTGCACGGCTCAGCCACAGTTTGATTAGGACTGGTTGGCTTGTCAGATAAGTTGGTAGGAATGGCAGGCCGCCTGGTCACTGGTTGGGAACATTCTTCGTTAGTCTGGGAAGGACTGCAAGGTTGATTGGGTTGGGGGATGGTTGACAATGCTTTCGAAGCGCCCTGGCTGTCGTCGAACCCTGCTTTATCCAGACGCTCTTCATCTTCGTCGTTATCGTCTGCGCGAACAGAAGAGTCGATCGAATGCCAGCGCTTCAGGTGAGTCTTCATCGCCGACACAAACTTGAACTTCTTTCCGCACACCTCGCAGTCCCAGCCACGCTTCTCGCCCGTACAGTCACGCTCGTGAGAGATGAGCGCATCCATGCGAAACAGCACGTGGCACTTCTTGCACAGCTTGCGCCCGCATCGACTCGGGTGCATCGCAAGCATGTGCGTGTCTAGCTCGTCGTGCGATCCGCTCGTGAAGTCGCAATGCGCGCAGCTGTAGATGCGATGAACGCCGAGGTGCTTGCGCAGCTGACCCTTCTTCCTCGCGTGGTAGCTGCATTGCGGGCAGGCAAACGGTTTTGAGTCGTTCGATGAGTCGAGGCACAGCTCTGACTCGTCCTCCTCCTTGGTGACTGTTGTGTTGTCACTCCAAGTTTTGTTCATTTCAACGTGGTGTTCAGAGTCTGTGGTATCGCAACTTGATCTCACGTCTGGGGTCACCGAAGGCAAAGCTTTTGACGAGATCAGCTCTTTTTCGTCATCTGTCGACTTGCCTGAGGTCTTGTTCTGTGAATCGGGCCGCGTAAAGCTGTTAAGTATTGCTGCAACTTTGTTGAAATTGTTTTCGAAATGCTTGGCAGGAAGTGGATCAGACGGTAGAAACAATGCAGTCTTTGGTGTTTCGTTGACCACGCCATTCGGATCAAGGATTTTCTGATCGAGAATCACTTTCTCTGGTGACACGAACGCATTGTCCAGTCCAAACGGGTGCTTCTCTTCCGTGGAAATATCCACGTTAGCACCTCTCTTCTTCCGAGACTTTGCTCGACCCTTGGACTTTCCCGGCGGTTTGATAGTCACGCTTGACAGATCAATCAGTTCCGGTTGCACGATCGACTCCTTAACTTTCTTCGAACTCTTCTTCTTTTTCGCAGGAATTTCCTCGGCGGGCTTTTCCATTTCCACCAGGGCACCAGCTTCGATCGACGTGAGGCTTGGAGATTCCTTTGCACATTTCGACGGCTTCTTTCTCTTCAATGGCTTGACCGGTGTGGCATCAGCTTCAGTCCTCATCTTTGAGAATTCCTGATTGTAATTCTTCGTGGTTCCGTGTTCCAGACGCACACTTCCATCTAAGATGTTTACTGGCACTACACCTTCGGCCAGAGTTTGATTTTCGTAAGGTTTATCCAAAGTTTGATTTGTTAGTGTTGAGGTATTGCCGTCGGGTATGGCACTCGCATTCACACGCCACGTGTCAGAGCCTAAATTTCTGACGTTGTCGTTGACCGGACAACTTTCTTCCTTGGACAGATCGGACGCCTTAGAGCTCTTCTTGGAGCGTTTTGTCCGCTTCTTTTCGTTTGGATTGAGACGAAGGTCTTTTGGCGATATTGGGTCTGCCTGTTCCAGAGGATTTTCGAAGTTGTTATGAGAGAAAGTCATGCTGCAGTTTTCCAGGCTCACCTTGACACATTTCTTCGAGAGATTTGTGGGTGCTGCTGTCGCTAGGCTTGGGTCAACTTCAGTGGCAAGAGGTCCTGATGAGGTGGCAAGTGATGAAAGGTCGACCGGTTCACAAGTTGAATTCTTTTTGCTTTTCCGGTTTCTTGGTTTGGCTTTCGTCTTCGAAGAGGCATCAGTTTCCGTCGATAGACCTACCTCGGTGTTATTCAAAGTAGCACACTCCACGCTGTTTGCGATTGCAGACTTCTTCTTGCCACGCTGTTTCGGACCGATCCACGGAAGCTTGTCAATGCCGCCACACAGAACTTCGGCAGTCTTTGCAGCATCGCAAATCTGTTCTGCCATCGGCCATCCCATATTCTGCTGATCCTTGCGATCCTTCTTCCCCTTTGCCTTCCGTTTTGCCCCAGAAAACTTTTCCACGCCCATATTTGCAATCGTCCCTGAAGTCGGATCACCGTTTGTCAGACCTAACTCTGGCAAGGCCATCCACCTTCTTCCAACGTCCAAATCCCGCTGATAGGGTGGAAAAGTGTCCATGCGGTACGCGGCCACGCTGCTGGTCACACGTTTCTGAAGATTCGTCGAGATCGCCTTGACACACGCCTCCAACTGACGGATGCTGGAAAACGATGGATCCGGAAGGGTGTTGTCTTCCAGGCACATCTTCTCCCACAACGGCCGCATCATACTGCCCGCTCTTTCCCGGTTACCATCCAGTGCTGTATTCTCAATGCTTGCAACAGAAACTGATGAATCTGGAACCATTTTCGTTTCGATGCAGCTGTCTTTCACGTGAATGCTCGGCAGTTGGGAGTGCAATGTCTGCGTCGGCGCAACGGGTTTGATGAAATCCATCTCAAATGTCTTGATTTCTGGTCCGCCCTCTGGAAAATCCTCTTCGACGTTGTTACCCCTTTGTGCTTTTCCACACGTCTTATTCACTTTTGGCTTTCGCTTGGCTCTTTTTTTCACGGGAGCAGCCGGTTCCCAAGCTCCACCCTGCTGTACAGTAGTCAAGGTTTCATCAAATGGTCTGGCGTCTCTGCTTCCTGGTAGTGGCACTTCTTGGATAAACCCAGCCACTGGAATGGTTTTCTCCACTGCCAGCCTTAGCTTTGCATTGACTTCTTCATCCTCCTTCTTTTCCGTCGAGTCTTCCTCAACATTACTTTTTCCTGTCAGCTGATTATCTGCTTCTTTTCCTGAAACTTTCTGCCGTTTCCGTTTTCTAGGTCTGCCCGTTTCTTTCTTCCCGTTAACTCTCTTCACTTCTGCCTCTAAAACCTGCGGCACCAACGTACTTACCTCCGACTTTATCTGATCGTCAACAACTTTTCCAACACTTTTCTCCGCATCATTTGAACCCGTCACTGCAGCTCTCCTCCTCTCTGGTTCATCGCAAACTGTTGCATCATCATTCTCCAAGTCTTCTGCAATAATCATTCCTCCTTCTGACTCGTTCTTGTTATCCCCTTCAGCCAAGTCAATTTCTAACGCCACTTCTCCATCGGATTCTTTCCCATCATCAGCATTGCTTTCGTCAAAACTGGTGACTATGCAACGTGAAGCCGTATGTTTGTTCATAACGAGTTCTTCGTCATCTGTTCGCACAGGTGTTTGACATTCACTTTGAGCACCAATGCACAACGTCGTCGTAGCATCTGAGATGCCATGAGCAGCACTGACTTTTTCCAACTCTACTTCAGTTCTCTTCATGTGTTCTTCCTCTTCTATCTTTTTATCATACAGCTGACCAAGCTCTCCTTTGAGAGTCACCAGCTTCAAGTCATCTACAGATAATGAGACGTCGACAGTTGCTTGCTTGGAGCTGAGGCTGTGTGATTTGTCGTCTCTTTCAGCCGAATTCATAACAGAGCTTGAATCAGAGCTCTCCTTTTCAAAGACACTCTGGCTTTCACCATAGGTCTCACTACCGACCACTGCATTTGCTTCAGCGTTCTCTGAGACAACAACAGAAATACAACTTCTGTTCAGTCCAGCAGCCCTGCTTCCGACATAGTCTGTCAAAGCTAGTTCTCTGCTTGTTCCAGAATGCCGTTCCTCAGCCTCATTTGAAAGAGCAGCAGTCTTCAAAGGAGAGGCATCCGGTACCTCAGAAGATGTTGTGCTTGACAAGATACCTGACAAATGGCTTTCATCAACTATCTGAACTGGCTCCAAAGCAACTGGCTGCTCACCTTCATTCTTCTGCAAATCACCTCTGTTTACATCTCCCCGATCTCTCCCCTCACCCTCTAACCTCTCACCCTCTGGCCTCTCACCCTCTGGCCTCTCACTCTGGACGACGATGGAGTGATCGGGACATTTTGATGACCAGTCATTCACATCTGTTGCTGAATTCCTCTCCTTAGAAACTCGACGTAAGTTTTTCTTCTTAGTTTTCGGCTCTTTCTTTTTGGCCAACAGATCGCCACCCGTGCCAACCGAATGGTCCTTGTCAACCGTCAACCGGTCCTCGTCAACCGCCAACCGGTCCTTGTCAACCGTCAACCGGTCCTTATCAACCGTCAACCGGTCCTCGTCAACCGTCAACCGGTCCTCGTCAACCGTCAACCGGTCCTCGTCAACCGTCAACCGGTCCTTGTCAACCGTCAACCGGTCCTTGTCAACCGTCAACCGGTCCTTGTCAACCGTCAACCGGTTCTTGTCAACAGTCAACTGATCCTTGTCAACCGTCAACCGGTTGTCACGTACGTCGGCTGCGACACTTTCTCCAGACGCTGGAACGTTCTTTCTCTTTCGTCTTCGCGACGATGATGCACGTTCCTTACGCAGCAACACCGTCTGCTCGATTGTTATGACGGCGTTCTTTGCGGAACAATTTTCCACGTCGTTACTGGAATTCTCCAAATTCTGACGTCCTACCATCTCCGGAGATCTTGAGATAGGTGATGGATTCAGTAATGAATCCTCCTCCAACAGCGAGGAACCTTCTTCCAAGCGGCCGGAACATGCTCCCTGTAACGACTCACATAGGTTCTGAGATCCATTCTTATCACCTTCTGCTGTACACGTTACTTCACTTTCTTTTTCCTTCTTAAATTCATGCAGACGATCTTGTTCACGTTCTGTTTCTTGTCTTCGTTCTTGCTCGAGTTCTTTGACAACGTCGTCATGCTCTTGAACAGATGTTTGTTTTCCTGCAAGTTCTTCCCTTGTTGCATCTTTGACTTCTTTTCTGAATTCTACCTCGTTTTCTACTTCTTGCTGTTTTCTCAGCATTTCTTCTCCTTCCACTTTTTCCTTGTTGTTCGCACAATCCCAGCTTTGTCTGTCTTCTTCTCCAAGTTCTTGCTTCTGCTGAACGTCTGGAGCATTTTGTTCGTCAGTAACCTGCTTTTGACATTCACTTTTGTTTCCTTCTGACTCACCCTGTCTGTCTTCACTTGCTTCTTGTTCTTCTGCAGGGTATTGAGTTTGTCCAAGTTCTTTTTCTTCACAAAGCTTTACGTCTTGTCCCGGATCCTTATCCTGTCTAAGCATTCCTCCGTCTGGTTCACTTACTTTGTCTTGCTCCATTGTTCCTTTCTGTTGACCCATTTCCTCTTGTTCCAGTTCTTTATCTGGCAGGACATCCTGCTTTGGTTCTTCCTCTGAACTAAATTCCATTTGTTTGGAATCAAGCACTTCTTGCTGTCCATCTGACTTCAGTTTTCTCTCTCCTTCACAGAGATCTGAATCAGATCTTTCTTCTTGCATTGTATGTGTGGTCAACTCAAGGACCGAACTGTTCTGAAGAGGATAATCTTTTGGACAGAAATCCACCGTTTCACTTTGATTATCAATAGATATCTTATCTTTGACGTCGGATATCATCTCAGCTTCCTCATCACGTTGAATATGATCCAACATCATCACACCTGTCTCGTTAGGTTTCAACTCAGGCATCATTATCATCATCGTACCTGTTTCATCAGGTTTCGTCTCCTCACTCTCTTTCACCAAAGTTCCACCTACTTCATTGGCAATCACTAGTGACGATACAAACTCCGCTGTCTCGTCAGCCTTTACGTCAGAGGAAGTGGTCTCATCTGCTTCGGCAAAGAATGCAGGAGAAGTTGACGTGTGAGTTTCATTATGCTTTTCAGATATTTCAGATGTTGCTTGATTATCAGATGTTGTTTGATTATCAGATGTTGTTTGATCATCAGATGTTTTTTCATCATTCATGCCACCTTCCTCTGTCAGTGCATCGTAAGAGGATTCTTTATCATCGTCCGTAGCCGGCTCATCCCTCACCATCTTCCTGCAGCAACCTTTGTCTTCAGAAGTCAACAGCGTAACATTTTCAGACTGTACGTGGGCATCATGTTTATTGACATTTTCTTCTGAACCCTCCAATGCCAGCTCAATTTCTTTGGCTGTGTTGCAGTAAATCTCCGATTCCTCCTGCTGCGTGATTTCGTCAGGAGTTACAGGGTTAAGAGCAATTTCACCCTCACTCCCAATGGGTAGCAAGCTTGCAACAGAAACCGTCGGTGTGCTTTGGATTGGTTCCTCTCTAGATGCTGAAGAAGTCAATGGAGAACTTTTGCTTTCAATATCAAAGGCTGCCTTTGAAATGGGTTCGTGTTCTGATTGGTATATTACAGTCTCTGAGCATGAGTGACCCTTTGAATTTCGGTCTATCTTTGAGACTGACTGGTCATTATTTGCAATCAATTCATCTCTTGAACTGTCTTGCTCCTGTGAGTCTGACTGGCCTTTCGAAGCAGCTTGTACCACAACAATCTGTTCACAAATTTTTTCTTGCCCAGGTTCAAGCTCGGAACTAGGTAAACAATCAGAGTGAGGCACAGACCCTGGAACTGACTGGCTTTGACAGTCAGAAGAAGTCACAGGCGCTGACTGGCTTTCAGAATTAGGTGCAATTTCACACACCGAATGTCCTTGAGAATGAGGTGTAGTCTCACGAGCTGACCGGCTGTCAGAACTAAGCATCGATGGTGACTGACAATTAGAATTACTATCGGAGATAGATGTCTTTACACTGACATCTGAGATAGATGTCTCTACACTGTCATCTGAGATAGATGTCTTTACACTGTCATCTGAGATAGATGTCTTTACATTGTCATCTGAGATAGATGTCTTTACATTGTCATCTGAGATAGATGTCTTTAAATTGTCATCTGATTCACCAACACAACGGACTCCAACAGCAAAACATCCTTGGGAATTTGAATTTTTATCAACATCAGAATCACCTCCAAGAACCACACTGCTCGATTTCACAACTGACATTGATTCTGGCATTTCTGGCTGGTCTTCCACATTTTCCATCCCTTTCAACATTGAGGGAGGGATCAAGCACGAGTCAACATCTCTTGATGCCTTGTCATCAAAGCAAGAATCTATACATGAAACAGCTGCACCAATATCAGCGTCTGAAGGTGATGCACTTTCTAAACTCCGCTCAATCTCAGAATCCAGGTTCAATGGCTCTGACATTGAATTTTTCGCATCCATGTTTTCAGCAGCGTCTAAAACTTCCAGCAACTTTTCCGGCACCTCCAGCAATGACCTTTCCTCTTCAGATATCTGTGATGTTATCACAACACCTGCCCCGTACTCTCCGAGAGCAGCATGGCATACTTGGGAACTTGAATCTTGAGCATGGAAATCCGAAGCAGCATCTGAGACTTTGGCAACTTTATCACTCTCAGCGTCATCAGAAATTCCAATTTCAGCATCCAACTTTTGTGACACCAACCTAATGTTGTCCTGAGCTAAGAAAATGTTTGGAACTTCACTGCAGATAACGGTTTGTGGATGTTCAGAACTGGAACTGCACAGTTCTTCATCGTCGCCAGATTTGTCCGTGCTTCCTACAGCTTCGACATCGTAGCACATAATTGAGTCCTCATTATTTATTCCCGATTTATTTCCATTCAACGATTGCTCTTTATCTCCTAAATCACTCGCAACAGAATGCGAAATATCAGTATTCTCTTGGCTGATTTCGTGGCCGAGTAGCTCAGGAACATTCTCGGCAGATTCATCATCCCCTTTTCCTAAATTTTCACCACCATCCGTTTCATTCAGCTGATTTGTTATCGGCGTAGCAGATCCATTCATTTGCTGAAGTACATTACTTGCAGATTCACTCGTTTGAAGAATGTTCGTGGCAGGTTCACTCGATTCTTTCTCTTCTCTAAAAGAGACTTTGCACGAAGACGTACTCTCAGATTTCAAATTTCTTTCTTCTTCAACCGACACGTCATTGCCGGTCTCTGAATCAGAAACCAATAGCTGATTTTTCACCTTTTCGTCGATGAAACCATTCTGCTTTCCAACAACACTGCTTTCCTTCAATTCAATATAGTCTAACATCTGAGCTTCCCCACAACACAATCCATCAGTCGCAATATAAGTTACGTTAGGAAAACAGCTTAAATCTCGCTTTTGCGCTTCTCTTTGATTATCCGTTTCACTCAAAACGTGTGTCGAATCAAACTGCAACTTGTCTGTAACCAAAGAATCAACTTTAATCTCTGCCGTGTTTAGTTTCTCGCTGTTAAAATCAGTCACATCGCACAAATCGCCACTCGAATTAGTGACATCAGACAGCTCACTTTTCAGTTCCACTGTACTTAGCGAATCAGTTTTTAATCTCGTTACATCGGATGCATCGCTTCTGACATTCAGTGAATCATCCTCAATTGTCACGGCATCATACGAATTGTTTTGAAACTCATCTAAAGAACCATTTTCCAGCTTCGACATGCCTTTCTTCGCATCACCAAGCTCTGAACATCTAGTCCTCACGGTCGCAACTTCCGCCTCTTTCTCGAAATCCATTCGTGCAACTACAAAGTCCAAAACGTCACGATTCTGCGCTTCCATTCGGCTGGTGTGTTCCTTGCTCTTAAAATCCACAAAGTTTAAGCCACTCACTGGCTTTTTGCAAGATGAATCGATCGACGTAAAGCAAGTTTCACTCGTATCAGGTCTGCAAATGGCTTCCTTTTCTGCCGCTCTGACAACTTCGGCAAACTTATTGTCAGTATCTGTTAGGTCATCTGCCAATTTTGAAATCGGAAGAGCTCTGTCAAACGTTTGTACATTCTCAACATCCAGCCGTGCCGACATGTTGCTAAGTCATCACTCCTGTCAACGTTCGATAACGGACGCACAACTCCGTTGATGGTCTGATACCATTTTGGGGACATATCGCACATCTGACAGACACAATGATGTCAACAGCATGTTAGGTTCATAAATCTGACACCTTGGCAACATAAACAGGTGTCACTGACATGCACGACAACAGCAGCTCAATTCATGTGGTGCAGAATGGTGTGACAAATGAAGAACGACGTTACAGTGAACTGAATCCTCCTATTACGATTAACCTGCAGCATACAAAGAAAATCCTCATCAGTTTCATATTAAGCAGTTTCATTCATATTAAGCAATTTCAATACAACAACTTGTTATCTTTTACCAACAATAAAACCTGAACAGAAAGGAACTTGCTCAATGTAATATAAAGTCCCTTGCAAAACTAACAGGGTAAACGTGTAGTTTAGCATCGTAAATTATTGCACGGCAAAAAATATTCCAGTAAGACTAAAACTCGAATGAACATTGAACAATCAAAACATCCTATACTACATGCAGAAGTTGGATGAGTGGTGAAAATCCTTTTTTGTAAAGCAAGAACTATCATGAGTGATGATGAGTGGCAAATTATTGCGGTAGCATGCAAAGTCAGATGAGAGATGGACATATGGTATCGATGCTAAATTATTCCAGTAAAAAAATTGGATCAACGACCAAAATGTTTATAAATAGAAGTCGTACTAGGATGACTGATGAAAATATTAAATCACAAAGTAGAAGTTTGATCAGTGATGAAACCATGGTATTTATTCTATAGCGAAGTGGTAAATAATGGTAAATATAATTAGAAGTTGGATGAGCGATCAAAATATTTCTAGTAGGCCTACAAGTGGAAGTTGGATGAGGGATAAATATATGTAATAGTAGAAGTAGAAGTTGGATGAGCAATAAAAAAAATGGCTAAATACAAAATACATCCCGACTAATTTACGTACTGACTAAGCACAATGTTGCGACTAGTCACTAGTATCAAAAGACGTATCATAGTTTCCAACAGTCGATATACACAACTTACTTAGGGGACCACTTACTTAGTCAGGGACTAAATCATTATAGTAAAACTACATATTTACCCTAAACAGTAGCAACAACAATGATAGAAAAGCAAAGAAAGAACAAATAAAAAGTATAATTCAAACTTGGATTTGAAAATGATCATTGTGTGGCTGACAGCTGACTACAGATCTGCATCTGTCGTTCATCGATCATTGTAAACATTAAATTAGTCGTAAGTACTCAAATCCTACCAGAATATCCATGGGCATTAGATTCGACCCATTTGGGAACACTGGTTCTGGACCTCTTGTGGACAAGCGGTGCTAATGGGAAACTGCGCTACACGTATTGTAATGATTGTAAATTATAGCTGTAGCCCAACACTAACCGTACACGTTTAACTGAAAGTCACAAGACACGCCGATCAAAAATTAAACACAGCCAATTAGGACGAAAAAATTGCCACAGACCATTACGACTCTCCGAAAAGCAGTCAGAAAATCAGAGTAGTAGCAGAGCTGCATAAATGATGACCCGCCCTACGACAGACAGACTAGAGTAGGGCCGCACTGACCGCTGCACAAGTTTCATGGACGACCACACGATCTAACACGATAATAAAACATTTTTAAGCGAGCTACTATATCTACCTACCCGATGGGTCGATGTGGCTTAGCGATTTTTATGATAGATTTTTGACGATTTGCGTCTAACCGCGCCGTCGCACATTATAATTGCAGGCGGACGACATCTTGAATCGCTAGATGTCGGCTGGAAAGATGTTTACAAGCTGGTCGCTGGTTCCCTAAACGCGCTGAAAAAATCAAAAAAGAACTAAAATCTTGGACTTGCTAAAACCTTGTAACTTGATCGTAATCATAATTTCGAAACTTCTAGGCTACAGCGCCCACCAAATCGAAGTCGCGATAACCAGCTTATTCACAGACGCTTGCTCAAAAGAAAATCGATAGGCAGCGGGTCAGGTCCGGAGAGTGAGACAAACATTTTAAGTAGGCCCTATTTAGGCCTAGGCGTAAGTAGACCTAAGTTCCAAATTAGGCTATGTAACATATTTTGCGAGATAGCCTACATAGGCTACTAGAATGATAATTTAGGCTACTGGGTTTCGCTCTTGTTAGGCTACTTCTTGAAGGTGAGCCTCTGGCCAGAATCCTAGCTTAATGGCCGGTGCGCCGCAAAAAGGCTGGACCCCAATCGTCAGTTTAAAATTTTTGGAAAAATAACTGGGTTCAATGGACCATTAGGCCTATCCACTTGGAATTGGGGTGTGAAAGACATATTTTACTATCTAAGCTATATTGTGGCTCTAAGAAAGATTGGGGTTGAAAATTGAAACCTCCAACTCCCGGCAATTCTTACCCTGCCAATCGGCTACTAGGCTATAGGCCTACAGGGTGGGCCAAAAAAAGTGAGAACACCTCGTAGAATACGAGTTATTTACAAATATAATTCAATTAATTATATTGTTTTATATATTTTTGTTTGCCAAGTATTTAGCTAATCAGAAATCATGTTCAATGTGTCCTCCTTGCTTCTCAGCGAGTTTTTCTAAGCGTCGACGCCACTCGTTTATGCTACTGCATGTCAATAAAACGCTGTTTTTCTTCATTCTTCGAAGTTCGATTATTGCCAACTTGAGCTGCTCAACTGTGGTAAATTTTCGCCGAAGCCCGAAGGTAGACTTTTTCTTGCAAAGCACCCCATATGGCATAATCTACTGTGTTTAAATCACAACTGTTTGGTGGCCACATGTCTGGCTCGATGAAGTTAACATTCTCTTGCCAAAGAAAGTTGATTGGATTGTATTTCTCGCTGTATGAGATGGAGCTCCATCTTGCTGCTGTAATGTCCAGTTATGGCGATCACATATCGCCTTGTCTCAGCACATGTCCACAATAGTATTCACTGTTTACCCTGGCGCCTGGTTCAACGAACACAATATTAGTTTTACCCATTCGAGACACACCAACTGATATAAAGATACCGCGCGGCTGAAATGGTCACGTTCTCGTATGAGTCGACTTTCCTAAACTTACATTTTTCTTTGTTTCAACGGAATGAACAGTTTACTGGAGTGGCATCGGTGAATGTCTTTTCATCTGTAAACCAGATGCTTCGATCGTACACTTCTCTCATTAGGAAACCGCTCAAGTAGCTACCGACTGCGTTGCAAGCGTTTCAAAGTGACATTTTCATTGAGCTTCTGCCCGATTACACGCTCGTACGTTTAGAGTTGTAAATTTTGCTTAAAATGCGTCGAAATAAAGACATCATATAGCTAAATAGGTAAGTAAGTGAATGAGCAAACAATTTAAGCTATTTTGGATACAGTGAAACAAGTTTTGATGCAATTATACTACTTTTTACGCGATGTTCTCACTTTTTTTGGCCCACCCTGTAGGTCTATTTCCACAAATTAGCCTAATCAATGGGCTCGCGCCATGTCCAGAAATTTCACAATCCAAAGTTGGCAACTATCATTAATGCAAGAAAATAGCATATTAATTTTATGTCATTGGTGACAGCAAAATGATGTTCGCTAGGTGGCGACTCAGCTAGCCTAATTGTATTCGACTGGTTTGTATGTTTATTCTTGTAGGACCAAAGTTCTAATAACGCATGTAGGCCTATAAACTAAAGTAGGCCTAGCCTACGTTCCTTGTGTGCCTAAATATTTGTGAGGAAACGAATTATCATCTTTATGAGGAAACGAATAATTGCCACTTTTATGAGGAAAAGAATTATCACAGAAAAAAGCACTTCTTGTCGAGGTTACCTAGGACAACGTAGGGGTGGGGGGGGGGGGTAAGTATGATCTGCCACTCCGTTTAGGCATGGTGACATCACTGACATGGTGACACGCAGAGATGGGAAGATTTTTAACCACAATAGCCGAACAGTCCTCATAATGATAATAGATCTAATTTATGACATTTATATCATGTAGCCTAAGGGCATGTGATGTAGCCAAGCCCTACAGTAGGTCTACAGCAGCCAATCGTTCCGAACAGTTAACAAGAGATCGAGGTGAAAACAAATCAAGGCCAAGAAAACGAGGGCGCCCGACTTTACAAACGTCGTGGGCTGGAATGATGATATCAGCAACATCTTGTCTTGAATAGACCTATACACATAGTTTCGATACATTGTTGATTATAAAGTATATACATAATACATTAATATGTTGTATGGGCTATAATATTAGCCTATATATAGTGAGAGTCGATAGGCCCTATATTTTTTCAGTAGGCCTATTATAGATGCGCTGTCATGTCCTGCAATAGCCTACAGTTAAAATTATGTACGCTTGCACCGGGAATTTACAAGACACTTTACTGCAGGGCCTATATAATTATGTCGTAGGCCGCACTCGGTCTATCTCTGTACAAATCTGTAGGCCTAAAACTGGCGGTAGGGGAGAGGGCGTCAAATGCGACGAATGGATGTCAGCCAATAGACCTAGGCTACATTATAACTCAGGGATGGGCCTTTAATCGTACTGAAGATTCGAAGAATAATCAGTCTGTCTGTCTATATACAGGCTATAATGGCTATATATATATATATGATATATATATATATTGTGTGTGTGTGTGTGTGTGTGTGTGTGTGTGAGCGAGCAGTTACCATATATAGTAGGCGAAACAGAAGATGCCCTGCAGCACTGGACGTAGGCCTATACAGTTGCACACTGTACACTGTGGACGGATCCTATATAATGCAACTGCAGCCTGCAACTTCCATGTCACCGGTGTTTAATGCACAAGGATTCATTTGATGGCGCACCAAATTGCATTTATAATACATGTAGGCTATATATGTATATACATATACAATACATATATATTATGTATATATATATATATATATATAATGTGTATATAATCAGGTCATTTCCAGAAACAAAAGGACAGACAGATGGTCATGCAGACAAAAGGACAGAAGCACAAACAGACAGCCGAACGGAAGGACGGATAGGCAAGAGGTATAGACGGACAGGTAAAAAATGCGACTGATTGGCTTTTACAGACAGGTATGGAGACAGGCGAGACTGTTAAGGTATGAGGTATTCGCCTAATGACTCGCGGTTTATTAGTCTTCAAAGTGGTCCTTCAAACGGTCGAAGAATGTTTCCGCTGATGTAACTAACGCCCATGGCAACAACAATCCCATGCGAGACCTGCAGCTGTAACGCTCCTTTCGAATAGACAGACAGTCATGCATGCTGCAAGACAAAGGAACGGTCGTTGCCATAGGGACATTTAAAGATCCCTTCCTCTGCACAGACTGCACCCGGCCTCATATAATCATGTATCATTGTATATTCGTTTAATGAGATCAGAAGACAATATCCTACATTGTATATTCCTTTAATGAGATCCGAAGACAATATCCTACATTGTATATTCCTTTAATGAGATCCGAAGACAATATCCTACATTGTATATTCCTTTAATGAGATCCGAAGACAATATCCTACATTGTATATTCCTTTAATGAGATCAGAAGACAATATCCTACATTGTATATTCCTTTAATGAGATCAGAAGACAATATCCTTCTCCACCCCCCCGTCTTCTCGTGATGTGTTGTATTCGTGTAAATACGTAACATTCCCCCCTCCTCCAGAAAAAGTGAATATGTAAGAATTCCACCATCTCAGAAAACAGACTGACCTTAATGTGCACACGCGTACAAGGATTTGGTGCTGTATTTTGGTAAAACAGAAAGAAATACTAAAAAGTCATCAGTTTTTTCGCCATGTTTTTCAACATTTTTCCCAAAATGACTTTTAAAATGTGGTAAAAAAATTTAGACGATGAAGGTCACAGAAGGTGTCGTCAGTGGCTCAGCCGTCCGCCTAAAATATCCGGCCAAAACGGAATTTTTCTCACCCCCATCCCTAGAAAGCCGTAACACCCCACCCCCCCCCACCCCTCCAAGCAGAGGGACTGGATTAAACACGCCTGACTGATTCAAATCAGACGAAGTGTCAGAACTTTCCAACGAACACTATAGGCCAAGGAGTGCGATGACCGGCGGTCACCGGTCACTCTATTAAAAGTGACGATGACCAGACTATAGACCGCCACAAAGCAAAGTGACCGCCACAAAATAAAGTGACCGCCACAAAATGAAGTGACCGCCACAAACAAAGTGACCGCCTCTATCATCGGACGCAATCACGACGCAGACGAACGCATTGGCCTTCAGGCTCAGCTGCAGTGCCGAAGCACAACAATACAACAATACAATAAGCCTACAGGACAGTTCGCTGAATGCAGCGGTCACCGGAAATGCGGTCTAACTGGACGCATGCACTTCCGGTTCACATTAGCGATAACAGACGAATCGATTAAAGAACAGGAAGTCAACCAACCAATAATTATTATCATGTGCAGCAGAGAACTGGTAATGTGTCGAGAAAGATTAGTATAATAATATATGGACCAACCGCGGGAAGCTATTTTGACTGGATGAATAAATGAATAGCAAAGTATTTTCATTAATAGATGGAGACAGGAGATACGTTATACGACTTGCATAGACTTGCATACACACATACATATGGGCTCACAGTTATCTGAACAGGAACATGATCGCCACATTTTAAAATCCGAACCTCGCGGCCCCTCAATACTGTGGGCTCGAGTGCTGCAACACCCTATCTCGCCCCTCCACCTTAGTGCGGGCCTGGCTAAAGTATTTAGTAAACGAGCTGCAGTGGAGAGAAATGATTACAATTATAAAATTACTAGCTGGGGTACCCGGCGTTTCCCGGGAATTTTAGGATTCGCCTCGTTCCCGGCCAATTCCCTACTTGCCCACTCTCACTTCGCCTCCGTCCGTCCGTCCATCCGTCCGTCCGTCCGTCCGTCCCTCCCTCCCTCCCTCCCTCCCTGCCTCCCTCCCTGCCTCATACAGTTGTACTTCGACTGTGAGAGGTTCTTGGCCCTAAACATGGACTGAAGGTCGGCCAACTTATTCTAACAGTGGATTTGCCATCACACGGTGCTCGTGGGAGAGGTTTTTGGTCAAGATGAACATGAAGATGGTGTTGGCCGAGATCGCCGACCCCCCCTCCCTCCACCCCGACCGCCCCTGCGAAGGATTGGGGTTGATTGCCTCAAAACTGTGGCCGTGTTCATCTAACAAAGAAAGAAAGAAAGAAAGAAAGAAACTTACGAAAATATACATAAGATAAGTTCATAGGTCGCGCGCACTCACAAACCAACCCAATTGCCCACCTGGCACCTGCACATAAGGGCGGCGCGCACCAATTGATGCAGTTACATTGTATACTATACGCGATGTAACTATTTCTTCTGGGAACAGGCATGCCATTGGAAAATAAGGGCGGAGGGGTTGGACCCCACAAAGACTCCTATTTCAGAGAATTCACTGGCCATTGATTGGTTTTCATGAATAGGTATAGGTCGCGGATTTGAGCAGTGACGTAACTAGCGTTGGGCTTGGGGGGGCTTAAGCCCCCCCCCCAACGAAGCTGAAGCCCCCCCCAAATGAAATCAAGCCGTTGTATGCTTACGGCTAATTTAAATAGACTACGCATGGACGGCGTACATGCAGTTACGGACGACCGGCCATGACTGCCTAAAAATGGCTCCATTTGAGGTCGACACAGCCAAAAATGCGCTGGTCGCTGGGGCTCCGCCCCAGACCCCGCTGGGGGAGCTTACGACGCTCCCCCAGACCCCCTAGTCGGGACGGGCTTCGTGCCCTTGGCACTCGCAACTTCGCGCCTTCGGCGCCGCCACTCACGACCAATTACAATACAGCGTCCTGGCGCTTGTTTTTTTTTTACACTTTAAGCACTGGTCATACTTAAGGCTTAAGCCCCCCAAACGAAAAATCCTAGTTACGTCCCTGGATTTGAGGCAGTCAGAGTCGCGGCAAGGTTGTCAATTGATCTTGGAGTCGCGGTATGTTGGCACGGAGTATGGTAATTAGGGTAGAACGGCATTCTGCAGTCCCATGCACAAAACCATAATGGACCTAATTGTATTTGTAGGCCGCTCGAGACCTATAGTAGGTCTAGCTGATGGCCCATTCAAACACGCATGCCACCCACGCATCTTTCAGCCATGCGCCTTCTGTGTGCTTGTGGTTTTATCTGTGTGTAGCCTATACATGTACGTTTGTGTGTGTGCATGCAAGAATGTGCATGCATGTTTGTCTCCGAACCTCTTGGTGTGTGTTAATTATATTTGTAAATCACTTCATAGAAAACCATTTTATATTGAACAAAGATCCTTAATGTCTTTGGTACAAACTGCGGTATTCAGAAAATGTCGATAGGCCTATAAGAGACCATGCAAGTATAGGTTGCGCCCAGCTATGCAAATCAGATAGGCCTATTATAGGCCTACCTACCATTCATCGTTGTAGAGGAGATTTGGTACGTGTATATCGCCCTTTGTACCTGTTCGTTGTTCCTCTGCATGGTGTATTTCTGTCTGTCTGTTTGCCTGCCTCAGGCTGTCTGCCTTCTTGCCTGCCTGCCTGCCTGCCTGCCTGCCTGTCTATCTGTCTGTTTGCTGCCCGTCTGTCTGTCTGTCTGTCTGTCTGTCTGCCTGTCTGTCTGTCTGTCTGTCTGTCTGTCTGTCTGTCTGTCTGTCTGTCTGTCTGTCTGTCCCGTGCTCTGTGGTATTTCACACGCAACCTTTATGAATGACTAAATTATCCTTAGAGGCTTAGACGAATCCACAAATCTCAAATCTCGCACGCACACACAGCCACTAGTCTAATATAATTGCAGGCTTGACAGGCTGATCTTTTCGACGGACACAGACATACTTAGACATACCGATACCTATGAAGTGGCTTGATTGGCGCATTAGGCTTCTGTAAATTTTGCGTGGGTATACGTACATAACCTTATCGTTGCGGCGCATACCTTAGTTAGACCTCATCGTGTTTGCAAGATCATCGTAATGAATTATTGTCGTCACTCGTCAGTCATTTTCAATCGCATGCGTCTCTGAGGTGGGTCGAACAGTTATTTGGTGATGATGACGTTAATGACCTCGTTTTTCAAACAAAATATGCAGGTGAGTGAATTTTGAGTGTACGTCTGAGCTGACTTTAAGCCTCTTTAGGTCATGATGGGGTCATGATGGGGTCATGAGTTGACCACGGTCGAGTTGACCATGCACGGTCAGAACTACGCATGCGGTTTGGGTCTGCTTTGGTAGATCATGCATTTAAACGCGAGTGGAAGTAGGGCGGAATAAGGCGGGTTTGTCTATGGTCAGTCCAGACGGGTTAATTACATGGACGTCATGTATCAATTAGTTGCATATGTTGCTTCCAAGCATGCCTGTATGGGGCCTACAACAGGCGCGGATTCAGAGGGGGCGGAGCCGGCGTACGCCCCCCCTAAACCTGCAGAAATGTTCTAAAGCTAAACTGACATAAAACTAAAATAATTGCAATTTAGCCTACGATTTAGAGATCTTGCAAAGCAAGCAATTCGTGGTCTACATGTAAGTCTCATTCCATGCATCTAATGTTTAAAACATCGACGCACTCACTGCTGATGGTATACTTCATTACTATCATGATGAGCTGCCTTCTCCGAATTCTTTTCATCAAGAGTTAAAGCTTTGGCAGCAGATGTGGAGAAACGCTAACAGCACACCAAGCACCCTGTCGGACACCCTCGCTGACAGCCGCTCCCGTTGTATTATGTATCCAAATATTACCACAATAGTTCACATTTTGCTGCTCACTTCTGTCACGGCTTGCAGTGTTGAGCGAGCAAATTCTAGTCTGCGATTTGTGAAGTTGTGTTTCCGAAGTATACAATGAACGAGGACTCATTTTATTGTTTGTCCACAAGGACATCAAGTTAGACATTGATGACAATCTCAATGTCTACGCCAGAAAGCATCCAAGGAGAATGACACTGTTAACCCACTGGCATGTGACACTTAATTATTTCCTTTTTGGGTCAAGGGTTGCATGATCAAAACCGATAACTGATTTACAATCGTTTCACTGTTAACCTTCAGTGGACACCAGTGGTTTTATATGAGAAACTATATATTTGTTTAAAGTTCCACGACATTTTCTATAAAAAGGATCATTATAGTTTTGCATGATCTAATTTCATACATATCAGTGGCGGCGACAGGAGAGGGCTAGAGGGCTAAGCCCCCTAAACGTGTCTCATCCCCCCCAAAAAAGCTGAAAATGTCTAAAACGGCTTACTTCGTAATAAGGAAACTAGACAATGACCAACGGCAACGAAATCAACTATAAAAATTATTATTATAGTGTAGATGCTTATGCCATTGGCGGCACCAGGGGAGTGGTCATGGGGTTAAGCCCCTAAATGTGACTCAGCCTCATCCCAAAGCAAAAAACAATGAATGTCAATGTAGGCCCTATCGGCTTAAAAGTTAATATTATTATCTTATTTTCTGACCTCAACTGCGGCGGACGGTCATACATCGACTCACATGTGAGACATCAATTGCGACTGGGCTCGACTACCGGACATCGACTCTCTCTGCCACTTAACACTAGTCTGCGACTCTGCAAAACGACTTCTTATTTGAGTTTTCATGATTTTATCGTTCAGAAATAGCTGGCAAAAAAAGCCTAAAAATGGCTCTAGTTGAGGTCAACAGAGCTAAAAAAATGCGTTGGTGGATGGGGCTCCGCCCCAGACCCCGCTGGGGGAGCTTACGACGCTCCCCCAGACCCCCTAGTCGGTATGGGCTTCGTGCCTTCGGCACTCGCAGCTTCGCGCCTTCGGCGCTTCATAAAATTTTTCCTATAGGCCTAGTTGGCTTCAGCCCCCCAACCTGAGATCCTGGCGCCGCCACTCATATATATATTTACGGGTTTGGATTGGTAGTATTTACGCCCCCCCTAACCAGAAATCCTGGATCCGCCCCTGTACAATGTCTACATGAGATAGTAATTAGAGGATCTTTGGTTCCACATGAAACCAGTATAGACTAGGATTAAATGGAGCTAATGTGGGTGTGATCTGATACCCATGGACAATTGGACATGTTACTGAACTATTACTTGATTAAGCCTATACTATAGATAGTCTATAGGCTACTACAGCTGGGGCAACCGACGTTTCCTCCGGAATTTTCGTTTTTCGCCCTACGCCACGCCTCACCGAGGTTCAATCCGCCCTTCCCCACTCCAGTCCAACCCCGTATACTGTACTATTACGTGTGAAGGCCAAGCATGTCTATCTATGTGACTATGTCCATCCATGCACCCACCCATCCAATGCCCACTCACCCATCCATCCACACATCCACCCAGCCAGCCATCTATCCATGCATCCTTCCATCCATCTGTCCATCCATTCATCCATCCATCCATCCATCCATCCATCCATTTGCGGTATACATGATAACCTAATACATATCATCAGTCGATGACTACAGGTCCCCTACATGTGTTTCATTCATTCATTCATTCATTCATTCATTCATTCATTCATTCACTCACTCACTCACTCACTCACTCACTCACTCACTCACTCATTCATTCATTCCAATAATTTATATAGCGGCAATAGCGCCCCTCCAAGAAAGCCACTCAGAAGCGCTCCCAGTCCAACCACGGTGAAACCGTGAAACAAATAAGCTGTATGGAGCCTGTAAAACACTGACGAGTCATCAACCTTTGGCAACAGGTATTCAATTCCGCGTTTTAGTCTTATCATTACCTTTTCAACGCACAAGTTTAGCGGGAAGCCATTTTGAGCGAGCTTAATTAGCTCGCAGATAGTTCTTCACCCATACGAAGCATGCAAAACAAAAGCAAACACGCTCGCGATTATGCCCAGTGTGAGACCTGTGGGAAACAACTGCATGGGAATGGGGGGGGGTAGGGGAGGGGTTGAACTATGATTTTACTTGGAATTGTGATGTGGAGAGCAGACTTTGCTATGGGCTCTAGCCTCTAAGAAAAATCCAACCCCGGCAATTCTTACCCTGATTAGTGATTAGGCTACGCCTAAAGCGTACCTGCTTTTAAAAAATCTTATAGCCTATAGATAGGCTACGTTGTCTATAGAAGGAACCGGTGCACAGCACGTGCGGCACACGTTTGTGCAGCGAGTTTGCATTGCATTGCTTTCGGCAGTTTTGCTCTGGGTAATTTGGGCGAAGTTTCAAGACGAGAAGTTATAGACAAAATTCATGAGCATTCAAATCAGTGTTTTACACCGTTGGGCCTAATTGGCTTTCTCCAACAGTCGCCTACGACTTAAAAGCCGTCCTGCATCGACCTGCGTGTAAGGCTGCATAGGACTACGCCCCTATGTGAGTTTATTTGCTTACGGACAATAATTAGCAGACCCTAATCCGTTTTAATCTGCAATGGCCTCCAATGAGTCGGCATAGTAAAAGTTTGCGATTGATTGAAAGACCATTGAGTTCAGATGTAAAGGGCCACTTGAGTGTCGCATGCTATACGGTCGCCCCGGCCTTAATCATAACCGCTGGTCAAATATTGACCAGCACAATGAGTGCTCGTCCATCCCATCGGTGGGATGGATGAGTAAGACATGGACCGCTTGTCCGTCCGTCATGGGCGAAGTTTATCAGGGGCTAAGGGGGCTAAGCCCCTCAAAGAAGGTCCAGATTCAGCTTTTTTACCACGAAAATGGTATCTTTTTCCGGGCTTAGCCCCCTCCCAAGAAGGCATTAGCCCCCCCCCTCAAGAACGGAAACCAAACTCGGTACTTGTCGGTTAATTCACCCCCACACACAGAAACCCTATATACGAAATTTTACATGCAGATATTAATTCACCGCCACTCACAGAAACCGTATATACGAAATTTTACAACCAGAAATTAATTAACCTCCGGTTACATGTGAACTTTAATAGAAATTTAATTACGCCATTGGCATTGAAAATAAACTGTTCAAATTAGAACTGTTCAAATTACATGTAGGTTGCATAAAAGGCGAAAGAAATAATCGTAAACATGACTGTTGATGGGGGGACTAATAGCCTACGCAGAACATGAAACAATGTCCTGTTTGGCGACAGATGCCACCGAAGACCCACTGCTGTGGGAAGACTCGACCCACCGCATTCTTACGCCGAGTGAAGAGGCTTTCGTCAATCTCAACTATTGTGTTTGGCCCACCAATCACTACAGGATTGTTAATTAGTGTGCTGGCGCAAACTTCACGCAGATAGTTATTCCAGTCTATAACCGTTTCTTTCGCAATTTCCAGTTCACACTCGCAAAAACGAATGCTCGTCATTTCTTTGGCCCAGCAATATACGAACAGGATGATTTGTCGGTAAGTTAGGCGCAAACTATGGCGGTGAACTAACCGACAAGGTCGACAGACGAAACCTGTGGGGGTGAATTAACCGACAAGTACCCCAAACTCTGCCAATGCCGTCCGTCCAAGGCGTCCTTCATCCATTTAACCGTATGTCCATCCGTGCGTGCGTGTGTGTGTGCGCGTGTGTGTGCGCGCGCGTGTGCGTGCGTGCGTGCGCGCGCGCGCGCGCGCGCGTGTGTGTGTGTGAGTGTGTGTGTGTGAGTGTGTGAGTGAGCCTCTGTCTTGCTTTTTCTATCTCAGTCACTAGCTATCGGTTTCTCATTCCTTTCTAATATCAGCCGATCTTCCAGACTGAATCCAGACTGACTTCCATGCAGGCAGATAGACATATAGACAGACGGACAAGCACATGCATTCACACACAGACATTTACAAATAATCACAGAGCCACTCACTCAGACATACTGGATTTGGGGATTTGTGTAAGTCTCATGTGCTAAAACGGCTAAATCTACATTGATGGCAATGGGTAGCATTTCAATTGTTTCTCATCACAGGTAAGTTTATAGCAGCCTATGTACCTTCTGCATCGTCCGTGCGGATGTTAAAAACTTAAGATGCATATTAAAGTTAGCCTCAGAGGCAGGCAGACAGGCAGGCAGACAGACAGGCAGGCAGGCAGGCAGGCAGGCAGACAGACAGACAGACAGACAAGAACAGACAGACAGACATGAGGTAGCCAGTGGGTGAGGTGTCACATTATGCTCAAGATATGCTGATGTAAGCTTTTGGATTCGTGACTCAAAGCACCAGCGGTTAAAAGTGGGTCGCAGTTTAAATCTCTCCACATCGTCGGCTTCAGCCACTCGGTGGGCGTGGCTTCCGCTGGCAAGCTGTAGGCTACGTGCATTGCTTTACGGGCCTTACGGCAAGCTCGGCAAGAGCGATACGCACTGTACTGAAAAAAGAGGTTAATACTGTGCCAGAATTTTCAATCGCGGCTGAGATGAGATCATACACTGGACATTATAATTATTATCTTTTGAGATGGTAACTTAGCTAAACGAGATTCTTCGGTTTTGGGTAATTTCAGTTAGGCTAAGGGACTGGTGCTTTATGTTGTAATTAGGTAGGACTAATGGATGAAAATTGAAGGTAGACCCAGGGCCGGATTAAGGCATGTTGAAAATGTTCGGCCGAACAGGGGCCTCCACGCTTTAGGGGGCCCCACAAAATGCGGGAAAACTTTTAAAAGAAATTTTTATATTTCGAGCAAATTTCGCCAGATGACTAAAAAAGGTCATCAACTTTTTGGCGGATGAAATGGTATGATTTTCCCGAAAATTTCGCCAGATGACTAAACAAATACAAATGATACATCCGGCAAAAATTTCCCGAACTGCAGGGCCCCCACATTGCTTAATCCGGCCCTGGGTAGACCAACGATAATGTGATAATTTAAAACTCAAGTCTCCTCATATTTTGTAGCAATGCATAGGCTGGACATATCTTTAAAACTTCAGCGCCTTGTGAAGTGTTAAACGCGCTGATAGTTGGACTAGTTAGTGCGGCCATAACTATAGCCTGTGTCTGCACTGCTGTTGTAGCCTAGGCTACTTGAACTTAAAGGGTTGCCCATTGATGCCTGTGTATTATGTGCATTGACTTTATTTTTGCGACAATCTTGTGGTAGAAACAGCGCTAGTGGAAATTATATGCCTTCTTTTGCGGTTAATCGATCTGGAGTAAATTCGCTCTGAAAAGCTATCTGATTTTTCGCACACGCTGTAAACAGATTCTCTCGTTCGTTAATGATATTCAAGTTTCTTTAAAGCGAATGGCTTGCGGCCTCACGTGGGTTTGCAGCTTTCTTGGCTCACAGCGAACACTTTAACAATGGTTTGCATTTTTAAAATGGATTTCTTCGTGTCGACTGCAAAAAGTTTACGTGACTTGCTGCGATGAAATTGACTGTCTATTGCAGTTGGGTGCTACTGTTGGTATGGATATAATATCATTATATTGGTGAAAAAGGTGGTTAAGCCGGAGTAAGTTTAGTTGAGAAGTGGTTGCGTTTGGAAGCAAGTGGACCGGGTAATTTAAAAGTTAAAATACGTTTTTTGCATCTTTTAAGGCGACGATTTAGGTTTTTTTAAATTTGTTTGATAAGCTGACTCGAGCGTTTATGCTTATCGGGTCCTTTAGATTAGTTTTGCCACTTTTTAGGGCGAGCCACGCTGACGAGAGCAGTTTGCATAGTAGGCCCTAGTGGTTTTTAAAACTATAACCTCGGTTTCTGCAGTCCTATGCATAATGTTAAAGATCTGGGGTGTGTTTTCTGTAATGCCTGTTTTAAAGGCATTTTTTACGTTTTAGTGACGGCTAAAATTTATAGGGTTTTTATTTCAGCTATGAAAAAGGTTAACCACAGAAACCCACTTAAACCTGTGTTATTAATCTGTACTCTAACTAGACCTGCATGTATAAGTGAGGATATTTTTCAGCATAAAAAGTTAATTCATGTGTACCAGCTTAGTAGGCCTAACATTTACTTCATCAGAAGGTGAAGTAGATGTGGTCAGACTTGGTTCCAAGACAATATTCAAAAGTCTGCCAGGTATATAGCAGTAGGCTAATAATGATTTTGAAGGGCTTACAGTGTGGCTGGACGGTCTTGGACGGTGTCCATGCGTATATCTTCAAATCTCCACACCTTCCTGCCACTTATTAGGCAGCACAGCGTAGAAAGGGAAGAAGTGTCCAGGAACTTCTTTTTCTACACTTTAAGCACTGAATAGAAGGTGATCACAGCACTTGGGCCTGCACTAGCTTTGACGTGGCCCCAGGTGTTGAATGTATCGGGTAGTTTTATACTTGTAAGAATAAATGCAGTAGGCATATTTGAAATTGATAAACCATAGAAAGCCAAGCCACTGTAATACTGTATATGTACCATATGTATATATATAATACATTATATATATATATAATCCAATGATATTTGTAAAGTGCTTCACAGCAGAGCTATTCAAAAGCACTTTCAGCATGACATGTCCATGAAAAGAGAAGGTATTCAAGCAACGAAAGGATGCAGGTGAATTCCTGATCAGAATCTTGCTTTGAATTCCAGATGGAAGGTCATTTGTCCACATTGAGTGACCCACAATAGCAAAAGCACGATGCTGTGTTAATGAGGTTCATGACCAAGGTACAAATAGATCAAGGCGGTCAGCAGAATGAAGAGGGCGTGAAGATCTTGCTGAAATGGCCTTTTGCACATCAAGTCACAAAGGTATTTTGGCGCTAAGCCCTGCAGGGACTTAGTAACTAGGAACAGGGCCTTATATCGGATTCTTGCCAAGATCGGGAGCCAGTGAAGGTCATGAATCATGTGTGACATGGGCCTGTCATGCTGAGAGTGCTTATGTGAAGATGTGTGAGTATTGAGGAAGTCATGCAATAAGTCTAGCAGTTGAATTTAGGCCAGATTGCACATACGACAGGCAAACCGTAGGAAGCCCAATCGGTAAGGAGTTACAATGGTCAATTCATGAGGAGATAAAGGCGTGTATCATAGCGTAGACACCTTGGAAAACACTGATCTCCTAATTGCCCTAAGTCGTCTCAGTTGGTATTAACAGGAGTAGAATTGTGGTGTATAGTTCAGCCGAAGAGGTCAATATCAACTTGAGACGTAATGACTTTTAAGGAAATGAGCAGAATGGACCGTTGTTGGGATAGAGTTAAACTTAAATGAATGCAAAGTATTTATTCTACTATTAATGTAAACTTTTAAGTTTAATATTCAATTTATTTTGAATTCGATTTGTTTAAGACTTTTCGGTACACCGATGCCAGAATGAACAACATGAAAATGAACACCATGCTGTTGGCCGTCATGTTTCTGTTTGGACACTTGTTAACCTGTGATGCATCCGCCTCTGGCGAACTCCTCTGCCCTCAGCGCTGCCATTGCTTCAACACTCAGTCAACCCTTGATTCATCCATAACTGAATTCCACGTCGACTGTTCTAGGCAGCAAATAACGAACGCCAGCGACATTGTTTCTGCTCTTGGGCAAAATACTACACTATTGGACCTCAGCTCAAATTTGATAAAATCTTTGCCTCCAAACTTATTCTCACGACTCTCAAACCTTGAGCACCTCCTGCTCCATGATAACCTCATCGAAGAGCTCGCACCGAACACGTTTAGGGGGCTTCGTCATCTTCGAACAATTGATTTAAGAAGAAATCGAATAAGAACGATCAAAAGTGACGCCTTTTTTGAGGTGTCCGGAACAGATGATTGTGGCAAAGCCATCGCTGAGGAGATCCTTCAGGAAGGGAGCGGCTGCATAATTGACTTGGCTGAAAACAACATTGCCAGAGTTGAGCGAAATGCTTTCCCGTGGATAAAGAAACTGGGCGTCCGTTTTGGTCACAGCAAGGTTCCACTGAACATCGATCCGTACGCATTCTACGGAGCGCAAGCGATAACCAGTCTCGTTATCTCGGATGTGCCGAGCATCAACCTCAGCGCTCGACTCTTCACGAACGTGGAAGGTCTCAAGTTGCTCGTCATTTCAGACACGCACATCGACCGACTTCGAACGTTTGTGTTTGAAGGACTGAAGGATGCGGAAATGTTCATCTTCAGAAATGTTTCGTTTGCGGAAATTGAAGACTATGCGTTCAGCGGGGTCCAGTTCGTTTCAGATGTCTCGGCGCAAGTTGTAAAACAAAGCCAGCTGAACGGTGGAGGGGAAATCAACTTCCTCGAAAGTTCATTCGCGTATCTTCCCACCGATGGATTTCGCGATACAAACCTGGCCGAGGTGAACATCACTCGATGCAAGATCAACCGAGTGAAGAGTTACGCATTTCGAGGCATGGGTGCGCTCCGCAATTTCTACTTATCGGGTAGCTGGATCGGGACGCTGGAGCCGTCTGCGTTTGGGTCGCTGCGGAATCTCGAGAACCTACATTTTGAAGAAGATGACCTCGGCCATTTGGTCAAGGAGATGTTCGTGGACACAATGGACATCGCTAGCTTCAGGATTTCTGTGACGACGGATCTCACCGTTGAACCTGAAGCGTTTTCCGGTTGTCTGAACATCAAGAATCTCGAGATCTGCGGAACGAGACCAGGAACCAGTCTAAGCGTAAAAGAGGGAGCATTTCGGTACTTGGTATCCATCGACCAGTTGATAATTCGTAACTTGAGCCTCCCCGTCTTGGAAAAAGGGGCTTTCGTTGGCATGACGAAGGTGCGTAATCTCAGAATCGAGAACTGCAACGTCAGCAACTTGTCTCGACTTGCGTTTGGTGACTTGTATGGCCACCAGGGGGCGATAGAGACCCTGACAATGGACGTCGGGAACAGTCTTACGTGCGATTGTCACGTAGTCGCCCTGATTCGGCAATTGCGCTACAAGTTTTTCAGTTATCGTGTTCCATGCAAAACGGAAGACGGTCGGACTGTGGAAGTGGACAGTGAGAAGCATTTGGGGGCTGGCTGCTCAACGAACGCCGCCAAAAGTAACGGTTCAATAGTGGCAATTTTGTTTTTAGCAGTATTTTGGTCGTTAAGGTCTTTCCTCACTGCCTTGCTATAAATCACCTGTAGTCATTGCTGTACTTCATTTTGTGTACTAACATATTAAGTACTTGCAAAAAATTCAATGAGCACTTACTAGATCTTTTTTGGTCAATTATTTAAGTAAAGTAAGTACCTGCTAATTTAAGACTTGCTAGTTTAATTTCAAATGGTGATCTTGGGTTGCAACGTTAAGACGTGAATGTTACTTACCAAGAAACGTTACGTAGTATTTTGTGTAAAGACAAAATTGTACTTTTTGTTTTTACAATTCAAAGAAGAGCCGATGCTTAAGAGGCATTCATGGCTATGAAGTGTTAGCGAGTCTTAGGATCTACTCTCTTAGCTTTGCATTTGAACATTTTTGAATGTGTGTGTGTAGCTAGTCTTATTCATCGAGCTGCATGATCTATGCACAAACAATTTATAAAGATGTAGTCCTTTTGTAGCCAGCTTGGCTAGAGAACTCTAGTGGAATAGAAGTCATAAAACATCTTTCTTTCATGCAAGAGAATTTTTAAACTGAACCTCTGATATCTATTTGACAGTACAGCACGCTATATTACCGCTTGTAAGATTGTTTTGGCTTTAGCTGAGAAATTTATGCATAAACCATTTCTTAAAATTTGCCGTTTTATTAGTTGCCATATTGAGCGTATTTTAAAATATTTTAATAGCCATTTACATTTATGCATTTTGCATGGTGAAACATGTGTGCTAATTTCATTTTATTATAATGTGTGAAACAAATGCAAAGAAATGCATATTCCTTGTTTTTATAATCTTTATTCAATATTCATCGGTCGTTGATATTCATTCCAGAAGGAAGTACTTATATTGTACAAGATCCAACTTGAAAGCTGTCACTTGTTAGAGTTATTGTTTAAACTCAATATGCTGCTAAATATTGTCTGAATATGTGCAAATCACATAAATGGTTTATTGCTGCAGCTGCATAATAATAATTGTCGCATATTAGAGATTTGATTGGCATGAGAGATTTCTATACAAATGGTCTGTTGTATCGTATCGTCTAGTTTCTTGGTATATACGATGGCATTTGAATGTATTGTGCTGTACATTCGTGATTTTTGTAATCTGCAAAGACTTCTTAATGTGAAGAAAACAAATTCAGAAATTGGTCAAATGAAGGTTGTATCTTCTTTTTCTGCCTACATTGTGTCCATGCATGACACAAAATAACGAAGATATGATGCTTAGCAAGAGTTTGTCAACCGTCCTTCTCAGTGCCTACAGTTCAAGTTCCAGCGTGCAATTATAATTTTGAAAATATTGATTCTGTGTGAAATGTTGTAGCAGATAACATGTTATGTATTGTCGTTGTGTTTGTAATTCGTGCTTGGTACTAAAGGAATTGTTCTCGCTATATGAAACCGTTGCTGAAGTCATAGGCGTACGAGGCGGGGTCCAGAGGGGCAAATCCCCCCCCCCCCAATTTCGGGTAAGTCTGTTTTTTTGGGCAAGCAGACCCGGGAAAATTAAAAAAACTTTTAAAATAGTATTTTAACGAGATTTCAACCCGATGGCTAAAAAAGGTCAACTTTTTTTGTCAGGGGAAAAATAGTATTTTCCACCACGAGATTTATTTTCCGGGCAGAAGTGAAATCTTTGCCCCCCCCCCCCACTGCTGAAATCTCCCGTACGCCTATGGCTGAAACCATGATTAAGAAATTTTTATCTGACAATATTCACTTTTGTAAATATATGTGTCCTCTCCAGCCTATTTTTCTTATCAGCATATCATTTGTTTTGTTAATTTCTACTGCTTCTTAATGTAACAGCTTTCACAAATATTCAACTTATTATATATATTCCACAAAATGTATCTTCTAATTAGAAGAACTTTTCCATTTTATGCTTTTAAGTTTTTATGTCTTCTTTATTGTCAAGCTTGACTGTATAAATGTGATGTTTTTGCTGTGTTAAATGTAAGTATTACTTGCTGCTGAGCTTGACTGTGTAGATAATTGAAACTTCGAGCCATTTATTGTGGTGTCCGCAAATTGCTGCCAACAGACAACTTGTACATAGTGTACAAACATATCCAAGCATCTACTGGAATCTTGCAGATAAGTTTTGGGGCTAACACATTACCACGCTCACTGATTACAATGAGTGAAGGTTGCCTGGTAATCTTGTACAATGAAAAGTAAAAATTATGAAAACAAGGATGTTCTCAAAAGATGTTTTTGTAAGATTAAGATTTTTGAGTACTAAGTATGGCTTCCCTTTGTGTAATCAATCACTGGAAATTGAATTAGAAGCATATGTAGCTGTGCTTTGTACTACTTTGTAGAATGCAGTCGCTACTTTATTCTAACTCGTTGGCATTTGATTCAGTTTCAGTCAAAATTGCTTCCAAGATATCCAGTAGTTCTTTTTCTGACTTCAGTTGCCTTGGTGCTTTTTGAATTATGTTATATAAACAAGTGTTTGGTGTTCTGCAGTTGCTAAGGCAAGGTGAACGTTCATAGCACTTGTAGCCACAAGATCAGCTGTTAAACACTGCCTTACCCAACAATGAATTTTTTAAAGTAGTTTAGGACATTAAAAATTATTATAAACAACTTGTCTTTGTGGTGCAGGCAGTCAATGGTGGAAAATTATTACTATCCTCGTAAAACTAAGTCAGACGTGTTTTTAAATTAAAAGATTAATTTATTTGTGTTGAAAAGTTCCTCTGAAGAATGTTCTTCTGAAGAATACATGTTGTGCTTTTGACTTTTGTTTCCAGTTACAGTTGAAATTTGTACTGTCAGATCGAGAAAATGGCTATGTATTCTGAACATGATGATTGTCTTTAAGAAAATATTGAAGAAAATATGTTGTGTTTTATTTAAGCAACTGAACAGAATGGGGCGTGAATCTCAAGAACATTACAAAACTTGCAACACCTTAAATATTAAAAATTTGAATGTTTGTTCTCAAATTGTATAGCCTTAAAGCTCTGCTTGTAGGCAGAAATGGCCCACTGACCAACTCTTGACACCTCTAACCTAACACTTCAGGGCCATAATTATTAAACTGTCAATCCTTTTCAAAGAGATTCTGAGCATTACAAAGATGTCCCGACTATATAGTGCTTCATCGATTTATTCATCTTCATAAGAGGGCTACAACTTGTCATGGCTTTATGGCACAAACATACCCAAGTGATCAGGGCTATACTAAAGCAAACTATCTAATACAGTACCTCGGCCACGATACCTAGCCAAAATCACTTAACTACTCACTCCCCAAGGACTCTTTTTACCATTTGTAATTTCTGTATGTGTATTCACTAATAAAATCCTAATCGAGTCTTGTGAACATTGTAAGCCAATTCTGATTTGTTTTACTTGACTTCAGATTAAAATCCAACGCGCTTCCACAACATGAAATACATCTGAAACAATAGAATGCAAGTCGGTAGCTTTATCACAAACTGTTCTGAAGCTCCACTTTAAAGTAACTTACTCCAAGATCAAAAACTGTTATGCCAATGCCAGCATTACAGCATTAGAATCACAATGTATGCAGCTTGTCCTGACTTAGAAGTTTCATTCACGAATGGACGCCACAGTTCTGATGCAGGTTATCTACAAAGCGAGTCTCACGAGTGGTTGGGCCTTCGACTATGACCCTGCGATTCCAGTATGTCAGCCTCCGACTCTGTCGCTGTCAGCCATTCCTTGATGCCAGACTCTTCTTATGGTGCAGCAATTCTATCATGCCAGTCTTCCTCTGGTGCTGCCATTCGTGGATGCCAGCCTTTCACTTCGGTGTTGCCATGGCGATGCCAGTCTTCGACTTTTGCGGTGCCATTCCATGACGTCAGCTTTTGTGGTTGCAGACGCCGTAGTTGCGTTGCAGATAGTCGATGACGGCCGTTGTGCTGCAGAGGCTGTTGAAGATTCTCTTCTCTGACCTTGGCGTCACGTTCTCCATCATATAGATCAGGTGGTTGTGGAAAATCTGAAATGGTGTTCCGAGGCGAGTAGCTATATCCACCTACAGAAAACAAGAAATGAACTTCAAGTCACATGTATGCAAAACAGTTGCCAGGTTAGATTAATTGTCAATTTAGCTATTTCTTATCAATCATATACAAGTCAATCATATATACTCGTAATAATTATCCTAGCCAGCATCGTAATTGAGTGATTTATTTCAAAGTCTACCTCTGCGTGTGGGCAAGCACGACTGAATTTATCGATTCCATTACAGATCTTTTGCTTAGTCTCAAGTCACAACAGTCAACATAAAAGGTTTGTGCTCAGTCCTCTCCCTTGTCATCTGATCATCCCAACGACAGTGTACACTGTACAGTCATTGTACGCTCAACTTATCACCCAGTTGGTTAGGGCCACAGATTGAACAGAAATCTCATATTTTTTTGCCCTGGTGGGAATTTTAACCAAAACCCTTTCGGTTAACACCTCATCAAGAAAAAACCCACTAGACTATCGCGCACCGCCGCACCCCCATGTGGGCAAAAAAAGCGATAATAATACATCGCAGTTCTTTCAGTACCAAGGGCAATATTCTCAAATAGTCATATCATGGCAGTTCAGTCAATCACAGTCTATCACGCAACAGCCAAATAAACAAATAAAGCGAGTGGGGTGCATAGACGAAAACAATAAATTTTGGGTCCATCAAAACTCCACTACAGACACAACTTGGGTCAATTGAGCCATTAAACTGTGATTCAGGGTCTGGCTTAACAACAGAGTGCTCCACTTAAACCGAAAGTTCAAGGTCACGCTGTAGATTAAAACCGAGCACTCACCCAGTCGGAAACGCATTCAATCGGAGTATGACTGTACCCTGCAAACATCGCAGGGTTGGCAAGGATACCGCGTGCAGCCATCACACCTAGAATATCACACCACAGCAAAAGTTTATGACATCCTTGTCATTATACGAACATGGATAAACAACATTGAAGGTTAATTCACGAAATGACGAACACACAATGTTCATCATAAGAAAATGTGCCTCAAGTCTAACAACTGAGTTGAATGCATATACCGTAATATATATGTCACTATGTATGAAAGTGTAGATTTGTCTTGCCTGCACTTTAGACACTGGTGCCATAGAATTTGTTAATTACTAATAATTATCTACACGATTTAAGTAAATCGTGTATGTAATGATGTATTTTTCTATGTGTCTATTTATACTGTAGATATAAAATTATATGTTCTATATATATATGAGAATGAATATTTCTATATATGTATTTTAGGTATAATATATTATATAGACTTAGTGTTTATGTATGTAAGTATATAAAATATTGTTGAAGATGTTGCTCGTCAAAAGATGTGACAGGCAGCCATAGGTATTAAGTGTTGGCAACTTCATTTCTTTAGCCCCAGCAAAATGTGCAAAACAGACAATGACATTCGTACCATCGATGCCAGTCGATCTCCGCACTTCCTCCGCTTCGGTTGAACTCCGGATGTCTCCGTTTGCGATGACCGGTATGTGGACGCTATCCTTGATCAGACGGATGGCTTCCACGTTCACTGGTTGACCTCTCTGCTCCGTCGTCCGACCGTGAACGGATATCCATGAGGCGCCAGCAGCCTCAACCTTCCGACACAGGTCGACTGTCTCCCTGGTGTAAAGAGACACATTGTGCATAAAACATTTTTTATTTCTGCATCCATTGAGCAATATGTGTGTAAGACTTGCTCAAAGTCCCTATATACAGTAACTGCTTTAACCCTTTAATGCCGGAGAGTAGAGGATTTCCCAACCATTTACTACTATCTCGGCATTAAAGTGTTAATCGTTAAGAGGTTACTTAAGCACCTTCATGACATTATTGTAAGGCGCCATATAAATATCCATATACATACACACATGACTCAAGCCCTCATAGTTCATAGCTCAAGGTGAGCAATGAGCACTCAAACCAATAATGGCTCAAATTTGTTAACCACTCAAACACTAGCATACAGGCAGAATGCCCTTAAAAATATTTTCAATCCTATGTTTATTGCAAAAATAATGCATTCAAAGTAAGTGAATCTGATTCTGAAGTATATAAGAAATGTGCATGGACATTTTCAGACCAGTTATAACACAAAGATTGTCACAACACAGTTCCACCTTATGATTTCATTGCATTTCTCGTTTACAATTTATAGAAAAGTTATTCATGATTATTCTGACACAGCAGACTTTACTCACTTCAAATTGTCATGAATGCGTATTTTGACTGATATCGTGAACTTGTCATTGCTAATTCTCCTCCTTGTTTCTGAAACCATGTCAGCCATGAGCTGTGGCTTTCGGATCAGGCTGGCTCCATAGCCTTCCTGAAGTGCCCACCTGCTCAGAAAGAGATCAACAATTACATTTTTTAATATACAGAGCTCAATTACTTTATATATTCCAAAATTTTCAGAACTTGTTTCTAGCTCTGGCCATTTTGCAATTCAGTTTCAATGACATTTCCAGTTGCCAAATTTCCTGTCTTATAATCCTTTCTTCATTAGTATGACTTACTTCCATGCTTTCCTATTCAATTTCTTTACCAGCGATTTCTCACTTTCTTTACCTTTTATTTTCATTTTCTAATGGTCTTCTGTCGTTGTTTCCATTAACAGCTCACCTAGTTTGGAGTTATATGAGTTTCCAAAGTTCATATCTTAATGCTGTCAGGATCATTGAAGCCCATCTTTCCTCGTATTAACCAAGTCATTAAAAAAAGCATAAATATCTTTGTACAGATCTATATTTGAGAAATACTCTAAATAAATCACCTCTGAGGACAGCCACAATTCAGGTCAACACCGTCTGCAAACCTACAAAAGAAGAAATATTTATGTTCACTGTGAAACCACCATTTGAAACACGCAATGATGCAAAACAGTGAAGCTTTCTCCTTGAAATTTTACCCAAAGAAAAGCTGATCCCTCACGACTTAAAATTAGGTCAGGCATTTGTGAGAAGCAGATCTCTGAAAGTCAGTTCTCATCCCAGTTCTTGTCATCTGAAGAGTTCCTCTCAATGCAATAGAATAGTGAATATCCTACCAAATTCCCAAGACAGCTGAAGCTGAGATGCATATATTTTTAGTCAAACTCGAAAAAAATTAGGTCTTTAAATGAAATAAATCAAATACAGTTTGTGAGTTTCGCTTACAAAGGGCACTGTAAAGTTCAGATGTTATAATTGTCATAGTTATGCTTGATGATTTGTTCGTTATGATTTTACACAAGCTTTACTAATCACAAGACTCAATGATTGGGTAAACAAGAGATTAAATCACTAATACAGCATGCTGGCTTGCTTTTTAATTGATATCACCAACTGAATAAATCATTAATAAACTGCTTGACCAGTAAACTCACCTCACTTGTGCACCTGACTAAAGTTCTGTGATTGAAGGCTTGCTTACAAGTTTGAGTGATTAATCAACTAATTAATCAACTGAACAATTCATTGACATTTTTAGCATCATTCTGACTTACGGTGAAACAATTTCTGCTGCAGCAGCAAAGTCATTTACGTTGTTCGCTGCAAACTGGACGACAAGCGGCCTATCGCCTAAAACGGTCCAATAAATACATGGTTCATATAATTTAATTAATATATCTTTTAATAAACAAATAGTTCCAGTTACATATCAAATATTTTAATCAACAAATGGTTCAATTAATATGTTTTAATCAACAAAACAGTTCAAGTAATAAATCCTTCGACCAACAAATGATTCAGTTAAGAAACATTTAAATTAGAATGTCACTTACTGGCATTTGTGAAAAAGTCATTATCCCGAGCTTTCAGTGATCGTACAAAAGACTCGGCCACTATCATTGGTGTAAACGCCAGATCACAACCGTACTTGCGAACCAGGGTTCGAAATGCCAGCCTGAAAAATACATATATGACTTGCCATCAATTTTAAAATTAATTTCAAATACAATTTCTCAAAAACAAAAATTCAGCATGGCAAAAATTTCAAGAGCAAAGGAGGCCAGACTTTGCTTGTTGTTTGAGTTGTAAAACTTATTTTAATGACATATCTTAATCTATGACGTCATCTACAGTTGAATGGTAATGGTACAATATTAACTAGTGCACAATGAATCAGGTGATCATACATGCTTAGTCGAACTCCAAAGAACCAAAAATCAGGCTACCATTGAAAATTTTTATACTGCCATTTCCAAAGAAATGAGGCAGAGGTGCTCTGGCTTAGGACATGACAAAATCAAGCCATGATCAATTAAAATGGTTTCAAGCACTTAAAGAAACAAAGCAAAGAAAGCAAAGAAAGGACAGGAAGCACAAGTTGCAGGCAGCTCATTCCATTAAATACTGGCTAAGAACAGCTGGGTTCGTTGAAGCTTGGTACGGTGGAGCAAGGTCATCGTGCACATCAGAGTGAAGCAATAAGAAAAACATAGATGGAAGAAACCGCAATGGATATTTCCTTATGATAAGATGGAGCAAACAAGGAAATAACGCATAAGCATTACAATCTTAAATTCAATTCATTTTTATAGTAAATCAATTCAGTTCCTCGCAAATAAACCTTGATATAAGCCCAAAACTAAGTATGCCACGATTAGATGAGTCACAGCATCTCATTATTCTGGGGAATAATTTTCAACGTAAAACGAGATTACCTCAAGATAACTCACCCTGAATACCTGACCATGGGGGCACATACTTTCACAAGGTGTCCAGAGCACAGTACATTCATTGGCAATTTGTAAGGCTCCCCGCTAGTACCATTGCAGTCAACCTGACCTATGTCACTCTCCAGTACATCGACCCCATTAGAAGGAGTAATATCTTTCAAGCCAAGCCGTTCGTGCGTCATGTTTGCCGTCAAAATGCCAACTTTCTTATAACCTAGAATCTATCATCTGCCCGTATTCTGCTAACGCTGGATGTATCAAACGTTTCCGTCATGCTCATTAGTTAATAAAGTTTTAAACGTCCAACATGTCTCCATGCGTCGACCACTGCGAGTTTTCGTGCACACGTGCGGGCAGTTCTAATGCCAAAGGTTCCATTTTTAACTGAATCGATTTACATGAAAGAACTTTCACGTTTACTATCAGCTAAAAACTATTACATCAGTAATTCTCGGTTTGGAATGGTTGGAACATTATTTCACGTTTTGTAAGAACTTTCGCAGTTCTTTCAAGGCATCTGCAGTCTCTCTAATAACCGAAATTCACGTCCAGCACCGTTATGATCGTGTAAGTAAGAAGGAATCCCTAATTCAAATTCAATTATATTTATATGGCAATATAGTACATACAGTGCGAGCAAAGCTTTGTTGCTACTTGTTAAAAGTCAGATCTTGCAAATCTCAGTCGCACCCCAAATTTCTGTACGATTAGTAGGTGCACGAAAGATAGTTTAAAAAAGTTAAAGTAACATACATTTATAGCCCATATACCATCTATAGGTCAATACACAACTATGATTTTATCCAGATCAATTTTTAAAATATTAGTTTTATAAAGAAATCAGAAGATAGTTACTACTACTGTGCCACCGGGCTCCTGTGTATTTGAGCCCCCTCTCAGCAGGCCTGGATGACTGTCATCTGGACTGGGCCTATGAAAAACAGTTATAAATAGGCTAATGAGGACATTAAAATTAGACATTTATTTTGTGCAAGTACATTGTATCGAGACCCCTCCCACAGAATGCACAATCATCTAAATCCGATAACACCCTCCCTGTCATGTCTACGTATATGGACAGGCCCTAATGCATCACATGCAAATGAATAAGACAAGACAAAAAACTGAGCTGTACAAACCAATTTTGGCAAAATCGGCAGCAAACTTTACTTGATGCACATTATCATAAAGTCTGTAATACAAACTGTGCTGCAAACGCATAGATGTACTGTATTTCGAAAATGATCAATCTGACATCAGGCATTAGGTGCTAGTACAGTTTAATAGAATTAAACAACATATTTGAAAGTCAGTCAGAAATGAGAGTTCTGTGGTATTTCTGAAAGTACGATAAAGGATTCAAGCTATTCTTGAACGGTAACAAAAAACTACTTAAGTTAGCAAAAAGTTAAATTAAAATTGAAAAGAAATCTCAACGAAACAAATATCAATACGTTACAATTATTCTGAATAGTTGGCACAGAGCAATCTGTTTACATTGTCATTCGTTAATACAATCAGCAAAACAGAGTACACCTGTAATGGTACCATATTTCTAGAACATCAATGACGCTGTATATTAATAGCATTAGAGTAAATTATAGAGTGCCAATGAAACCCACAAAGGTCCCATGCAAATGACTGCAATCAAAGTAACCTGTTTTAGACAGAAGTCATTACACTGAGGTGTCTAATTATGCCAACACTAAAACCATTCAGTGATATATGCAATCAAATGCTTGCTATAAAATGGGACCAAGATCAAATTTGGCACTCTAGTTTTATAGCAAGAACTTTCTTTTGGCTATTTTATGCCAAAATTGGAAGGCTTCCATTTATAATAAAATCATGCTTTATCCGTAAATCACCTAAATTACTTACACTATGGACCCATCTATGTATTACGTATGCAAAAATCGTTATTTTCGGTTTTTTTAACACCTCTATGCATACATACAAATAGGCAGTTAACCATTATGGTTTACTGTAGACCTCACCTGGTCACCTGGTGCCGTCAGCTTCTGGAGCTCTGGCGAAAGCCTTGGTGTATTCTCTCCAACGTCTCCTCTCTCTAGTCGCCTCTCGTAGCTCCTCCAGTCTCATGCCAGACTTTTCCTGTACCTCATCCAACCATTTCTTCCTAGGTCTTCCGCATCTTCTCCTTCCCTCACCGCATGCCGTCATCAGCTCCTTTTCCAGACCGTTAGATCTCATCACATGGCCAAAGTAGCTCAATTTTCTCCAAGTTGCTGTTTGCTGCAGTGTCTCCTCCCTCTCTATTCCAAGCTCCTCGCGCACCGATTCGTTAGTTCTCTTCTCCGTCCATGAAATCCTTAGCATCTTTCTCCAAATCCACATCTCACACGCGTTGATTTTCTTTTCCATATCCCGTGTCTTTGTCCATGTCTCGCATCCATATAGGACCACTGGGAAGATCAGTGCTCTTACCAGTCTTTTCTTTGTTTCCCTGCTCACGTATTTATCCTTCCAAATCTTTTCCAGACCGTTCATTGTCGTTTTCCCCATTATTACCCTCCTCCTTATTTCCATATCACTTCTTCCCTCCTTCTCTATCATAGATCCCAGGAATGTGAAGCTCGATACTACCTCTATCGTTTTTCCATCCACCTCAAAGTTTTTGTATGTTGCAGTTGTCATAACCTTTGTTTTCTTTACATTGAAGTATAGTCCCGCCTTTTCGCTTTCCTTCCTGACTCTTCTTATTAACTCAACTAGGTCGTCCCTCTTACCCGCCAATAATGTCGTATCATCGGCGTACCTCAGATTATTCAGTATTTTCCCCGCTATCCTTACCCCGTCTGTTGCCTCCTCCAATCCAGCCCTCCTCATGATTCTCTCGGCATACAGATTGAACAGGAAAGGGGACAAAATGCACCCCTGCCTCACTCCTTTCCTTATTTTAAATTTCCCTGTGTCACCATATTCAGTTCTTATTACCGCTTCTTGATCCACATAGACCTAAAAGAATTTAATTATAATGCAATCGAAAACCACCTGGACGACATGGGCGCCCGCATACATTTTTGCAGGAGGGGGCAAAAACAATGGTCACGGCAAAGAAAATTAGCAAGAGCTTGAAAATGCAAAGCAGAAAATTAAGAATGCGGTTTTTTCACAGAGGTTTCTATAATCTCAATTTCTCAGTTTCACGTTGTGTAAAATTTTGTAACATTAGCGCTTTAGTGCGAAGAAATTTGTTAAAAGCCAACAGTAGTAGTTAAAAAATATGAAATCGATTGCCTCTATGTGCGGGCGCTCATGCTGGACGACTATAGAATAATACAGAATTATCAATAGGCTAATGTGGGCGTCGTAATCAGACATAATACATTTTGTCAAGACCCTTCCCTCGCACGCTAATCGCCTAAATCCGGTGGCCCCTCCCGCTCCCTGCATACGTAATAAAGGACAGACCCCTAAAGGCATGCTTTGCCATAATACTCATGTAAACACCACATTACCACAATTAAACATCAACACAAACTGTAATGCAAACATATTGTCAGTGAACCAGAAAACTTTGCTTAAACTGTTTATTCAACGTGTGGTGAGCTTTTCCGTGGAATCAATTTACATCTTTTCTCCTGCACTGTCAGACTTGATTCAAACTGAAAACACAATTCGTCAAAATGAAAATAACAATTCAATTTTATTCGCAGCATTGTTTCCCTATCTCTTTACTGTCCACTGCACAGGAATTGAATGCGATATTTAACCGTGAATTGATCTTAGCGCATGTTGAAGTCACTTTTATCAACCGATGAAGACTTGCACAATATGCTGGTTGCTTACAACATAAGCTTGATCTGATTGCAAGCAATTATAAGCACAAAGATTGATTGTGGCAAAGTCATGTATGCACTCTTAACTATTTCCTGCATAAATTATTTTAGCACACATTTTGGCAACAAGAGGTGGTCACTTTTAAGCAAAACCACCTCCTGAGGATAAATTTCTGGCAGAAACTCATTTGACATCGCAAGAAAGCAATGTGTCGAAGATAAGATAAGCAATAAAAATGACTGGATTCCATCCAGACCTAAATGATTCCAAAGATTTACTTAGAAAACAAAATGTTTGATCACTAAGTCTCAGCCACATTAAATCCAATCACCCAATCAAACTTTACGGCAATTCATCCCGGTGGTGCTATATGCGTGTAAATATAGAAAGAAATACAAGATACAATTAAGCATTAAGCACTACCTTTGAAGGTACGAGTTGACATCTGCGAAACCACAAGCTTTGGCCGTTGGGATAAGAATTCCTGTGCATGATTTTCCCGCTTTGTGACAGCAGAAACTGCAGTTGCAGATCTCACGACATGGAGGACAAGTCCAATTCTATTGAGAAAAATAATCAGATTTATCGAAAAGAAACCTTAATAACCCTGTGTTACGAATAATTTCAACCCTGATACTTTGTTCTTTACACCACAATTTCCACTGTCTTCTGAGTAGACTTTCCTTGACCGATCACGTTAACAAAAGAATTGAGATGAGCAATTGATACAACAAATGTACATTTCATGGTGCAATTTCCGGTTATGCAAATTTATTATTCATACATAAAATTCAAAAAACTATTTGGCTGAAAATAAGAAACTATATACAGAGCATCAGTTCCATCTTAAGCAAATCAAATATGAATATTCAGTACAAATCTGAAACAGACCTTGTCCATCAGCGCTTCCCTAGCATCTTCTCCATAACGATTTCTCAAACAAGGACCACAGAACTAAACGAAATGCAAAAATTACATTATAACTCGAATAACCAACAATATCTAACAGACTCTATATACCGGTAGTTGCCAACATGTAAATAATTATTTCACTGCAGTGACTTGCTATGCTTTCATTAGAAACTCAGAACTTGATAAGAATTTGCCAGTCTACAACTCTTGTAATCAAATGCCTTTTAAATCTTGAAAAATGCCTGTTGAAAACTAAAAACATTATAATGCAGCTCAAATCTACAGTTTAATATCCAATACATGAACCACTCACATGGTTGCGTGATAAACCGACAAGTCAACTTTTGCTTCTTTATCAAGAGGCATGTACTACTATTGCTTGATAATCTAACAACTATCAAATTCTACTGCTTTGCACCAAAAAATGTCATATGCTGGGTTGGAAAAGGTGAAGATTTGTTAGCAAGACATGGGTACTACCAATGAAAGAAAGTAGTCAAGGTCAACTTAGGACAGAAATGGGCAGCACAGCAACATTGAAAATGAAGGCAACTATGTCAGACTTAAAATGTATGAACTCAATTTAAACCTGTAAACATGCTTAATTAAAAGTCTGCAGAATTAAAAAACAAAGCACCACCACCTAGTAAATTCCTAGTCTCTCCTAATTAACCCTTCACCCGTTCATTTTTAAATTTTAAGCCCGTTTTCAGCGGATATTCTCAAGGCAAACGGGTAAAAGATTAAGGATTGTCCATTCTGAATGAACTCACCTGACCTCTGACTCCAAAGCATACCACGGACCTGCAGATAGTCTTGGTGTCAAGGGTCTTTTGGCGACATTGGTGACACGTGCTTCCCTGAAAATTACACGACACTGTTAAAAATCACCATATAACTACAGAAAACACAAGAAATTATAAAAAAATTACAAGCAAACACTGCAATAAAAACCAATAGAAAATATCCACGTTTAGTTAAATAGCCGTAGCTGGGCTGGGAGCGCCTCTGAGTAGTGTTCTTGAAGGGGCGCTATATAAGTTTTCGGAATGAATGAATGAAGGACTTAATTATCGAGTTAATTGAAAATAAGCGCCTATAATTTTTTATAACTAAGCCTCTCTAAACCCTGTCATCATCATCATCATAAACCGTGGGCTCATCGCCCGTAGGTGTCCGACGCCCTCTCTAAACCCTGTAACAAAAGTTAATTAGCTAAAAATCATATCTATAAGACATTTATTATACCATAGTCTCACGTCGAAGCACATGAGCAATTGAGAGCAAAGAACTTGCTCGGGGTCCCTACACGGCGGCTTGAGGCAGATTCGAACCTGCTACCTTCCGGTTCCAAGGCATCGAACATACCCCTACACCACCGTGGCAACTAGATATTTGTGACAAAATATATAAATGATGCAAGAAATAATTATATTTATACTATTGAACTAACCAGGTCCTTGCAGGATTTCTTCTCAGATACCGAAGTTGCCACCTGTTCAAGCTCTTCCTCTGTAACCTCGTCTCTTTTCTCTCTTTGAATTGTCGATCTTAGATGCTGCTCACAAAAAATAGCAAGTCTCAGTTCACATCCAACTTTGCAACATACTTTTTTGACAAAAGTTTTTTTTAAACAAAACTATCTACTAGAATTTTCCTGATCATAAATGCATAGATCTGGCCACTTGTTGAATCGCAATCAATATCTTTCAAGCATTTCCAAAATTATAATTCTTTGGGGAGAATCAGTCAAGACTGCACGCTGCAACAGGTTCAAAACACGGGATTCAAGTTATTATGGAATTGTGAATTATTATGAAATAACCGAAAATCGCCTTTAACGTTCACCTTGGCCGAATATCCCGTTCTTTGGATCTATTTGAAAGTATTTGGCTTGAAAAATACTAAGCACACAAATGGTCGAATTTTAGAAAAATTAAAAGTTATCAACTATCAAGCAATGGTGTAAAACTCCAACAACAGGCAGGAAATGTTGTACTGGCCAATTAGAAAGCCAGAAAAGAAAATTATAATCTTAGAATGTTACAAAAATTCAGAGATACTTCACTAAAGCGTTTTCAATGATAATCCATGTGGAAAAAATTTTATATTTCGAATTCCTACCTTTCCAGACGGAGACGAAGCACTGGAAGATTCATCGGAAGAGAACGAGGCAGTCATCGCCGTCGATGAAATGGAAGATTTCGGAGAACTAGGGTTCGACACTGAACCGCCATGATCATGAAAAGAGTACCGCCTCCGGCCAAAGTAGGATGCATAGGAAGCATTATTACGTGCATTGCGATTGGGATTCCTTCTTTCGATTGACCGATCTATGGTTTTCACCTTAAATGATACAAAACATCATGAATTAATAAAAATTCATCTTTACTAATAAAAAAATTAAAATCAGCCACTGATTACTTATTTAGCGCAATCTGCCAATATAAGGCATATTTAGCACAATCTGCCAACGTAAGGCATGTTATCAGGTACCTGGAAAATGACATAATTACAATATCACAAACTAATTTAAACTGCATGTAGTGCTACTTATTATACTTATAGAAACAATTACACAGTGTTACAAAACAACCCAAACTGTTCATTACATATACATTTTAATACGTTGTGACACCTTGCATAATTAATTTCAGTAACTGTCACAAAGCATTTATGTAGCAGCGTACATGGCCATCCAGAAGTGCTTTTATCAGCCATTTAACTCATTTATGATATTTTTACTAAATTCTCACAAGTTTTGTTTCCTTTTTCTTCCGAACAGGAGTTATCTTCTTTAGGTCGTTCATTAGTGTAGCCAGCTACAAATTAAAAACAAGCAAGTGATTTAAACAGCTATTTTAGCCAGACATGTAACCAATGACATAACCTATAAAAAAAGAAGACCTTCTCAGAAAAAACACCTAAAATCTAATTTTCTGTTATGCTACAGATTTGCAATAGAGCAAGCACACCAAAAATTTACCCCTTTCTTTAAGTCCTAAATAAACATTTATCCTGGAAAAATATAATAATTATCATTATTCAATAATAATACATGTCATAATTATAATTACATGTCCAAAAAAATTGAACTTACAAATGCTTTGTTGTCTTCTGCATTTTTCTGTCTCAGTTTTTCATATTCGCTGACTGTCTTCTCCATCTAAAACGTTTTCATTTACAGAATTTATCGAAATTAACAAATTCAAAAATTTCAAATTCAAATTTATTGAATCGATTCAGAATACACATACATACTACTAATCATAAGCATTTTTACATTAGCAGATGCAAGAAGGTGAGAAAACATATAAATGGTATTAATTAGGCTATATAAGCACTGGAAAGAGAATAGAAAGTTAAGTACAAGAATGAGTGAATCGACCTGTGGGGAGAAGAAGCAAAGCTTACCTGGTCATCCCCAACATGTAAAACTAAGTAAAGATGCACAAGTAGAACAAAAATGGCTATGATTTAGTTATAGACAAGTCAAAGCTTACATAGAATCTGCTATTTTAAGTAAATGTTTTTTAAACAAGGAAAAAGGAACATAAGCATTCTGGTCAAACTAGCTTTGACTTGGCCCAAAGCTTAAGTAGCTAGTAGCTGTCCCGCCCCTCTACTCCTATGGTTAAATCGACCCAGACCATTTCGGACGGACTACTCTTACGGACAACCCTTTTGACTCGACACAGTTCACTGAAAATGCCGGGTTGAGGTCATGCGGTTGCTGCAAGAAATCATGCAAATCCCATATAGCTATTCGAGCTGGCGGGAAGTTTACTAACACCATTACATGAATGAAAATCTTGTAATTCTGCGATAGACACCAAACAATTCTCGCCAAATGCATATCTACTTATGTTTTAAAATATACAGATTACCTTCTGTTTTAGAAACTTCTCGTTCGTTTATACACCACTTTCGAATGAAATAATATGAAAAATGCTATACAATGTTAAATGCCGCCAAGGGATATTTAACCAACGATCTGTATTGAGCGCAAAAACGGTGTTCATAGAAATGTAAGTAAGTAAATTATAGATACGTTGCAGTTTATTCGGTTTAATAAATCTGTGAGTGAATTAATGTCGACGTAGGCTTTGAGTAGTTAAAAAGGCATATAGTCTGTGTAGTCTGTTGATAAACTAAACACAAATAAATGTTTTGGTCGTGTCAATATTATGATTATCAAGCAGCTACTTAGGCTAGACGTTTATTTGGTATTAAAATTAGAGTGAGAGAATTGCTGTATTTTGACCACATGTAGGCTATTCCGAATGCAATAATTAGTCTCACTATTCCATAAAATGGGTTATTTGACTAAAAGACAATACGGTGCTCAGAGAGCAAGTACAGAGATAGTTAATTTACACTTTTGCAAAAATAAAAAAAATCGTTTGGCCTCGACTCAGAGATTTTTGCGTCACCTCTACTATATTTTTTTACTAAAATTATTATTTTTTAATTTTTGTTTAATACATGAATAAAATAAAATGTAATAAATCATTATATTAAAGTGGGAAATGTCGACTTTCTGACCGCCAGAGGGCCGTGATTCATCTTGCTTCACGATCTTAAAGCACTTTCCAGCTCTGTGTATTATCGGCCCTCTGTGCAAGTGTAAACATGTTCAATTTTTAAATTCTTGAAGTTTGCGGTTTTGTTAATAATTTTGAGATATTCTGCTTATTCAGTTAAAGATATTCAGTTTTATAAAGTTCGATAAGCTGACGCAAGATGTTTTAGTGGCGTTATCGGGAAATGTTTTGCTTTGAAACCTATAGTATACAGGTTGCCAAAGAAGCCAAACTGCCATCGCTATATATAGCTCATCATTAGAATACATTGCGGATATTGCTTAATAAGCGCGAACAGTTGGCAGATAGCCAGCAGAATAAAACTGAATTTAAAGTGAGGTTTGCAATGGCGGCCAAAGATCTACAGCACTGTGCCCAACTGTTGTCGCAGATGCTTGACAAGGATACAGGTATAGCATAAAAGTGTCCTCATGCATGTATACATACAATGCCACGATGCTTGTTGCATGTGAATCTTTAAGATAACCTTTGCCTCTGATAAATGTGACAGTTCATGATTTATGGCTGTTGTTGACATCTAAAATGTACTTTATTTTAAAGCGATCTAGGATCAATGTGCAGCCTGATGTTACATATTTTACTGGTGGCTGCTACTATTTAACTGACCCAATCGGGACAATGAATTTTAGACATTTATTCCTTTGACCTATCTATTCTATTCATGGGCGCCGACTCTGCGAGGCCCGTGAGTGCTCAGCACCACCAGAAATTGGCCATGCGAGGCCGTCCTATGCATGGGCACCACCCGAAATCAGCCGGCAAGATGTGCTTTTAAGATATGTTTTCTCTGTTGGGATTGCTTATCTATAAAAATCATTCCATCTTTAGTATGCTTTTTTAAATCTCAGTTAGTTTACCTTACAATTTCTCCAGTTTTATGACTTTTACCCCATCTGGTAGTCTGAACTCCATTGGTCCTAAACCGATCAGCGAATGCGAGGAAACCCCGATATCCTGCTTATTCGATCCGCTTCGTCTTTTTTCTATTACGGACGAAGGCGACGATTTGAATGACATTGTTTCTTTAGGCCTATATTGTATACATGCTCAATAGTGTTCTTCAGTGCTTGAGAGTCACCTCCCAGCATCATAAAAGCGGGATATTGTTTTGTCTTTAAAAACTACTTGAAGTACTATTTGAAAAATAGTCCACAGTGTTAATATTGGCTCACTAAACAGTGGCTAATTGTCTCATTTCTTGTGCAAAATTTGAGTATGTTGACCTAATTGAGGGATAGTGCTCCAAGACGCCCATGAAAACAAAGATTGTGCTTTTCTTCTGTGTGGATTCCAAGAGAAATAGGCTAAATCAAACACAAAGAATGATCAAAAAAATTTTAAAGTGGGAAGAACATTATTTTATTGAAGTTTTAAATCATGTCTTTATGCAATGAGATTGGGCCTAACAGGAAATTTTGACAAGTATATCATGACGTCAAAATGATAGCCTAAGGTTCTACCATCGCAGTGTGACAATAAAAAAATCGAAAATAGGGAGGAGCACATCCCGTTCCCAAACCCCTTCCCTGCTCGGCGCTGTGCTCCTCGGCGATCATTATTACTTTGGCCGCGAGTTCGTCCCTTAAAACCAGAACCAAGTCTTCGCCTATGTGAACAGTGGTGATTTCAATAAGTCTCCTGTAAAAAAAGGTCAAAAAAGATCTTGAAGGAGTGCTATATATAGATTTATTTTGCTGATTCATTGATTGACTTGATTGATGCTTCATTCATTATGATAAAGAGGATTATAGCCACTTTGGAAGTTTAATATTAGACTGTATTACATCATTCTTATTATTATTATATATTATTAGACTGTATTACATCATTCTCAGGTCCCGTCAACACTCAAGGTGGCATTCAGACCAAGCGAGCCGCGGCGTTGTCAGCATCACACAGCGCTAAGCCCTTCTTAACAACCGGTCGCCTCTCACGGAAAGTTCTCGCTTCAAAATCGACAAAATCAAGAACCTCCAAGGTCAGCGGAAAATCAAGAGCCGTCTGCTCTTTAACGAAACCGGTTAAGACTCCAAACAAAGATCGTGAGCGAGACTTCGATGATGAGCTGAGCTCGTTGAGCAGAGAGTTTCTGGCGAGTCACGGCAGTCAGCAGAAACGAGAAGATCTTAAGAACAGCATATCTCGTTTCCTCGCTGATCAGGATGCGAAGACGAATGCAAACGCGCAGAAAGGATTCCGAATTCCATCAGCAGGTAATAGCGTTGTCTAGTTGGAAATGTAACAACCAGGGCTTTACTCTAGGGTATACGCGGGTATACAGTGTATACTCACCTCCGGGATAAAATGGCATTGTGTATTTACCTGCGAAAACCTGGGGTGTACAGCGTATACTCGCCTCAGAACGAATTTTCTTTAACAACGCAAGACTTCTCTTGAAATCGAATTGTGTATCCACCATATTCTTAAGACTTACTTTTGTCAAATAGACTCTCTTGCATAGTATGCCTTTCTGCGTATGCATCACTGATCTGTTTGCAGCTTTGTTTTGAAGCTCTTTCACTCGATGGTTTGTGCATTAGTCTTGAGCATGATGGAAGAGTTTGTTAATCACGATTAAAATATAAATTCTGTTTGCAGAGAGACGATCATTTCCAAAATCAGACAGCAAACGCATGTCGCCTCCTGTGCCAGTTCTTTACAACCATCGCTTGACTTGCTCGACACCAAACGAAACGCCAAAGAGACTCGTCGATCTTGGCGATACGCTGATTCTGAACGGCTCGACCGGAACGCAGGTTCTTAACGCCACCGACGAAGTCCGAGCGATGCTGAAGCCGGAGAAGAAGGGGCCAATTCCGAAACTGGTTCGTGCCAACATCGATATTGTTCCCAATCCTAGTGCAGCCGAGACTTCTCAAGATCAGCTGGTTGCTTCTGCTCCACTTTCTTCTACAAAGGTGGTTAAGATTTTGGGCAGAGAGGTGGGGTACGCTGGGGATGCAGATGTGAAGCAGATGTTTAAGTCTCCAAATGCACGTCATGTGGTTATAGGATTGCAGAAGAAGTCTTCGAATAGCTCCTCAGATTTTCCAGTTAAATCTGTTGCTGCTGGGAACCCCAAAAGTGGCTCTGGATCGGAAAATCCGGTGTATAGAATTGCTGGTGGAAATTCCGTGCATGATGTCAGCGTTGGAAATTCCTTGCATGGTGTGGTTGCGGGGAATTCGATGCGTAACACTGATGCGGAGAATTCAATACAACACAACGTTGGCGCAAAGTATTCCATGCATAGCACTGATGAGAGTGAAGCTATTCTCGGCGGCGTTGGAAATTCCGTTCTTTCCTTATCACACCCTACGGAAAGGTCTGCGAAGCACAGCGAGAAGTTTGAAAGATTAGATTATTCTCCGCACAATCGAAAGCACTTAAAAGAACCGTTCAGTCCTGCAGTCGTAACGAGAAAAAGTGGATCTATGGTAGATCTTAGTTCTGATCGTGCAGGTGATCTTCTGCCGAGTAATTCCTTTCGCGCTGGTTCCACGTTAAAAGATGCTTCTGGAAGAGGGAAACGAGAGAAAGAGAGCACAAACTACCAGTCTTCGACGTCATTCGCAAATGGAGTCCACGACTTTGACGCTTGTGGTGACAACTTAGACGTTGAAATCAAAGGACACGAGAATTCTGACAAGATGCGACTTGTGACGCTTCTGAAGCAAGTGAAAGACGTCATCAGCGAAAAGCAGAACTGCAGGATAAGTCGTCTGATCACGGAAATACAAGACGTTGTGTCGAGCACGCCAAATAAGTCGGCAATCCCGCTGTCGACTGATATAGATACGGAACTTGCGCTTCAGCCGTTGAGAAGTGAAAATGCACAGCTCAGACGGTATTCACTGATTCTACTCTTCTGTTTACATGTCATATTATAATAATAAAATTAATAATAATAATATCAATGTAATAATAATAACAATGACGATTTCTATGGCGCCATTACACGGCCGTTGTGTCTCAAATACTATATCAATACTGTGTTAAGTTGTTGCATTTGTTTTGTTTTTTTTAATCGCAAATTTGTGTAGTTTCTCTTCAAAAGCCTTGTCAGGGATATTTATGCACGTAAATTTGTATGCACCTTTAATTATCTGTGTTAATTTGATTATCTGTGAATCATCTTGGTAATCAGTCGAATGCATGCTTTCTTTTCTCTCGATTTCTGAAGACGCATCCGAATTCTGAACCAGCAGCTGCGGGAGAAAGAGAAACTTCTGGAAGCGGTTGCGAAGCCTGACCCTTCGTTTCAAGGTAGGATTTCACGATAAAATGATCATGCATACAACAATTACATTGCACTTCTTATTGCTGCCATATTTATTGTCTTTATGCTTTTGATTAGCAACTTCAATGGTGCCATTGTCTAATGCACATTGTCTAATGCACATTGTCTAATGTACATTGTCTAATGCACATTGTCTAATGCACATTGTCTAATGCACATTGTCTAATGCACATGGCATCAGCTGATGTGACACTGAAATCCAGACTTTGCAATTTGATCAACACCTACAAATCCAAGTCTGCCTTGCAAAAGACAGTTTGTGGCGGATAAGCGAGATGGGTTTGTGTTTGTGTTTGCATACATGCTTACCTATATACCATACAAGAGTTGTTTGAATATGTTTGTGACAGTTCTCCATCTCTCAATGCTGAACCAACATCTGGAGAAGGAACTCGGTGGCGTTAAGGATGAACTGGATGACCTTCGTAGGATGAACGAACAGCTACAGAAGGAGCTTGACAAGGTCGTCCAGGAAAAAGCAGACATGCTTCACGTCGTTGCCAAGAAGGTAAATATTGCTATCACGGCAAGAAATGGGCTTCAAGTGGCTCAGAAGAGATTTATTTGATCTCTGCTGTAACCAATTTCAATTACTAAAACTGTTCTAACCTAATCCTTCATAGCTACCTCTTAAACGCTATGGTACTTTATTTATTTATTTATCCATTTCTATAGCGCCCCTTCTAGCTCTCTACTCAGAGGCACTCCAGACTACAGCACAGACACTGCATCTGAGTTTCATGGCGAGGCACCTGAGCAATTGCGAGTGAAAGACTTGCTCAAGGTCCTTACGCGGCGTATTTAGGTGGATTCGAACCTGCAACCCTCTGGCTGCAAGGCAGCAAACATACTACACAACCGAACCCCACAGTGTCCGCTAACTACAGAGACCAGGGCTGAAAGTGAGCCGGGTCTGTCCGGGTCTCAGACCCAGCATTAAGTTTTTGGCGCTTGAATAAACACTGATATCTAGCATTCTTTGGCCTAAAGAGACTCGGCAATTTTTTGAAACCACTTTAGCCCTGACAGAGACAGACGGATTTAGGGACTGCCTCATTGTCTGGTGCATTTTATTTTAGGATGACGACCACATTAAGTCTCTTCGTGACAAAATGGTTGAGATCAGCCAAGCGAAGTCGGACTTGGATGAAATGCAGAAGGACCGACAGGGTGAGGTTGAGCAACTGAAGACGAAGGTCAAACACCTGGAGTTTGACCTGACCCAGAAACACAAGGAAGTCGACCAGGCACAAAATCTCATAAGGTGATTAAGAAAATAAAAAAAATTCAGTAAAAATTTTGCGTTGCACGTTTTGTTTCTTTTAGATTAAAAGGGAAAAGAAATTTATTTAGGAAGTTTTCTTGCTTTTAGATAAAAGAATCATGATTTATTCATAACAAGTGCTCTAATGGTCTTCTGTACTAAGGTTTTTTGCATGCGTTTTTCATTGTATTTAGAGACCTGTGAGCTTTTGAAGCCTGACAATGCTAGGAAGTTATTAACTAATTATGTTTGGTCCATAGTATTTTTACTTTTTACTCATGATTCTATGATCTAATCCGAACTGAGGATGAGAGTTGCATGCTGAACCTGTGCAGTATACAAAGAAATAATGTAAAAATAAAAGCAAGGTTATCATAATTCAAAATTTTAATGAATTTGCCGTATTTTATGTTGCCTAATTAATTTCTCTTTGTTGATAGAAGTCTCCAGGGCTCAATGAGTCACCTTGTGCACGACCTCCAGAGTTCAAGGCCATATCCAGCGATGGTGAATTCTGGACACCTCAGTGAAACCCTCAAATCTGTAAAAGACCTCATGTCTTCAACTTTATACAAGTGAGCAGACTATGCAGAGTTGTATATTTATTTAATGTTTTCTACATCATGAGTTAATTCGATTTTAATGTTAAGTATTGTTTAAGCAAACTTTTTCTATGTCAAGGCAAGTACTCAGACTTACCCTTACCGGAAACAATGATCTAGGGGCACTATATAAATTTATGTGATTGATTGATTGATTAAAGTTGAGGACTTCATTGATCTGTCATCAGAATTTTGTCATCAGTGATCACTTCGAGCAAATGCATCGGTGTTATTGCACCTCTTTCATAGTCCTAATTCTTACAATAACACTTGTCAGATAGCTCGCTGTTCCACTGCTCATTCAAACAGGGCCAATTATTGACAAATTATTATCGAGGTTTGAATTTGCTCATTCCACCCCATTTCCTACGTCTACGTGCATTAAGAGTAGACCTCCCCATATAAAGTATTTATGAATTTGGGTTAACCTCCATTTCTGCTGTTTAATGACTCCCTCCAACATAGTCAGCGCTTCCATCATGCTGCTATCATCACCTTTAGTGAGTTTAGTCGACATAATAATTGACTGTCAATGTATATTATATATAAATAAATCAACACTTTTTGCTAAAGCCGTATTAATTAGGAACAGAATATTCCAACATAAAAGGTCAAGATTAGCAACACATTATTAATTACAGAATTGATTAATTGCAGAAAATTTTTCTGTGCAGGATACGTTCCGGCGAAGACAGTTCGTTAAGCAGCCAAACAACGACGCTTAACCAACACAACGAACTGCAGCATTCCAACGTGAGACAAGCATTGCCAAAGTCATTTGATTTCAATGCAGAAACGCAGAAAAACACCACCACTAACTTAAGTCAAACAAAGAACAGCCTTTCAAGCGACAGCTCAACAAGAGTCAGAGAAAGTGACATAAGATGCGAAGAGTCGAATACGAGACGAATTGAGGAATGGAAAAGACAGGCCGAAGCCGCGTGGCCGAGCGCTGGAATCACGGTTAAGGATCTGCTAAATCCCGAAGCAAGTCAAGCGCTGTACGGTGCGGCTCGTGCAAGCTTCAGCGATTTCGACAACTTCAAAAGTTTCTCGGATGTTGAAGACGATCAGAACGCGACCCTTGTGGAAATCCGTGACCGCGAAAAACCCGACTTCGGAGTCGCCACCGCCGCACAAAATGGTCCAGACATGTCACGTCATAGCATAGCGGAATACTTCAAAAAGTATGATTCTTCAAATGCATTCAACGCAGCGCCAAAAAATCATGACCGAATGTCGACCGTGACTCCGTCGCAGTGCTCCCCCAACTCGACCACGTACAGCGGGTCGTACTACCAGGAGCGATCGTATCCGGACAGCCGGACCGAGGACGAAGCGATTTCGATACACATGAGCGACTTCAACAATCTCAGCGAACGTCGGCACAGCTCGGAAATCGACAGCGACGCGTCCGACTTCGAAGACAATGCGGCGGCACGAACAAAAGAGACCGACCCCAGGAACAATAGACGCCCTGACCTTCCTGTCACAAAAACAATAGCCAACCATGGCCTGGCATCGTCGTTCCTGATGGAAGGAACGAGGCAAAGCTTTGACCTAAAATCGACACTCGCTCCAGGGTCTAAAAACACTGGGCAAGGTCTTGTCCTTTCGTCGATTAATCCAAATGAAGCAGTACCGAGACTTGGACTCGATCTCAGTTCGCTGCACTTTGCGGAGACGGAATCGACCGGAACGACTTGCACGCTTTCGTCGCTTGGAACGATTGGTTCCATCGACGATCAATCCTTCAAGGACAGTCTGGCCAGCCTCGATGCAAACATTGCGCTTATTCAGGAGAACCTACGTCGTGACTTGGCTGTCAAGTATCCTACGCTTGCAAACAGCAGCTGATGATATGCTACGCTGAGTACTAAGCTACTTGATGACTACCTACATTCCTACAATTGTTATTTGGAATATTTAATTTTTTATTGTTTCCATTAATTTTAAAATTTTGATAACCACTTATAATTTATGATAATTATTTAAATGTATATAACTGGGTTTAAAAAATATCTTAGATATTGATGACTAATTGATTACTTCAATACTTTGTTTTGCTTTTCAATCCAGAGGTACAGCTTCTCATAAAAGCAAGAGGCTTTAAAATACATAAAAATACATCAACGGCAGAATAAACTGTTCTCTCTCGCCAATCCATTTCACCAATCCGTCAATTCCTCTGTGAATTGCACGACGTCCTAGATAAGATTCTCCAGCACGTGTTCGCAATCGTTCAATTGCTCTTTCGTGTCTCTGAATTATCAGCAGATCTAAAAAAGACACAGAAATTGCAGTCCATAAATTAAAAGTTACATGTCAAAGTAAGTTACCTCAACGCTTAGAAGCCTTAAAAGACCAGATTTCTTTCTGGCGAAAACGTCAAAGAAGTTAAGAACAAACGTAAAAAAACGAATAAAACAGAAACACCCAAAACAAGAAAGCATCTAAGAACAAATAAGAATAGAAGTATCTGATAATGATAACGTTAAAAAAATGTAGACGCTTGCAAACGACAAAAAATAAAGCGTTTAATGACGAAAACGAACAAGAGATAAAACCACCAAAGAATAAATATGACTAAGAACCTAAAGTCTAAGAACGAAAGGAATAAGATCAAAACTACTAAGAACAAAAACGACTAAGAAAGAACATAACTAAGAACGACAAGGACTCATTACGAAAAAGTCTAAGAAGAAAAGAACAAAAAACGATCAACTAGTTAACTAAGAAAAAAGACTAAGAACGAAAACGATCAACTAGTTAACTAAGAAAAAAGACTAAGAACGAAAAAGATCAGCTATTTAACTAAGAAAAACGAATAAGAACGAAAACAATCAACTAGTTAACTAAGAAAAACCAATAAGAAATAAAACGATCAACTAGTTAACTAGGAAAAAAGACTAAGAACATAAAACGATCAACTAGTTAACTAAGAAAAAAAAACTAAGAACGAAAACGATCAACTAGTTAACTAAGAAAAAGACTAAGAACGAAAACGATCAACTAGATAACTAAGAAAAAAGACTAAGAACGAAAACGATCAGCTATTTAACTAAGAAAAACGAATAAGAACGAAAACAATCAACTAGTTAACTAAGAAAAACCAATAAGAAATAAAACGATCAACTAGTTAACTAGGAAAAAAGACTAAGAACGAAAACGATAAACTATTTAACTAAGAAAAAAGAATAAGAACATAAAACGATCAACTAGTTAACTAAGAAAAAATAATAAGAACGAAAACGATCAACTAGATAACTAAGAAAAACGAATAAGAACGAATACGATCAACTAGTTAACTAAGAAAAAAGACTAAGAACATAAAACGATCAACTAGTTAACTAAGAAAAAAAAACTAAGAACGAAAACGATCAACTAGTTAACTAAGAAAAAAGACTAAGAACATAAAACGATCAACTAGTTAACTAAAAAAAAATAAGAACGAAAACGATCAACTAGTTAACTAAGAAAAAAGACTAAGAACATAAAACGATCAACTAGTTAACTAAAAAAAAGACTAAGAACGAAAACGATCAACTAGTTAACTAAGAAAAAAGACTAAGAACGAAAACGATAAACTATTTAACTAAGAAAAAAGAATAAGAACATAAAACGATCAACTAGTTAACTAAGAAAAAAGACTAAGAACATAAAACGTTCAACTAGTTAACTAAGAAAAACGAATAAGAACGAAAACGATCAACTAGTTAACTAAGAAAAAGGAAAATGAACGAACTAGTTAATTAAGAAAAAAGAATAAGAACGAAAACGATCAACTAGTTAACTAAGAAAAAGAATAACAACGAAAACGATCAACTAGTTAACTAAGAAAAACGAATAAGAACGAAAACAAACAACTAGTTAACTAAGAAAAAAGAATAAGAACATAAAACGATCAACTAGTTAACTAAGAAAAAAGACTAAGAACGAAAACGATCAACTAGATAACTAAAAAAAGACTAAGAACGAAAACGATCAACTAGTTAACTAAGAAAACAGACTAAGAACATAAAACGATCAACTAGTTAACTAAGAAAAAAGACTAAGAACGAAAGCGATCAACTAGTTAACTAAGAAAAAAGAATAAGAACGAAAACGATCAACTATTTAACTAAGAAAAGAATAAGAACGAAAACGATCAACTAGTTAATTAAGAAAAAAGAATAAGAACGTAAACGATCAACTAGTTAACTAAGAAAATAGAATAAGAACGAAAACGATCAACTAGTTAACTAAGAAAAAAGAATAAGAACATAAAACGATCAACTAGTTAACTAAGAAAAAGACTAAGAACGAAAACGATCAACTAGTTAACTAAGAAAAACGAATAAGAACGAAAACGATCAACTAGCTAATTAAGAAAAAAGAATAAGAACGAAAACTATCAACTAATTAACTAAGAAAAAAGAATAAGAACGAAAACGATAAACTAGTTAACTAAGAAAAGAGAATAAGAACATAAAACGATCAACTAATTAACTAAAAAAACGAATAAGAACGAAAACGATAAACTAGTTTAACTAAGAAAAAGTAATATGAACGAACTAGTTAATTAAGAAAAAAAGAATAAGAACGAAAACGATCAACTATTTAACTAAACTATGAAAAACAAACAAGAACGAAAACAATCGACTAGTCTACTAAGAAAAAAGACTAAGAACATAAAACGGTCAACTAGTTAACTAAGAAAAAAGACTAAGAACGAAAACGATCAACTAGTTAACTAAGAAAAAGGAAAATGAACGAACTAGTTAATTAAGAAAAAAGAATAAGAACGAAAACGATCAACTAGTTAACTAAAAAAAAGAATAAGAACGAAATCGATCAACTAGTTAACTAAGAAAAACGAATAAGAACGAAAACAAACAACTAGTTAACTAAGAAAAAAGAATAAGAACATAAAACGATCAACTAGTTAACTAAGAAAAAGACTAAGAACGAAAACGATCAACTAGTTAACTAAGAAAAAGACTAAGAACGAAAACGATCAACTAGTTAACTAAGAAAAACGAATAAGAACGAAAACGATCAACTAGTTAATTAAGAAAAAAGAATAAGAACGAAAACGATCAACTAGTTAACTAAGAAAAAAGAGTAAGAACGAAAACGATAAACTAGTTAACTAAGAAAAGAGAATAAGAACATAAAACGATCAACTAGTTAACTAAGAAAAACGAATAAGAACGAAAACGATAAACTAGTTAACTAAGAAAAAGGAATATGAACGAACTAGTTATTTAAGAAAAAAAGAATAAGAACGAAAACGATCAACTATTTAACTAAACTAAGAAAAACAAATAAGAACGAAAACAATCGACTAGTTAACTAAGAAAAAAGACTAAGAACATGAAACGATCAACTAGGTAACTAAGAAAAAAGACTAAGAACGAAAACGATCAACTAGTTAACTAAGAAAAAAGAATAAGAACGAAAACGATCAACTAGTTAACTAAGAAAAACGAATAAGAACGAAAACGATCAACTAGTTAATTAAGAAAAACGAATAAGAACGAATGCGATCAACTAGTTAACTAAGAAAAAAGACTAAGAACATAAAACGATCAACTTGTTAACTAAGAAAAAAACTAAGAACGAAAACGATCAACTAGTTAACTAAGAAAAAAGACTAAGAACCTAAAACGATCAACTAGTTAACTAAGAAAAAAGACTAAGAACGAAAACGATCAACTAGTTTACTAAGAAAAAAGACTAAGAATGAAAAGATCAACTAGTTAACTAAGAAAAAGACTAAGAACGAAAACGAGCAACTAGTTAATTAAGAAAAAAGAATAAGAACGAAAACGATCAACTAGTTAACTAAGAAAAAAGAATAAGAACGAAAACGATCAACTAGTTAACTAAGAAAAAAGACTAAGAACGAAAACGATCAACTAGTTTACTAAGAAAAAAGACTAAGAATGAAAAGATCAACTAGTTAACTAAGAAAAAGACTAAGAACGAAAACGAGCAACTAGTTAATTAAGAAAAAAGAATAAGAACGAAAACGATCAACTAGTTAACTAAGAAAAAAGAATAAGAACGAAAACGATCAACTAGTTAACTAAGAAAAAAAGAATAAGAACGAAAACGATCAACTAGTTAACTAAGAAAAAAGAAAAAGAACGAAAACGATCAACTAGTTAACTAAGAAAAAAGACTAAGAACATAAAACGTTCAACTAGTTAACTAAGAAAAACGAATAAGAACGAAAACGATCAACTAGTTAACTAAGAAAAAGGAAAATGAACGAACTAGTTAATTAAGAAAAAAGAATAAGAACGAAAACGATCAACTAGTTAACTAAGAAAAAGAATAACAACGAAAACGATCAACTAGTTAACTAAGAAAAACGAATAAGAACGAAAACAAACAACTAGTTAACTAAGAAAAAAAGAATAAGAACATAAAACGATCAACTAGTTAACTAAGAAAAAAGACTAAGAACGAAAACGATCAACTAGATAACTAAAAAAAAGACTAAGAACGAAAACGATCAACTAGTTAACTAAGAAAACAGACTAAGAACATAAAACGATCAACTAGTTAACTAAGAAAAAGACTAAGAACGAAGGCGATCAACTAGTTAACTAAGAAAAAAGAATAAGAACGAAAACGATCAACTATTTAACTAAGAAAAGAATAAGAACGAAAACGATCAACTAGTTAATTAAGAAAAAAGAATAAGAACGTAAACGATCAACTAGTTAACTAAGAAAATAGAATAAGAACGAAAACGATCAACTAGTTAACTAAGAAAAAAGAATAAGAACATAAAACGATCAACTAGTTAACTAAGAAAAAGACTAAGAACGAAAACGATCAACTAGTTAACTAAGAAAAACGAATAAGAACGAAAACGATCAACTAGCTAATTAAGAAAAAAGAATAAGAACGAAAACTATCAACTAATTAACTAAGAAAAAAGAATAAGAACGAAAACGATAAACTAGTTAACTAAGAAAAGAGAATAAGAACATAAAACGATCAACTAATTAACTAAGAAAAACGAATAAGAACGAAAACGATAAACTAGTTAACTAAGAAAAAGTAATATGAACGAACTAGTTAATTAAGAAAAAAAGAATAAGAACGAAAACGATCAACTATTTAACTAAACTATGAAAAACAAATAAGAACGAAAACAATCGACTAGTCTACTAAGAAAAAAGACTAAGAACATAAAACGGTCAACTAGTTAACTAAGAAAAAATACTAAGAACGAAAACGATCAACTAGTTAACTAAGAAAAACGAATAAGAACGAAAACGATCAACTAGTTAATTAAGAAAAACGAATAAGAACGAAAATGATCAACTAGTTAACTAAGAAAAACGAATAAGAACGAAAACGATCAACTACTTAACTAAGAAAAAAGACTAAGAACATAAAACGATCAACTAGTTAACTAAGAAAAAAGACTAAGAACGAAAACGATCAACTAGTTAACTAAGAAAAAAGACTAAGAACGAAAACGATCAACTAGTTTACTAAGAAAAAAGACTAAGAATGAAAAGATCAACTAGTTAACTAAGAAAAAGACTAAGAACGAAAACGAGCAACTAGTTAATTAAGAAAAAAGAATAAGAACGAAAACGATCAACTAGTTAACTAAGAAAAAAGAATAAGAACGAAAACGATCAACTAGTTAACTAAGAAAAAAAGAATAAGAACGAAAACGATCAACTAGTTAACTAAGAAAAAAGAATAAGAACGAAAACGATCAACTAGTTAACTAAGAAAAAGACTAAGAACGAAAACGAGCAACTAGTTAACTAAGAAAAACACTAAGAACGAAAAGAGCAACTAGTTAACTAAGAAAAACACTAAGAACGAAAACGATCAACTAGATAACTAAGAAAAAGACTAAGAACGGAAACGAGCAACTAGTTAACTAAGAAAAAGACTAAGAACGAAAACGATCAACTAGTTAACTAAGAAAAACCAATAAGAACGAAAACGATCAACTAGTTAATTAAGAAAAACGAATAAGAACGAAAACGATCAACTAGATAACTAAGAAAAAGACTAAGAACGGAAACGAGCAACTAGTTAACTAAGAAAAAGACTAAGAACGAAAACGATCAACTAGATAACTAAGAAAAAGACTATGAACAGAAACGAAAGACAAAAGAACATAGCCTAACTATAGGAACAAAAACGGGTAATAAAGAGCATAACTAAGAACGAAAGCGACTATGAACCAAAACTGCTAGGCACCCAAACGACTAATTACATACATGTAGGCTAACCAGGAACGAAACAACTATGAACGAAAACGAATAAGAACGATAACAACTAAGAACAAAAATAACTGAGAAAAGATGATGACTAAGATAGAACATAACTAAAAGATGAAACGACTAAGAAAAAACATAACTAAGAACGTAAACGATTAAAAAAGAACGTAGGTAAGAACAAAACGACTAAGAAAGAACATAACTAAGAACGAAAAGGGCTATGAACGAAAACGATTAACTACAGAACTAAGAAAGAAAACGACTAAGAACGAAAAATAAAAAAAGAAAGAACACAACAAAGACCGAAAAACGGCTGTGAAAGAACACAACTAGAACGAAAACGACTAAGAAAGAACGCAAATAAGAACGAAAGCGACTGTGAACCAATACCATTAGGAACGAAAAAGACAGTCTATAGGCCTACCTTCTGGGTCGAATAAGGCAGTCTCCAGTCTTCAGTAGTGCTGCATCTTGTCTGGATGTCCAGTAGGCATAAAATTAATAGGCCTATAATAGTCGGCAAATAGCCTACCGTACAGTTTGTTGGATTTAGAGGCTAACAAGTCACTTTCAGTTTATTATCAGTTAGACTGTTAGAGCCTACTCTGCCAACCATCGCTTTAAAACCATCGTTTAAAACAACACGTTGCTATTGGCGACCGTCACGTGACCTACAGCTATCGGCGAAATTGTTAAAGGCTGATTTTTAAAAAGAGAAAATTTATCAAACCAATATTACTTTGTGTCCAAGAATACGATCTTCGGAATCTCGAGTTGCTGATTTCGATGTTGATATATAAATCGAACGCTAACGGTCAAGGAAAGCGCTGCATTATCCGAATATTTATGAAAGTTTACCCAAATAATAATAATTTGCGAACGTCGAACGCTGACAGTTGATGACGTCATTATTTTATTGTTACATTTTGTAGCTGGATTAATGGTTGACATTTTTTTAGCACCGTCACAGGAAAGCTCAGAGTTATAGCCTACAGTGGTAAACTTCATCGAGCAGAAAAGTTATAAATAATTTATTATTATAAATATCAGTATTACTGCAAATTAATTATTTTAATAATTAGGTCTATTGAGCTTTGGAGGTCTATAGGCCTATAGGCTATGAACGCTTGCAGTGGGTTTGCCTATGTTCATTGTCTTGCAGCCGATTGAAGGGTTGCAGGTTCGAATCCACCTCAAGTCGCCGCGTAGCCTAGAGTCCTTGGGCAAGTCCTTCACTCGCAATTGCTCAGCGCTTCGGCGTGAACTCCGATGCATTGTCCGCGCTGCAGTCGGGAGTGCCTCTGAGTGGCGAGCTTGAAGAGGCGCTACAAGTGCAGTAGTGCACGTATAGGCTACAAACTCGCGATCCAAGCGAGTGCTATATCACTTAGCCTACAAGTTACAACTATAAATTAGTCTATAATAGCCTATGAACTAAAGATGTTTCCGATTCAGTACTGGATGAAGACTGACGATCGAGTCGACTAGGAAGTGCTGAAGTCGCAATTCCCGTGGAAGGCGGTTCAAAATGGAAGGGCCGACTTAAGTAGAGGGCCAGCGGTTCCAACCCCAGTCTTTCTTAGTTAAGTCTCCCTTTCACACCCCGATTCAAGTGGATCATGGTCCAACCAACCCCCAATTATTTTCCCACAATTCTCACACTGATTGTGACAAATGGGATATTTCAGTCTCTGATGTTGGCTGGAAAATAATATTTAAACTTAAAGCTCTGCAGTTGATGCAACTGTTCTAGTGCTTTTTTTAAAACACGCTGAATCGCATCTATCGCTAGCTATATAGATAGCCTAAGCCCATAAAACTGAAGTTGTATTTGTAAGAGAATATCAACTTCGTCTTCAGACGAATGCAGCCCTGGACTATAGAGTTGGTCTCCACTAGCATGCTCGTGTGTAGGCTATAGTCACACAGATCGACGAAAACATTCACCTTAACTTAACCACATATACGTACAGGCTACCCTACTATAGGGTATAGACCAGCGGTGCGCAACCTGCGGCCGTACGGCCGCATGCGGCCGTGAGAGGAATTATTGGCGGCCGTGAAAGCAAATCTGACTATAACATACTGGCGGCCGTTTGTAGATAAATTCATAATTATTTTTATTCTATTTTTTAAAAAAGTAAGATTATATGAAGCAATTAGCTGCATTTGTGTTCTGTATTAACCTATAATTATACTCTCACTTAAAGCGCACACGTACGCGCACGCACATAGACGGGTACCCGCACCCACCAATTGCCCGTCGCATGTGCATGCATCTTAGAGGTATCAGCTGCGTATGTTTCCTTCAGATGTACCGTAGCTCAAAGAGCCAGCCAGAGTACTATAGTAGCTCACATCCAGCCCGGGACGGGGACAGTCAATCATTGTATACAATATGGACCAGGATTCCTCCCTCCACTAGTGAGTTGAAAGATCTTGATATTGTACGAGCAGGACTGACCGTCAGCTGGCAGCTGCTGGCGAGGGAAATTACATGTAAGTGACCAATGAAACTTACACCACAGATAATTTTCAAGTATAATTATTAGGTTACAATGTACAACTGTAGCCTATCTATGTATGGCAGAATTGAAAACAGGTGGCGTAGAAAGCTGCATGGGGCTCAGACCTTGATCATGCGTTTGTCTGACTGCATGAATAGGTCATTAGGTCACCCACTCACTGCGACTAGAAGAGAAGCAATTTTAGATGTTTCTGTATTCTATCTGTAAAGTGTAAACTTAGTGTAAATCACAAATTGTCAGCTGTTGATTATGATGTCTCTGAAGAGAAAGAGAACATTGGAATTAAGAGAGAATATTTGAAGAGGAGAAAAGAAGCTTCAATTGATGAGAAATGGGAAACCGATTTTTTTCGTAAGTTTAGTGGAGACAGCTAATAAGCAGGGCTGTACTAATAAATTTTGAGGTGGGTACACGCCGGCCAGAAAATTAGACTTTTGGGTCGAAATTTCTGACAACCTTTTTTTAGTCATCACCTACTTTTCTTATTTTTTTGACCCGTGAGACGGTAAAAAAAGCACTTGTTTTCGAGATTTCATACTATTTTCTCCTGAGCTCCTCGTCATTTCATTTCTCACACATTTATTGAAGCCTTATACCACTCTGATCAGCACTGAAAATAAATGTACAGCAATTTTGCTTAGATGACAGCTTAAAATGCTGCCATTGCAATGTGGAAATTTAAAAAATCAAACCTTCCCCTCACGGCGTTACGCGCCTTGGTGTATTGTCCGCCGGAGCGGCCGGACGCTCCTTTGCCCCTCTCCAGAAACCTTGATTCCCCCCCCCCCACCCCAGATGAGGGGAACTAGATTAGACACTGGCGGCCGTGGTAAGAATGTAAGCCTTTGATGCGGCCGACCCTAACCAAAAGGTTGCTCACCCCTGGTATAGACTATGTGTCTTAACGGTTGAGAGACCCCGACCGAGAATGGTCCTTGAACGCAGCAGCCGTCGTCGTCTGAGTTATGTCTAATAAGTCGGGTAAACAACTTTGTGTTTTTCTACCATAATTTACACGCCATTGACCAATTTCAATAGAATCGCTTGCAGCATAGTCTAAGCGTGTAAGCTTTTCTGTTGCAATTGCCAACTTCACACCATCTATAAATAATATTATATATATATATTATTTCAAGAGCAGTGGGAACGGCGTTTGCTCTTGAAATTCGTTGCTTGCGTTCCACTCAGTCCAACCATGCATGCCATGAAATTAACCTTAAGTTTGTAACACACGAGCTCCAACAAAACACTTCTTCGGAGTTCCCGCTGCTCATCCAAGCCACCATAACCACTGTTCAATGTATCCATGCAGCAGATTGTTTAGTTTTAAAAACCAGCTTTATAGGCTACATGAAATTTATTGAACTGGTCAAACAAGTAAAGGCGTTATATATATACAGTGGCGGATCCAGAACTGTTTTTAGGGGGGGGGGGGGCAAAATCTTGGGAAAAACCAAGAAAAATTTTAAAAATTTTTTTTTAAAAGTCATCTGCCAAAATTTTCGGGAAAAAAATACCATTTCATCCGCCCAAAAAGTTGATGACCTTTTTTTTAGTCTTCTGCCAAAATTTTCGGGAAAACATACCATTTCATCCGCCCAAAAAGTTGATGACCTTTTTTTTAGTCATCTGCCAAAATTTTTGGGAAAAACATACCATTTCATCCGCCAAAAAAGTTGATGCCTTTTTTTAGTCCTCAACTTCAAAACCGAGCGGGGGGCCACGTCCCATACAATTTCCCGAATAGGAGGGGAGGCCAATATCCATTGTACCCATATTCGTATTGCTAATTTCGGACCAAATGGGGGGGAGGGCCACGTCCCATGGCAGTTTTCAATGGGGGGGGCCATGGCCGGATTGGCCCTCCTTGGATCCGCCCCTGTAATATATATTATAGGCAATTGGAACAATCAGACGAGAAGGGAATTTTATTGTCATATTATTGCTTTGTATTATAGACCTACTGTATAGTTCTACCCACGAGTCACGACTGAAACTGTTCAGTGTGAAAAACAGCGAATAAATTATTTACGCATGGCATCGTTACAAAATCGTCTTTTCTTAGGCTGTCTGTCAGCTGCATGGCTCAGCTGCGTTATATACGGTGCTGAACTGTGAAGCCTAAAATAATACATTTCTGAGGAATCGTGATCGGTATTATTGCTAACAAACCTGAATAATGTCATCGCAATGTTCGATAAAATCTGGCTTCAAGGAAGTAGCATTTCGTTCTTGGACTTGAGAAGGAATAGGCCTACAGGCCTAGGTTTACTGTAACAGGTTAAAAGTAAAATTCTTCTCTGTGTGGCTTCCTCTCTTTAAACACCAACCCAACAGTATTACAGTAAATAAAAAGGGAATAAAGTAAAAAAAAGAGAATAGGCCTACACTAAGAAAAACAAATGTTAATACAAACAATTGTTTTGTTTCTTTTCTTATTTAGGTGGATAAATAACCTTTTAAAAAACTTTATCCTAAGCCAATTGGGGTTTTAACCCCCCCCCCCAACCCCTTGTCTGCGCCACTGCTTAGATCTACCAATCTCTCTATTATCTGATTGCAGCACGGCTTATAATAATTCCCCTGCAGGTCCTGTAGGCTAGCAATCATTAACTTATAGGTTATAGGTCCTATTTATAGACTATATCTATAGTTGCGCATGTGACGACTATAGGCCTACACTGCCCTGAAAAGCCAAAACACAGTAACTCGGAAAACCAATATTTTGTGTAAACTTGATTTGAAAGTTTATTTGAAAAATCTCGGAGTTTATCTGTTCAATCCAAACAAAATTTACACCATAAATGAAGTAAATTGTGTTTTATTTTATGGTAACGATTAAATATTTTTAATAATATTATTTTTCCACCAAAATCGTCAAAATCGTTTGTACTGCGTTTTGGCTTGACAACTCTATGCAGCTTAAAGCGTTGATTACGGTTACTCTTTATATCTAGCCTACAACAGTCTTTGCATTAAATTAATGTGAATAACAGCTTCAACTTCAACAACAATATTTTTTAAACTATAGTAAAAAATAATTATTATTTAAAGCGATTTTACACAAACTTTGCTTGCTAATAAGATTTTGTTATAGAGGAGGGCCCATTATTGGATGCAGATTTTGATCTATTTAGCCTACGTTACCTACCTGAATATTAAATTGTTCAACTGACATTAATTTGGTCTGGATATTTTTTAAAAGATGACTGAAAGCATGGTGCGAACTGCGTATAGGGCATACACGAATATAAGGTAATCTTTCACTCTAGCGTCCGGAATTAATTCAAGATAGCATCCGATGTTATATACTCCGGATTTACAGCGTTTTATCGTTTAAAATTAATGCCGCGTTCACTGACGGATGTTTGCAGAAACTTACTTAAATGGAAGCCGGATTAATGAAAATATTCACGCCAAATTTGAGCTGGATTGATGAAAAATCATTGTTATCTAATTAGAAGTTTGGATGGCAACTACTGAACGACGCGATTGACATTAATATTTTCAGACGCTAAAGTGAAACGATCAGTTAAACCTGGAATGTATACTATCGGATGCTACCATTGAAACCATTTAAATAATTTCGGACGCTAAAGTGAAGGATTACCGCCTTCTGTGTATTATTCACACACGCGCAGCATTATTAGCAGGCCTAATAGCAACATCGTGCAAATATAGGAAATATTCGCTGAGATATAAAAATAGACATGCCCTAATTATAATTAACAACTGATTTTCAATGAAAGACCTGCGATTGTAACAATCAAAAATATTATAACAATTATAAGGCCTGTAACTTACGGAGAATGATTAAACAATTGAAACTTGAGAAATGAATATTAAACCAAATAATATTAGATCACTTCGTGCTGATAATTTAATTTCACGCGTCTTGTAAACATAACCGGAAATAGAATACAGAAAGTTCACCTAAACACAGTAATTTATATAGTGCCTATGCTAAGCCAAAACGCAGTACTGTGTTTTGGCTTGACATTCGATTGTAAGCGCGGCAGATTCTGTCGTTATAAACGCAGTGCTGTGTTTTGGCTTGATTTCCAATGAAAAATATCCGACTTACTGTGTTTTGGCAACATAATATCTCGGAATCCAGTGGAAATAAAACTCTGACACTTACAGGACATGAAGATAGTAACATCTTAAGCGTAAAAATGCAATAAAATGAAAAACGATTTTTTTCGAGTTACTGTGTTTTGGCTTTTCAGGGCAGTGAACATTGGTTGAATTAGAAATGCATCGGAAATACAAAGAAAAGGAACGAGCGCATTGGGAGCAAAAGATCGCCTACCATTCAAGAGAGCCCAGGAAGCTCTGGTCGACCTTCAATGACCTCCTTGGACGTGCCCGACCAGGAGGCAACACTACCACGCCTCTCTTCTCGCCCGATGCATTTCTAGACGCTTTCACTACAAAGGTAAACACCGTCAGGGACGCTACGGCTGACTGCTCACCACCGATCTTTCCTCCGGTTAACTGTGAGTTATCTTCCTTGAACCCTATCTCAGCTCAAGAGCTGCGACGAATCATTCTTACCTCTGCACCGAAGACCTGCGAACTAGACCCTCTCCCTACGTCCCTCCTCCAAGAGTTAGTCGACACTCTACTGCCTTTTCTAACACTCCTCTGCAATAGTTCTCTCCGTGATGGTGTGCTTCCTGAGTCACAAAAACGGTCAATCGTCGTTCCAGTGCCTAAGAGTGAGCGTTCGGATATGGCGGATCCAACTAACTTTAGGCCCATAGCAAATGTTTCTTTTTTGTCTAAAGTAATTGAAAAAGTTGTAGCTGCCCAGCTCACCCACTACCTTAATAAAAATGATCTCCTTCCAATTTTTCAATCAGGTTTCCGGAAAGACCACTCCACGGAGACTTTACTTCTTCGCCTTCTTTCGGACATCTATGCGGCCATTGACAACTCCCAGGTCACCCTTTTGGCGTTGTTCGATGTGAGCGCCGCTTTCGATACCGTCGACCACGATATCCTTTTAACTAGACTTTCTATCTCTTTTGGCATCTCAGGAAATTTTCTAAATTGGCTTACTTCCTACCTTCAGGACCGTTCTTACACTGTGGCTTGTGGGACTACTAGATCATCATGGACACCTGCCCCGTTTGGACTGCCCCAAGGCTCTGTCCTAGGTCCCCTATTATATATAATATACACTGCAGACCTTGGACCACTTTTACTGGCAAATGCAATCCTAAGTCAATCCTACGCTGATGATCTCCAGGCATATGCTCACTGTTCAGCCTCTGCCGCTGCTGATGCGGTTCGAGAAATTTGTAGGGCCATGGAAACCTTGGAGGCCTGGATGTCCTCTAACCGTTTGAGACTGAACCCTACCAAGACGCAATATATCTGGTTTGGAACGCGTCAACAACTGGCAAAAATAGACATGGACGCCTTAGCATTAGAGTTTCCTCTGATTACATTCTCACCTTTTGTGCGGGACCTTGGTATTATTTTAGATCAAGAGCTGACTTTCACTCGGCATATAAACCTTCTATGCCGAAGCTGTTACTACCAGTTGCGTCAACTTAAGGTGGTCTCACGCTCTCTGTCTTTTAGTGCTGCCTCTACTCTTGTTCACTCTTTCGTAGTTTCTCGCCTTGACTACTGTAGCACCCTCTATTATGGACTACCGGCTGGCCGGATTGACTGCCTGGAACGAGTCCTCCGCTCTGCGGCGCGACTTGTTGGTCATATCCCAAAATATGGCCATGTCTCATCTTATATGCGGGATATCTTACACTGGCTCCCTTCTAAACAGCGGATTGCATACAGGGTCTGTGCCTTGGTTAGGCGGTGCATTGAAGGACTAGCTCCACCATATCTTCGAGAACTCTGCTGTTCCACCTTAGGAGTTCTGCGTCGATCCACCCTTCGATCGGCGAACCAAATTGAGCTTCTGGTTCCCCGCGCGCGGACTGCTATGCGACAGCGTCGTTCATTCTCAGTTGCTGGTCCTATCACCTGGAATGGTCTTCCTGTTGCATTGCGCCTAATTCCCAGAGGTCACTCCGCTCTGTTCCTTAAGAACCTAAAGACTGTTTTATTTAGCCGTGGTTGGGCCGGGAGCGCTTCTGAGTAGCCTACCTCGAAGAGGCGCTATATAAATTTCCGAAATAATAAATAAATAGACGAATATTCATTGATCCATTGAAATCGTTTGGTTTAGTTGTGCGTGAGTGACCGTAGATTTCCTTTGCTACTGTCACAATTCATTAAAGTATTATTCGTGCAATGATACTACACGTATTATGTATCGTAGTCCTATGCGCAGGGTGAGAATTGCCGTGGGGGTTGAGGGGTTCAAGTCCATAGTCTTTCTTATGGTCCCATAGTAATTTTTTTTGCACACCCCAACTCTATGTGGAGCATAGTCTGACCCATCAATTATTATTTTGTCTACAGTTCTTATACTGCCTATGCGTGGTGAGTCTCATACACTTCTTACTTTATGAATCACGACCGGTGGAATGCTTTAGTACCCTAAATAACAGAATGGTTGAATAGAAAAGGTGTAAATTTATAGCTAAAGTGAGTAAACAGCGTTATAGACGTGTATCATTCCAACATTTGGGAACACGAAAAAATGCGTGAGTAAAAAATGTGTTTGTGCCAAAGGCAGCACGCGAAGTTTTTGTTCGTGCCTGTCGCATATATATATAATATATATATATATATTTATATATATATATATATATATATAAATTTTATATATATATAAATTTTATATATATATAAATTATATATATATATAGGTGTATTGTATTGCTTGTTATGGGAAGTGAAATTTTCACCAGAAACGTAACATAAGTCAGTGCAATTAAAGTTGTTGTTCTGTAGCGCAACAAAGGGGTATTGTTGTCAGCAGGGTGCTACAGCATACCATCACGCCAACGCCCTCTTTACTACAGTTCATGTCTGCTTATGGCTAAATTTAGCATAGAACTTTATATATATTATATATAGGCCTATATATACACATTAGGCTATAGTTATATAGGTCTATAGGCCTATATACATATATAAAACCCTTATATACTGTACATACAGGGTGCGCCAAAAAATACCCCCTCTAGGTTTTTTGCCAATATCTTGGCCAAAAGTAAGAATTTCGAAATGAAATTTTGCAGTCTTAAAGACAATTCATATAATACACATGATGGCAGGGTGAAAACCGCCGCGGAGTTAGGGGTCTTTCTTTTGGCTCCCATTGTTAAGTCTTGTTTGCACATCCTAAATCTACGTGGATGTAGTCTTAAAACGCTGGACCCAAGTCTCCCTCATCAATGCTTAAAGTGTGGAAAAAGAAGTGCCTGGACGCCCCTTACCTTTCCAAAGAAGTCTGTCTGTACTTCGGGCTTAACGACACTTTTTCATATCGAAGATGATTAGTGTCGGAGGCAGAGTACAACCCATCACTCCACGTTTATATTGCGACCGAGCCACCCGCAGTAAAGATCCGATGAATTAATCTCTGATAAACCGACCGGGAATCGAACCCGGGTCGCCGGCGTGGCGAGCGGGCTACCAACTCACTCGGCCACTCAGGATCTCTTTCCAAAGAAGTGCCTGGATGCCCCTTATCTTTCCAGTCTGTATACTGGCCAATAAGTGGCAGGACGGCGTTCTGGTTTAAAATAAGTGCATGGACGCCGTCCATGACCGTCCTGCCACACTGTAAGCCCTCAGTCATTTTGCTATAGTTCTCATAATGCTGCTGACTCAACAATCTAGTCCATACATATAAAAATGTTAGTCCCTTAATGCGAACCATGATAAGAAATCGTAGACCTATAGCACCAATCCAGCAGAATTCTTCCTCTAGCAGAAAGTATACAGTATATATTCACTATATAGGCCTACTGTCATCTGCACCATAGTTAGATCTATTTTAATTGAAAACTCAGCGAGAATCATTCTTCCAGGCAACAGCAAAACGCAGATGGAGGCCTTTTTATTAGCTTACTGATAAACCATAGTAGTGCAGTAGTACTGTAATAAGGACAATTCATAGTCATATGCAGAGATAGAGATAGGCTATATAGAAGGATACATGACTTGAGCACAGGGGGTGATAGGAAATAATAAGATATATACGTGGTGTCACTCATGGCGAGGCACGCACACACATCGTCTCACTCTATTGGCTCCACTTCTAGGAAGGCCGTGCCAGGCACCAATCGCGCAGACATGCAGGATATTATTGGCTGTCAAATAGACACTATAGAAACAGTTCAGGTCTATAATCCAATGTAAGCAAGGATGATGCGCGGTCCAGTCTGGATAAAGGAGGGTACGATAGGTTAGTTAAGAGCTTAGTAGTTAGGAGTAAAACAGTTGCAGTTAGAATTCAGGATCCATAGCGATTCATCCCTTAGTCTCAGCCCTCTGTAGCTGTCTAACAAGCACTTAAGTAGGATAGTCTGTTCTGGGGTTTGAAGATAAGAACGGTGTCATTTAGGCTGAACTAGGATTATAGGCCTATCTGGTTAAAGTGTTACGACGCAGACTTATGCCTGTGAATGATAGATATCTGAAATTGCTATTCTATTCGAAACAGACTGTGCTGAAATAATATTTTATATGAAAACATATTCTCGAGTTATCATTTCTAGTTAGGCCTCAACCACAAGTAAGTAAGTGAGCTAGTTCATTCCCCGTACCTCGCATATTATAATAGGGACCTCTGACCCTGATATCCTTATGGATAGCAAATCATGATAAAAATAATAATAAGCCTATTATCATTCTCGAAAGAAAAAAATTGAACACTTCTTAATCCAATTCATAAAACCCGTTCGGTTTATTTACAAAATATTAGAAAACTGTACAGATTTCGCAGAATAAAATTATTCAATCATTCGATTAGATTAGACCATCATAGGCTGTATACGAGTGGAACACTGAGACAGTAATAAATCGTTCTCCGAGTCTCCGAGTATAATCGTAAAAGCATCATAAATTAATTATTAATTATTACTATGGTAACAGCAGAAACCAATCAACGAAGTGAGGTAATCGGTCGTCGTTTCCATGGAAATGCCCTGTAGGTCTACAGAAGGACTCCGAAGAGTAACCCTTCCCTCCGTCGCCCCCTCTTTGTAGACTTTGTAGCCTACCCCTCCGCTTTGCCCTCATTTGCTCCACTGGACGCTCCTTCTCAGTGTTAGTTTTTCAATAACAAACAGGACTCATTGCGTCGCACGAGTCAGAAACTGCGAATGCTGCTTCCAGCATCTCTTAATCCGGCCCTGCAGACAGATATGCGTGGGTATAGTGGTGTCTCAGCATTTTGGAGCACTTGCATGCGCACAAAAGTTTTGTGTAAAAAACGCGATAACTTTCAGCATAGCGTGGGATGTCATGCCCATGCAGTAGATAAAAAAATATTAAAATGCAAAAGATTTCTGAAATTCAATATCCATTATCCAACCATGATCAATTGACCATAATGCGGTAAGTGTTTTTAATAAACTCACAACTTTCCTCAATGTCTTCAAATCAATTGCTCAAATAATTTAGCACTATATAATACAAATAAAAATTATACACAGGGCTTAATAGAACAGTTTCACACAGCATATGCCTAAATATAACTTCAAAACAATTACTTAATTTGAAAGGAATTTAAGAGTAGGCCTAGTTTGGGTAAACTTCTGTTATTATGCAGTGCTAAGTCAATTATAAATTACATCAGTTTGTGTGCTAAACAATGCATAGTTAGTGTCCTTTATTGGCAATAGCATATTATTAATGTGTGACATGAATGGCACAGCAGTTTGAATCTCACCATGCAGCCAGAGATTATACCTCGCACGCTTTAACACAACAATAATGTAATAATTATGTGAACAGTTAGCAACATATTGACAAAACGAATGTGTTGTTAGATATCGCCATAAATCCCCAACATGTCACTGCTTCGTGCTGTGAATATGACGTTGGCATTTGCATATGGATCCCATGTATGTTAAGCGGTATTAAACCTATTCATATACAGCATGCTATATGGTAGGCCTAATACTTAGTCTTAGATAGCATAATAGCGCACGCCGCACTGACAGACGTAGTCAGACAGCCATACCAGTAAAATATGATTACTAAAGCAAACGGCCGGGGTTTAAAACTTGCCCTGTAGTTGGATTGCTGCATGGGCAGCATGGTGCCTCAACTTTAAAAAAAACTTTTGACCTCGAAACTGCGCTCGGAAACGTTCTTATAAGAGGGCTTAATTGTATTCAAGCGTGTTGCCTTGAGTCTGAAACCTTTTCACCTTTCACGAAAAAAATACGAAAAGTGCGCCTCATACTGATATGCAGGAGATTGCCACAAATGTAGGCTATACGCACGCTGTGCATATTGGCATACGCAGCTACACGCGAAAGTCGAAAGCGATGATTTGCAAGCGAAAGGTTTTCAAACGAAAAGGTTTCCAACGACTGCCAAGGCTACATGCCTCTTTATTTTCAACTACGCTACACTATAAAGGGGAAAACGAAATATTAGATATGAATAGGTATTTGCAATAACTAGATCTAAGCTTGGTTCAAATTATTATTCTTTGCCTAACTAAAAATTATAGTAAATTGTCAATAGGACCTACATTCGTTAGCCTACACATTTTAAACTTTCGAAACATTTTCTTTTGGGGTCAAATCGGGTCTCAAGTAAATAGCAATTTTGCAAGAATGATTTTAGCAGATTAAGCAAATTTTGCGATAGGCCCTATCTTCATCGACTGCTAATGTTTAAATTAAGTTGCTATAACAGTTACGCAGAAGAACTGACTTTATTGAATTTTATATATTCATATTTTCTAATTCTTCGTTTTCTCGTTCACAGTGTAGGCTATAGGCCTAACATCGCTAAGTTGTAAGATGTAGGCTATGGGCTAGGCCTATACCCACCCGAAACAAGGAGGCTTGTTATAGCCTATAAGCCTACTATTCAAAAATCGAAATAAAATTCTCGGAATTGATGTATTGCCTAGAAAGCATCCATGATGCAATTAACACCGTGTAAATCGTTAGCGTAACATCGCCAGCGATCTTACATGTAGCCTATAATTATTATTACGTGAGTAGATAAGGAACTGCCGGTATGAACCTCACTCATCGCACATTGACCTCAACACCGACGCAGTGAGTTCACGAGTTACATAATTATGAGACGCCCAGTTGTGAGAGCAATCTTACGAGCAGCATTCCCATGAGCATCATCATGTGAGAACGGTGTTTCATGGGCAAAGAAGGTGACGAAAGTAGTATCACATGAACGCAAAGAAACACACGGCGTAAGAGTGGACAGCTTCACAGAAACCGTCGTTGCACATTGGCGTAGTCTACCAACGGAAAAAGGTTAGGGTCCCATTTCAGTTACATTACCTACATGTACACTGTGTCCGGAAAAAAGGGACCCATTTTGTAAATATGAAAATAAATAGTAAACATTCATCGATTTTTACAATTCAAGCAGCATTTTAATCCTGACATATTTGTCTAATATTGGAGAAAATATAAAATTTCCAGTCACAATGATGACGTCACAATGACGTCATTTGCATTAAAGTTCATTTAGCCGGCCAGTCATGCATGGTTTTGGTTGGTATATTGGCTCTTGGTAAAACGAAGATCCATATCATCCATTCAATAGAACCAGAAGTTAAAATAATTGCAGCTTATTGCAGGATTATTGTCTGCTACATGTAAAATTGATGCCTGATATCCGGGAATACTTGGATTAATCAACATTTCAACAAGATGGCGTTCCAGGCTCCAGCTCACTGAGCTCGTTAAACTGTTGAACTGCACATGTTGACTAAGGAGACTTCGGATTTCATTCCTCCTATAATCTTTGGACGCCAAGCGACCCGAGTTTAAATCCAGTTGAGTATAAAATTACGAGACTATTGCAGGAGATGGTGTACAAGACAAGGAAAAGAGACATCGACGAACTCAGTGAGCGAATTGTTAATGCCTGGGAGGATTTTGATAACCTGGTTATCGATGCTGCTGTTGGCTATTAGCGCGACCGTTTTGAAGCTTACGTTGAGGCCAAAGGTGTACACTTTGACCACAAATTGCAGTCGGACATAATTCAGATATAAAAATAAAATTAAACTTACATTTATTATTGATAAATTACATCATAAAAATATTGAAATTTTGGATGATTTTGCACATTTATCTCTTAAATTTGACTTTTTGTGCAAATGACGTCATTATGACGTCATTATTTGTACTGGAACTTTCATATTTTCACAATTGTTAGATAAATATGTTAGGATAAGAATGGTCTTTGAATTGTTAAAATCGATGAATATTTACTATTTATTTTGATATTTACAAAATGGGTCCCTTTTTTTCCGGACACAGTGTACATTCACCCTTTCACGATATGTCATTTCATGCAGTTTAACACCTACGATAAAAAAATTAATAAATTCGTTGCGACAGTCTGGGATCCCAGGAGCCCCGGTGGAACTGGTAGATGCTACGCCACTGTTGTCACATGATATATCCAGTCAATTAAACTGTCACGTTTGAGTCTGTCACCGTGTCACGTGTAACCTGTCCGGCACACGGTCACGCATGAAGATGTCGTTTCATATGCAGGGTCAGATGGTCCGACCTCGAGAAACTGCGGTCACAGGTCTTGCAGGTGAAGGGCTTGACCCCTGTATGCTTCCGGTAATGTCTGCGTAGCTCGTCGGAGCGACCAAAGCGCCACTGACAGCCTTCCCATGTGCATTGGAATGGCTTCTCACCTGTAAAGGCAACACGTTTACACACCTGTATTATAGAACTTCTCTGAAACATGAAAGTAAAGATAACGCCCTTGTTACTACGCATCTGCATTGTGGAGCGCGGTGGTGTAATGGGTATGTTCGTTGTCTTGCAGCCGGAGGGTCGAGGTTCGAAATTCGAATCCACCTCAAAGCCGCGTAGGGACCTTGGGCAAGTCCTTCACTCGCAATTGCTCAGCGCTTCGGCATGAAACTCCGATTCGGTGTACGCACTGTAGTCTGGAGCACCTCTGAGTAGTGAGCTCGGAAGGGTGCTATAACAAGTGCACATGCAAACAAATATAATCATAAACACCTCGTAAGCCTAGGTACGTGTAACACATTTGTCTACATGGGCCTATAGGTCACAAATAGCTTGTCAGCAGCACATATAGGAATAACAGGCATTAATTCAAACATATGGACATGCATGAAGAGACCTTATTTACGAATTGGTGTAAAGAAGAGGTAATTAATAATGCCTATAAATGTACATGTATATGCACACAGCAGAACATTATTTCCTGATGTTAGGCCTATAAGGTTTTTGCCAGTATCTTGTTCAAAAGTACGAATGTTTAAATGAAATTATATTTACAGACTTAAAGGCAATTCATATTTTAGTCTACGTAGGATCATTAGGATGGCCAAATTTCACCAAAATATTTCAAACAAAACAAAAGTTATTTCACGTTTAGTGAATCCATTCACTGTTTTTGACGATTAAAAAATATTTGGTGAAATTTGACCATTGTACGTAAAATTAACATGAATTGCCTTTAAGCCTGCAAAATTTAAATATTAATTTCAAATTTAATTAATTATCAATAAATTTTAGCCGCTGCTTTTGAGTTTATTGTTGCAACCCTCGGCTTCAAGAATTATGCTTCTGCGGTCAAGAGTGCCACAATAAGCTTGGACATATCTGGCATATGGTATTGTATTTATTGCTTTGCATGACATTGTATAAGCATAACACCGAACTGCATTGTATACCTGTCCGGTATTGTATACATTCAAATTGTGCAACGCGTTCTCTACACAGTCAACACGGTTCTTATAATATATTCTATTCTGTTCTGTCCATTGTAATTCTCTATTCTTTTCCATTTTATGCTATTCTATTCTATTCTATTCTATTCTATCAAGACATATAGAATATAGAATTGTATTTGTTCTATTGCATTCCATTTGATTCAATTCCATTCTATTCTATTCTATTTTATTCTATTTTATTTTATTCTATTTTATTTTGTTCTATGAAGACATATAGCATTATATTATTAGCCTATATTTATTCTATTCCATTCTATTCAATATCTTCTATTCTGCATCTATACTAAATTGTCCATTTCTATTACATTCCAGCGTTTGCTTGCCTTTGTTGTGATGGATAGCCTGCCACATATCTTAACCACAGTCTAACCTAACCTATTTTAGTCTATTATAGTCTATAATAGTCTAGTGACTCTAGTCTATAGCTTTTTCTTCCTACATATCACTTTTTCTTGTTATTTAGGTGCTCTCATTTTATCTCATCTTTGTGCAGTGCTGACAGGTGATCAAAGAAAGCCTGTCACAAACACATTCATCGTCTATATATTTTTCTGTCGATGTACATGTATTTTATATATATATATATATATATATATATCATGACTAAGTGGGGAAAACACGTCGTTTAATTGTGTCCATTCAAATCAACAAGGAATGCACCATATTTATTTACTGCACTTTATTCCTGCTTTTAAAAAGCCTGTTGCGTCTGTCAATGTATTTTAACTAAGATAAATTACCGTGTAT
>OX243816.1:19549927-19632115 GCA_945859605.1 Lumbricus rubellus | reverse complement strand
ACGGGAGCCACCGGTTCCCTCGCCGCCGCCCTTCCCGACTGGAACAGCCCGTGCAGGGCCTGGAACCGACTGGGGGCCTTGACGGGGATATCATCGGGGGTGGACGGCCCAGCGGAGTAGGCGCACGGCATCGTCGTACGGCGGCCGGGTCGCGAGACGAGGCGGACGGCGAAGGGACGCTTGAAGCGGGGCAGGACGGAGTCGCTGCGGTCCGAGTCCCAGGACACGGCCGACGAGGACCCGCTGGAGCTGGAGCTGTGCAGCGTGTCGTTCATGTTGAGCCAGGCGAGATTCTCGACAGGGTTCGAACCGTCGTCCCTCTTCGTGTACGGCGTGGGTGAGATGGGCGACTCGTCGATTTCTGGACCGTGGTGGAGACGGAATGGAAAGACGGAGGAGGATGAGGAGGAGGATGGGTCTGCCATTCCTGATGTACGGAAGGAGGATTCGCAGGTGGTGGTGCGAGACGAGGATGGAATCGGCGATGAGATGTACTTCATCCACGAGCTGCCGCTGCTGTCCGTGTCGTCGAGCTTTCGGTATGACGTCAGACGAGGTTCGTTCTTCAGGTAGCGCTCCATCTCGAGACAGTTCTGGAAAAGCAATACACAGACTATGATTGATCTGCTGATCGATCAATCTGTAAATCGATCGATCGATTGATTGATTTGATTGGTAGATCGATTATAGTCTCATATTTAATCAGGTCTTATCAATTCTAACTTTCTTGTCAAAAGATCTTATGCAAAACATAGGAATCGTGGCTTCTAAAGCGCCGTTATCACAATGCACAATATATATTAACATAGGCCTATATATATATAATATATATATATCGGTCAATACTCAATAGGCCTATATATAGGCTATAGTCGCTTTGTATACAGTTAAGAAATCCAGATTTTTCCCAATTGCCGGGGTTGTGTTGCCAATGTTTCTTCGGGCAAGGTTCTCATTTCACAACTCTTATAAATTCACACAAATCAACGTCTGAGATAATTTATGTAAATCGATCGATTGCTATTTTTCTCCAATTCCTATATACATTGTATGTCTGCAGTGCATGGCAATCTGCAGGTTAATTGGAACATACAGTCCAAGGTTTAGACCTCAAGAACGTCAAGGTAAAAAAAACTGCCTGTATGTGATACAGCGTACAGCAGCACAGTTGAATTATTTAGGCTATTCCATTACATATGGGTACAATGGTACGTAGCCTATAATTCAGGTAGGCCTAACGTAGAATTTAAAGCAAGCTAAGAAGGGAAGGCCACAGGATAATCTCAATTGCTGAAGTAAACTCTCGTGCATGGTGAACAATATCAAAAGCAAAGCAGACGGTAAAGAACACAAGAGGGAGAGATAGGCCTAAATCAGATAGGCCTAAGCCTGGCCAATGGTTAAATATATATCTGACAGAAGGGACAACGGGCTGCTTCTGTAGAATGGTTGCATCTGAATTCAGATTTGAATGCTGGAAGGAATAGAGATTGCTCGAAAATAAGGAAGGGAGCTGGAGTGTAACTAATCTTTCAAGGGTTTTCGACAGCAGCGGAGGATGGAAAATGGATCGGTAATTTTGATAGATATATTTTGGAACAAATTCTACTTATCAGAGTGGGGGGAAACGATGAACTATATTTTGGAGGCAGAAAATTCCCCCAGTGATCGAGTGACCTGTTAAATGCATAAACATAAAAGGAGCTGAGTCATCTAAAATGTAAAAAAAATGCGGAATAAGGTCAAATTCACACGATTTTCTGTTTGATGATCCAATTATTTGACTAAGAATTGGTCGCAAATCTTCAAACGTATATAAACTTATGCTCTCATAAGCTTTTATTATGTGAACGTGTGCGTGCGGCTATATGCACACACAGTCATAAGAATACAAATAAATGCGTCAGCTCCGTGTCGTTGCTCTCTCTCTCTCTCTCTCTCTCTCTCTCTCTCTCTCTCTCTCTCTCTCTCTCTCTCTCTCTCTCTCTCTCTCTCTCTCTCTCTCCCTCTCTCTCTCTCTCTCTCTCTCTCTCTCTCTCTCTCTCTCTCTCTCTCTCTCTCTCTCTCCGTCTCTATCTGTCTCTCTCTCTCTGTGTCTTTCTCTTTCTCTCCCTCCCTCTATCATTCACAGCCTCTGCTGCCCTCGTCCATGCTTTTGTTTGTAGCCGCCTGGACTAAATGTTCTTCGCTTTATGTTGGCCTCATATAGGCCTACAGGTCCGCTTGAATTCCTTGGTTAGAGTTCTTCGATCTGCAGCACACTTGGTTGTTGGCATCTACCGGTATTCGCAGGTTTCTGCTTTTGTGAGTTACGAAGTCCACTGCATGGTTCTTATTGCAGCCACGCAAGAGTTTCATCCATTGCTTGTCACTGCATACTGTCAGATACTGCATGGCTCAAGCCTCAAGCTCCATCCTACACCTATGTACAGTAAGCTCTTTACTCCGGCTGTTTCTCTGGGCCGCCGTTCGCTGCGTGCGCTCAGCTGCATACCCTTGGCGACTTCCTCGTCCCTTTTTACGTACTGCGACTATGCAGCAAAGAGCATTTTCGATGGTGATTGAGCCATCTGGAATTGCCCCCCTGCTGCTCTTCGTTCGCTTCGTCGTGACTCTGCTAGGCTTAGCTCTTTCTGTCGTTTTCTCAAGACTTTTCTCTTTGATCAGGTCTGGGTTGGGAGAGCCTTGGATTTGAGATCTTGAAGAGGCGCTATATAAAGTCATGTGATTGAGTGATTTATGTGACTGATTGATTTATGTGATTGAATTTGTTTTTCAATACTACACGCGGGAATAATAAAAAAAGTATATGGAATCCTCTCAGTATATTCTTATGTAAAGTTATCATTTAAGGTTTACTATCATTTGGTCGAAAGTCATTTGGTCGAAATCATTTGGTCGAAATCATTTGGTCGACAATCAAAAAGTCGAACGATCAAATAGTCGAATGATCGTTTGGTCGACAATCAAAAAGTCGAACGATCAATAGATCGACAATCAAAAGGTCGACAATCAAAAGGTCGAAAATCAAAAGATCGACATTCAAAATGAAACATGTTTAAGAGAATTCCGACAATTTTACTACAAGTGCGCACACTCAAACATACATGCACACACTCCGACACACACTCACATACACACTTGAACCACGATCAGTCTGTGAGAGAGGGAGGTTCTGAACTACAGAAAGTGATATGAAAACAAAATTAATTATAGCCAATAAAGCAAGGAGAGTGTATAGATAGGCCTAACGGACTGTAACACGAAGGGTGCGAAATTTTGTCAATGCATCGGAACGATGAAAAGGTCGAAGTCAATTATAGACCGAACTGAACAGGTCTTAGCTGGACAACTTCCGCCTGCGGGAAAGAAGAAATTCACGGAGTGTGCTGAACGGCAGAAGAGAGTCGTTGCTGAGTATGGAATGCGCCCGAATATGGACTATTTGAGGGGGTTCCACGACAACTGGTCTAACGACAACTCGTCTAACGACAACTCGTCTCCGGACAATTGGTCTAACGACAACTGGTCTACAGACGAATAATATTGATGAAATAGAAGCTGGATTTATGAAAATGTGTTTTTAGACTAAATGGAAGCTGGATTGATGATTTTAATTCATGTATTTCAACATGCACCCATTTCTACTTCAAATCTAAAAACACCTTCATCCAGCTTCTGTTTCTCGCCTGTTATTTTAGTCAATCCAGCTTCTATTTCAGATAGAAAAATACCATCATCCAGCTTCCATTACTTAAGCGATTTTCTTATCAATCCAGCTTCTATTTGAGATCTAGAAATACCTTCATCCAGCTTTTATTTATCATGCGTTATTTTCGTCAATCCAGCTTCTATTTCACCTGTAAAATAACCATCATCCAGATTCCATTTCTCTTGCGTTTTTTCATCAATCCAACATCCACTTCACCTCTAAAAACTGTCATCCAGCTTCCATTTCTCAAGCGCTGGATCAGTTGTCAGTAGATGTCACGAGTTGCCCTTGCAAATAGTATTGGGCCCATTGTTGTAGACCTATGCATTATATACCTATATTGTGTTATGTCGTATATAATAGTATTATGTGCTTAAATGACAGTTAGACAATAGTATATAGATATACTTGTAATAATCTAGCTGATATAATTATATCGATGGTCGTCGATGGTCGTTGGGTCCAAAAGGTGTGTCGGGGGTAAAGGTCATCTGTCTGGAAGGCAGATAGGCCTATATAGGCAAGAGAACGGACTGTCTGGGGGTCAGTCGTCGGAGGTCAGTCGTCGGAGGAGAGTCGTCAGTCATCAGTCGTCGGTCGGAGATGCGAAGTGGGCATGCACGCTGAACTTTACTGAAGGAAATTCGAGCGTAGGACAACGCACAACGGTGCAAGAAGGTGCATACTGGGCACAACGGTGCTACCAGGCGAATTCGGAGCACAACGGTGCTACTACAAGACGAGGACGGTCTAGAAGGGGCGGACGCTTTCCCGCCATTTTCTCCGTCGCTTTCCGCCACTTCGTCGCAACTTCTCTACCACGTGACCACGTCTATGCTAGACGTGGGCGGTGTCTGTGAGAGCGGAATCTTCTCCGCCACTTCTACGACCGAGGTGGGCGGTGCCGGAAGAAACGGGCACTCCTCTACAAGACGCGACCAGCGGTCGTAGCTGGAACGCCAGCAGGACGGGAACTCTCGACGCTGGGTTCGAGAACGGACCAACGGACGACTTCAGAACCAACCAGACCAGTGAGCCGACCGAAGCCCTTCGCTGCGTAACAGGACTTCTTCACACCTGCAGAAACTGTCTCCATGCGAACGGAAACGTGAGTGGGGGCGAAGTTTTGTTGGGGGGTCTGGGGGAGGGCACGACCATCGATTAGGGCTCTATAGGCGTAGCCTATAATTAACGAAACTGTTTTTGCTATATATGTAACTATGTCTTTTAGTTTAATTTCAGTTGTCTTTTTATCTGAATAATTTTCTAAACGAGTTCATGCTTTGTTTTCTAGTATTTCGATGACAATATTCTAGACACCCTTTCCTTAATAGGCTAGGGCTAACTCGCCATTTAAGATAACTCATGACAGTAGACCAGTTGTCGTTAGACGAATTGTCCGGAGACCACTTGTCGGTAGACGAGTTGTCGTTAGACGAGTTGTCGTGACACCATTTGAGGGGAATTGGTCACAACCTTGAGTTGCAAGCATAGGCAAATAGGCCAATAGTGACATTTTTTATATGGACAAGCTTTATATATAAAACTAGCTTTATATATAAAACTAGCATTAGCATTGAATTAGCATTTAATTAGCATAGAAATGATAAAACTTGTAGTAAAATCGTCAGAATTCTTATAAACATGCATGCTTCATTTTGAATGTCGATCTTTTGATTTTCGACCTTTTGATTGTCGATCTCTTAGGCCTATACACTCTCCTTGCTTTATTGGCTAATTAATTTTGTTTTCATATCATTTTCTGTAGTTCAGAACCTCCCTCTCTCACAGACTGATCGTGGTTCAAGTGTGTATGTGAGTGTGTGTCGGAGTGTGTGTATGTATGTTTGAGTGTGCGCACTTGTAGTAAAATTGTCGGAATTCTCTTAAACATGCTTCATTTTGAATGTCGATCTTTTGATTTTCGACCTTTTGATTGTCGACCTTTTGATTGTCGATCTATTGATCGTTCGACTTTTTGATTGTCGACCAAACGATCATTCGACTTTTTGATCGTTCGACTTTTTGATCGTCGACCAAATGATTTCGACCAAATGATTTCGACCAAATGACTTTCGACCAAATGATAGGATACCATCATTTAACCAGTAATATTTTTCTGAATATGACAGAACTCCCAAAACTTTCTAGCTGCTTGGTGACACATTTGTATACGCCTGTTTGGAGTAGTAAGGCTGTTATGTATAGACTTCATGTGCGAATGAGTCGTCTGCACTTAACTCGGTCGGCTTTTACTGCCTTTTACAATCTTTTATCGTCCAAGCAATACAAGTATAGCTATGCATAGGAGGAGGTATCAGTCATGGGAGTATTTCGAGTCGTATATATAATAGGGGTTACTGAGTTCTAAAGTAAAGGGTTGTACATGTACGTGTGTGTATGTGTGTGTGTGTGTGTGAGAAAGAGAGACAGACAGACAGACAGACAGACAGACAGACAGACATAAAAAACAGAGACAGCAACAGCGCCACAGACAGACAGATATAAAGACAAAGACAGAGAAAGATACAGACAGACAGACAGACAGAGACAGACATACAGAGACAGAAAGATACAGAGACTGTGTGCGGGGATTTTGATTAACGTCGTGGTAAAAATCAGCTGTCCGATTAGATCAGGCATAGTGTATAGGCACTATAATAGGCTATCTATTTTATAATTTAGCCATCCAACAGTCTGTATATAGGGAAGGAAATGGATGGTTTTAAACTTAACGTCCCAATTGCAAAAGCATCTGTTGTGTGGGTGTATTTTTGCTTGGGGGCTTCCATGTTCAATCTACCCAATGAATAACTTCGGAATTTTTGTTAACTAATACCGCGGAATTCAGTGGCTGGATGGTTGTAGATTTGAAGTGGGCTATATGACAAAAGAGGCCGTTGCCCTCGAAAAATTTTGTTTGGCATATTACAACACTTTTTTGCACGGAATTCTGAATTCAGTGCATTTTTTAAAATGGCAGCAAAATACAATGCGAAATTCAGTGTATTTTGCTGCCATTTTCAACGGATACACCTGCCCTGAAAAGGAAATCCCCCAAAATTTCTGCTCATGAATACGCTATATATATATATATAGTGCTTAGGCTACTCTGCTCAGTCTGCTGTTTACCCAAAGTCCACAGCGTCTTCCTCACGTCGCCCTTTTTTAACAAAGGATCTGAGGTCGACCGAGTACTCGCCTGTATAACCGAGTACTCGCCCGTATAACCGAGTACTCGCCCGTATAACCGAGTACTCGCCCGTATAACCGAGTACTTGCCCGTATAACCGAGTACTGCCCGTATAATCGAGTAACCGCCCGTAAAACCGAGTACTCGCCCGTATAACCGAGTACTGCCCGTATAATCGAGTACCCGCCCGTAAAACCGAGTACTCGCCCGTATAACCGAGTACTGCCCGTATAATCGAGTACCCGCCCGTAAAACCGAGTACTCGCCCGTATAACCGAGTACTGCCCGTATAATCGAGTACTCGCCCGTATAACCGAGTACTCGTCCGTATAACCGAGTACTCGCCTGTATAACCGAGTACTCGCCCGTATAACCGAGTACTCGTCCGTATAACCGAGTACTCGCCCGTATAATCGTAATAGGAATTTCAAATTAATGTATATATAGTGCCACTTATATGAGCTACTTTTGATAGGCGCTCCCGACCGAACACACTTCTCATGCACTGTTATATATATGCTTCGAATCCGTAGACTTTGTATCATCGGCTACCAATGTAGCCTATAGGCCTATGTCGCCATTCTTCAACTGTAGTTCACCATCTTGAAGAAAGTGTCATTAGCGCTCATATAATAGCCTAGTGACTGCAAAATAACTGACTGGCCATCTTGGGCTTTGACTGATTTAATGACAGAGATATTCGACATCAACTGTCTATTTCTTTTTTGAATGTGAGTATTTGACTTAATAATAATAATAATAATAATAATAATAATAATAATAATAATAATAATAATAATAATAATAATAATAATAATAATAATAATAATAATAATAATAATTACGACGATTTATATGGCGCAGTAACACATCCATGCCGTTACAAGGGCGCCTTACAAAAACAGCTACACCGGATAAGCCCTTGCATCAATAAAAGACTATAGGCCTACATGTAGGTAAAGCCTACTTTTATATTGGTGTAAGGCATACATGTATAGGCCTACTGTTTAACGACACGGTCAAATCAAGTTTACAATTAGTGTCGCCCTCCTCCTTTCTCCAGACTTGGGACCGGCACTGCCAAAGTACGAGCAATGGTGGAGTTTTGCTCATGTGCTCCGTGGAAGGTTCTTCTATAGGCATATATTTGCAGCTGGTGAACCATATGTGTTGGGCTGTAGGTATGTATAATTGTGGTGAGACCGAATACAACAAAACCTCGGTTCTGGACGGTTGAGGTCCGATTTGATGGAACAGCTAGGTCACTATATATATATATATATATATATATATATATATATTGCGCCTCAGAGTAGAGATCTTGAAGGGCGCTACATAAACTTATGTGATTGATTGATTGTTATTGCCTATACGTGGTAATCCCTTCGCTCTGACCCTTCGCTGTAACTCTCCGCTATAATTATATGCCCATCTGGAACTGACCTGCTGCCAACTGTCTTCGAGCGATGCCTGCGCCGAAAAGTATCCGGTGTCATGGACGACCTGGAGCTCCCGGAAAATGCCTCCGCTCGGCAGGAATGACGCCATTGCCGGAACTACTTTCGTCCCCACAGACCGGGGCTCGAACCCCCTCTGAACGTTGGCTCCCTCCTCACGATGCTCGCCGCTCTATGATATCCACGATATCTATGATATCCATGTCCAACAGATCGACGAAGGAAGAAATGGAAGAATCAAACTCAAAAGTGGTAATGTAATGTAAATATCCGCCGATCTAATGGCTCCACCAGTTAGCACTGTTTTCGTATATAACACGAACTCTTAACCTAAGAGATTTTAGTATTGCGCAGGGCTTGAACTTTAAGACGAAGTTAGTGCCTGTCCACACAAACGCTATCTTAAGATTCCACTCTAATATTACGGATCAAGCGACACCTGCACGGTGTAAACTTTCGACCAATCACAGACGACGACGCAACGTATGATTTCAGTCGGGCGAATCAGAGACGGCGACACAACGTTTTCACCTGCGCCTCGTTCTCGTTCTCGTCGTCTGCTGTTTAGTTCGTCTTGGCATTGCTGCTGCTGCTTTGCGTGTGAAAGAAGCCTGAAAAGACGTCATCAGAGACACACTGGGCGTGGGGGTGGGGTGTGGGTAAGAGGGGGAATTGGCTAAATATAGAGGAGACGGAGGAGGAATAGAAGAAGGAGGATGGGGTGGACGAGCAGGTTTACGAGGCAAGTCACGAATTTGAGGTCATCGTTTCGCATCGTTGAACTTACTGAGAGGCGCTTTTCACAGACTAAGGAGTAACGAATGACGCTGGAATGGGGGGGGGGGGGGGGGGGAGCGCGCTTGCAACGCATGCTTCAGCGCACTATGCATATAGCATATTATTGTATTACATGTAGGTATATTTATTGGAGTAGAAATGGTTATATACACAGTTACACATGTATTTCTTATGCTATAGCCCACGTATCTGTCATATACGGTAGTTATGTATGGGCTTATATGCATAGTTGATATATATATATATGTGTATATATATATACATGTATATACCAGAATGCAGACCCAGAAAACGGAGAGGATGTATCTTCTCATCGGTCTTTCCGTTTTGCAATCTGACGCCTGTTTGTTCCAAAGCCATAGGAATTATTGCTCAAGCTCGATTCTTTGCCATAATTGCACCCCCTCTTTTACGGAATGCCCTTCCCTCCACCCTGCGATGGGCTCTCTTCTCCCATGGATCGTTGTCTCCCACCCTCTCTACATGTCTCCCTCCGTCCACCCATCCCTCACTCTATCCCTCTATGTAAAATCATGTAGGCCTAAATAATAATTAATATATAGGCTATATAATTATGCCGAATATCTATAATACGTATTGCACAACTATGTGTATAATAATTATATATATATATATATAATATATAAAATACATAATTTATTATAAGGCTATACATGTACTGCGTATAGCTAGCCTATAAGAATGCGAAGCATTGAATATCTGTAGGTTGGTCTCAGTCAGCCGTGAAAAAGACCTTTACCGAAAGCTTTTGCGTTTCGGTTGGCTGAGTAAGTTTTCACAGAGGGCCTTACATGGACAATAGGCCTATTATACATTCACGTTCATTCCGCCATTCGATGATGCGTGTGTGTGTGTGTGTGTGTGTGTGTGTGTGTGTGTTTGGATCGTAAATCTTAGTGTATATAATTTCGGTATTAGATATGTATAATATATGGTTGAATCATATATATATATATATATATATATATATATATATATATATATATATATCATGATGATTATAATTTTATGTTTTATGCATGAATGCTTCAGAAATGCGCCATACATTCGCATGCATGTACATGTAGGCCTATAGCCAATTATAATAGTGTACGACGTTCAGGATATATAGCCATAAACGGTATCGAACTATCGATCATGGTATCATATCATTCAAACGCATGTGATGATTCAAGAACAGAGAGATTTGCACCAAATGGGCCTAAAACAACAGACGTAGGCCCTATGAATATAAGCTTACAATCGTGCACTGCCACATGGAAACTCACCACTGGTCGCACCCTGCCAGTGCCAGGCCCAAGCCTGAATAAAGGAGGAGGGCGACACAAATCATCTTTGATATGGCAGTGTCGTTAAACAGCAACAAGCCACTGTCAAGCGGACAAGCATAACACAGGCAGAGGATGGACGCATATTATAGAAGCAGACTGTGCACGAAGCAACAGCTTACAGCTAGGCCTATTAATAGCCTTCCCTGTAGGTCTATGTAAGTTTAGGAAAGTAGGCCTACGAGAACTTAGCTGATTAATTGGCACACGCGTGCTGTATACTTGACAGACGTATGCAGGCCTATGACAATTAAAAGGAAGAAGCCTCATTTCTAAAACTAGGATGTAGGCATATACATAATTATGCTGTCATCTGACCTTGCCGACATTTTTTTATAAACCAACAGCATACATACAGACCTTATAAGCCAAGCAAATAGGGGCTTACAGCCTTACAATATATATATATATATATATATATATATATATATATATATATATAATATTACTATGTAGATGCATGGTTTCAGACCCAATCGAGGCACTCGCGATCAGATTACGAACCTCCGGATCATCATAGAAAAGGCAAATGAGAGAAGTCAGAATCTCTACTTTTGCTTCATAGATTTTACGAAAGCGTTCGACATGGTGCAACACGGTCAACTGTGGTTGTCCATGCTGGACATGGGGTTTCCCCCAACTTGTCCAACTATTCGTGCCCCTAGAATTATATAGTTCCATGTCCCCTTTTTGCGAAACTGAGAAAAACGAATTTTAAGATTTGGTGACGAAAATGTTTTTCCCTGTTTCATTGATGGCGATTAAATTTACATTTTCGGACAACACTGTTTTCCCCTAGTATGATCGTAATGTTTATTTTGATCATAATTTAAATTTAATATGAGTAATTTATATATAATTATGGCAGGGGTGACAATTTTTTGGACATAGAGCAGTATAGCACGCGATTATGGACACAGAAAACCATACGATTGCGTAGGCTACATGTACATTGTCTCCACTAGCAATTCTGTTATGCAACAATCTTGAAGCGACGTCGTACTGTCATATTTCCGTTTGGCTTGAACTTTTTCACAGAATACTATTATATTTCTTAAAAGCTATCCTTTTAATCTTAGATTCGCACTGCCGGTTAAAACAATCGTCTAAATTTCGCTTTTTTGCAAGTTTTCCTAAGCCACATCGACTGGGTTTTAAGCGTCACCATTATTTCTGTCAACAAGTCTGGGTCACGTGTTCTAATCTCTCACTGCTATTGGCTATGGACTTAACGCAGTATAGCAATAGCTCACGCATTCCTAAATCGCTGTGTATTTTTGAGGACATAGAACATTGTCACCTAAAATCACGTGACACAAATTACACTTGCTATTGGTTGTGGACATGTGCCTTTATAGCTTTGAAAAACCTTAAAAATTTATGGACATAGAACTATTGTGCACTGGCATATGAGCTTTACAAAGCGTTTCCAGTTAAGCTAGACGGCTGAGGACATAGCCCAAGTCACCGCCATAACGGATATAGCGTTAGGTTGATTTTTCAAAAAAGTGGACATAGTACTATATAATTCTAGGGGCACGTATTGATGAACCTATACAAACAGCAGCGAGCAGCTGTTAGGACATATAATATCACCTCTAACTGGTTCCGCGTTAAGAAAGGCGTTCGGCAAGGTTGTAACATCTCGCCTTGCCTATTTAACATTCTGGCGGAACAGGTAATGCGCAAGGCGCTTGACGGGTTCAGAGGGGGCTTCAGAATTGGAGGTAGGACCATCAGTAATCTTAGATACGCGGATGACATACTCTTGATCGCTACATCACCAGAGGAACTCCAGGAGCTCGTCAATCGTGTCGAATCCGCTGCCAAGGAGTACGGTTTAAAGATAAATGTTTCAAAGACGAAGGTTATGACCAATACCGATAGGATCCTCAGGATTTTTGTCGCGGACAGTGAACTCAAACAAGTGGATAACTTTACATATCTAGGCAGCAAAATCTCAAGCGATGCAAAGTGCTCAGTCGATATTAAGTCCAGGCTGGCCATGGGTATGGCGGTCATGGTGAAGCTTACGAAGGTCTGGAAAAACAAGTCTATTAGTACTCAAACCAAGCTTCGTTTGATGAAATCCTTGGTCTGGTCAGTTGCAACCTATGGTTGCGAATCATGGGTGCTTAAAAAGGCGGAGGAAAAGCAGATACAGAGTTTCGAGAACAAATGTACCCGTAAGCTTTTGCGCATTTCTTGGACGCTCAAACTTACCACAGAGCAGGTTTATCGGCTTGCCGGAACTTCACCAGAGCTCTTGGGTTCCATTAAGGCTCGCAAACTCTCCTATTTCGGTCATACCATCAGGATTCCCCAGGATTGCGTGGGAAAAGCCATTATGCTGGGTCACGTGGAAGGTTGTCGACGCAAGGGTAGACCGCGTATTAGCTGGATTGACAACATTCTTGCTTGGTCCCGTCTTTCCGGATCCAATCTTCTCGCCGCTGCACGCGATAGGAGGCAGTGGAGAGCTGTAGTCCATGCATGCGACCAACCGTCGCGCAGCGACGTCGGTGATTGACATGACATGACAGATACATGGTGCACGATAGGCCTATACTGCAGGACCTAATTCATGGGCGGAGACCTAGGGGGGGGACAGGGGGGGACGGTCCCCCCAAAGAATGTGGTGGGGGGGACGGTCCATGTATCCGCCCCCCCCCCCAATCGTCAAGTGTTAGAACATGGACACTTGATGAACACATTGCAGGCGACTGACGTTACAATTTTAGAAGGAGATTTTCGAACAAATTACTAAAAAATCTGTTCAACGCAATAAGAGCGATGCCATAACAGAACCGGGATACTTCGTCTCTTTTTGAAAACACCTGGCTTGAACACCCTTAAATTCTTTCTTCGTGAAGCTATATAAAAGTAGTAAACTTACAGAATTCAAATAATTTGGCTTTACCCATCAAATATATTAGAAAACATTGAACAAAACATCGAACAAATCTCTTGATCTAATAATGAATTAAGTTTAATTTGAACTTATCCAGTGTAGATTCGACAAAATAAGATCGGTTTATTTCAAATCTATAATTCAATTACAACCAATTAATAGTATAGTCATTAAAACCATCTAATTTTCGATTCGCTCATCCACTTCCATCAAATCCCTAAATCCTTCCCATCTTGTTCGTCCCCCACAAGACTGTAGCCAGTATTTGATTGGGGGGGGGAGGGGGGGAGTTTGTTCGGCGCAGAATTTAAGACGACCATTTTGTAGTCATTGAAATTTCTGAAAACACCTTTTTTAGTTGTCACAGTTTCTGGAGATACCTTTTCTTTTTTTAGTCGTCAAAATGTCTGAAGACAACTTTTTTAGTTGTCAGATTTTGAAGACACCTTTTTTTAGTCGTCAAAATTTCTAGACACATTTTTTATTTGTCAAACTTCTGAAGACACCTTGTTCAGCTGTCAACATATCTAAAGACACCTTTTTTTAGTCGTCAAAATTTCTGAAGACTTTTTCTTAGCTATCAACATTTCTAAAGTCACTTTTTCAGTCGTCAAAATTTCTAGACACCTTTTTTAGTTGTCACATTTCTGAAGACACCTTGTTTAGCTGTCATCATTTCTAAAGACACCTTTTTTAGTCATCAAAATTTCTGAAGACTTTTTTAAAATTTCAACATTTTTAAAGTCACGTTTTTAGTCGTCAAAATTTCTGAAGACATCTTTTTTAGCTGTGTTAAGATTTCTGAAGACACCTTTTTTAGTCGTAAAAATATCTGAAGATTTTTTTACCTATCAACATTTCTAAAGTCACCCTTTTAGTCGTCAAAATTTCTGAAGACACCTTTTTTTAACTCTGTAAAAATTTATAAAGACACCCTTTTTAGTAGATAAAATTTCTGAAGACTTTTTTAACTATCAACATTTTTAAAGTCACCTTTTAGTGGTCAACATTTCTGAAAACACCTTTTTAATAGCTCTGTTAAAATTTCTGGATACACCTTTTTTAGTCGTAAAAATTTCTTTTTTTAGTCGACAAAATTTTTTGGCCGCTCGTCCGTCCCCCCCCAAAGTTCGGACCAGGTCTCCGCCTATGGGACCTATACGCAGTGCGATAGCGTATGCACACATAGGCCTATACAACATCACCACCACCACTACCACAACCACCACCACTTCTAATTCAACCACCGCTTCCACCACTTCTACCACCAGTCCACCACCACCACTTCTACCACCACTTCTACCACCACCACTTCTAACTCCACCACCACTTTCACACCACCACTTCTACCACCACCACTTCTACCACCACCACTTCTAACTCCACCACCACTTTCACCACCACCACTTCTACCACCACTTCTAACTCCACCACCACTTCCACCACCACCACCACTTCCACCACCATCACCACCACTTCTAACTCCACCACCACTTCTAACTCCACCACCACTTCTACCACCACCACCACCACTTTCACCACCACTACTTCTACCACCAACACCACCATATACTACTACTATAATAGGCCTACAACTATACGTTCCTTAACACAGAGGTGCTTGGGATGCAACCTAAGCTCTTGCCAGGAGCAAGTGTTTCCAGCTGAGCTTTGAGATTCCCCTTTGTTCTTCTTTGTTATTCTTGCGTATGTATTCCAGGACAACCAGTGACACCAGTCCTGGAATACATACGCACGTTATTGAATAAGCAACGCCTAGCTTTTATTCAGCCGTCTTCGGTAGCAAGTTTCGAGTTTCTAACTGCGAAAGTTCAGTTGTCGTTCATTTCGCTAGAGGGAGCCAGTGAGAAATAGACTGCGTTGTTTATTGTGAGTAGGCTGGTCATTTTTCTGGTCTTCATTGGCATTCGCCAGAGGACGCTTTAGATCTCACTGTAAACGCTAGAGGGCCATTGAGTTTAACTACACTGTTAACTACATTTGTTTATCATTATATTAGCCTACCAGAGCCTTCTGTAGTTCTATTACTTATCATTACAGGACTATAATTGCGTAACAATAGGGCCAAGAGCTTTGGTCTCAAGACCAAGACTTTTGGTTCATTACCAAGACTAAGTCAAGACCAAGTCTTTGAAAAATTAGTCATGCCCAGACTTATGCCTACCAAAAAAAGAGCAAAGTAGAATATTCCTAAATGTTTTTTTTAATGAAACCATATTCTTTTTCTTTATTAAAGTAAAACAACTCTAAATAGAGCCCTTTGCCCCACGTGCTACCTACAAAAGGCACGATGAAATAGGCCTAATCAGTACGACGGTGAAAACTGAAAGCCAGTAAAATTATCTGACAAATCCCAACATCATTTGTTTGTCATGTTCTCTAATATTTTAGCTCTGCCAGTTGAAACTCAACACCGCTTGCCATTTGTTTTCCTTTTCTAGTGTAACGAAAGAGTTACGGTATACATGTACAGCAACTAAAGTTTTACTCAATGATACTTATAACTTTTTGACTAGAGCTCGCCACTGTTTAAACAAGAGGTTGGATGAAACTGAAAGTAAGACTCGGAAACTTAAAATTATAATTGCGTGTGTTACTGATTTATGCAGATTTACAAGTTTCACGAGTGCAAGAGTGCCTACAACCTAAAAACGGCCCTGAATCCCTTCATCAATTGGTCTTAGTATTGACAATTGACAGTTGAGTCTTGGTCGACTTTGAGTCTCAAGACCAAGACCTTTAAAGACGAACTTGAGCACACTTGATACACATACCTTTGTCTGCAGGACAAGACTGCATATGAGCAGATTATGAACGTCTAGCCAGTAGCCATGTATCGGTAGGTCTATTTAGAAGAGCGAGTGGGAGATTGGGAGAACTATAAATAAGAGTTGCTAGTAACGACCAGAACATACTTAGGTACTATCATCATAGTATCATGGAAATATACTGCTTAATAACAATAGCGTCTTGTTCCAGGTTGTGGCTATGCTGATGCACATTAATTTAGTTGTATGTATATATATACATGTGTGTGTGTGTTGGCCAGAGTGGCTTCTTCTCTCGTTCCAGATGGTGGCATGGTTAGATGCCATTGCTTAGATGGCGATAACAAAAGTTCATATGCAATGCTCCGACACATGCTTTAAGGCCAGTCTCTATCGAACTGCTATGGAGTTGCAAATATTCTCTGCCTTTTAATACCAGACATTACGTTTGATTTGATAGAAGCCAGCTGTTATAGGATTCGCACATAATTTGTTACAGAGACTTCTTGAACGCCCCTACCGTAATCACTGATTAAATTATTGTCAGTAATTACTTGCACATACAATGTGGTGTATGCAATACAACACAATAAAACTGCATTTGATATTGCCTCCTTCCATCCTAAGTTTAGAATTGTACTTGAACATACAAGAACTAATGACAAAGAGCAATTGTTATGAGTCAAGGACTTGCTCAAAGTCCATAGACAGGAACGGTCTCGGACAAGACTCGAACCCATACTCTCTGCACAGTAGACCGCTAACCAATCGGCCATTGTGCATATTAAAACCACCACTAGATTATTAAATTAAAGATTAAAAAACAATAATTAATAAAATGAATTAGAACGTAAATACTAGTAATGATAAAAGAGTTTAGTTATAAAGTTTAAATAATAGTAATAAACTGCTTTGATGCTCTCTCATCAGCTTATTATCACTCACAAAGTCATGAAGTCTGCGAATTTCTTCAGCACCAAAGAGTCAAGAGTAAAGAACAAGAACTCCATAACAACGACTTTCAATCACAGTTTCTGACTTGAAATCATTAAGAAGGCAAAATTTGAAACATGGTACCGTTGTAATGAAAAAGTTGTGCAAACCTTTTGAATACAACATGACTTAATTCGTCAATATGTTGACATGAGTGGTTAGAAGAAAATGTAAGCACAAGAATAAATCAAAGTTCTTTGGTAAAAGGAGCGAATTTGTCTGTAATTTTGCAATAAGCCTCTACAGAATAACAATATTAAAAAATGCAATAAAGTTTGCAAAAACACGGAAGGCTTTCAGGGTGAATATTGGAACGACTAAAAAATCCATTCTTGATCTTGTAGCAAGAGTAATATTAAGACAATTACAGATACGGTACTGTTTGTCACGAATTCCACAAGCCATACAATACATGCATGCTAAAACTGTTCCTGTGGTCAACCACATAAAACCTGCAAGTTGAGTTAAGTTTGCCACACAGTGTCGCTACATACATGCAGTTTTCCCATAATTCTGAATTAAAAAAACATAATCAGACATTTATAACACGGCTATTTGAAGATGATCATATGTGCTGCATAGATGTGGTACGCAGCAGCAATAACAGTGCTCTTCAAGATATACGTGTGCATTTCAACGTCTTTCGGAGAAATTTCCCTTGCCGCATAACATCCAACTTCAACCGTCCACAGCATTACTCTTAACAGGTCTTTCTTTACTTTCATCCGTGAGCCATGTGCTGCTTCGTTCGCACACACTGAGCCGTAAACACTGTATACAGATGCAGCATTTTCTGGCTTTCATTGCAAAGCATTGAAATGGTGCCAGATGTGGAAATTGAGTTTGTTGAGGCATTGAAACTTAAAAGTTATTGGCCAATCATGTCAAAGAGCCATTAAAGCCATTCATACATGCCATTCCAAGTGGCACTTCGTTAGAAGGTGCCATATAATTTTTAAAAAAATACTTTGCAACAAAAATTAAACTAAATTTGTAGCATCAACTGCTACTATCATAAACACCAGCAAAATTAACACTGCTCAAAAAGCAAGCATTATTATTTGCACAAATGCATATTCATTACCATACTCATCATTGACAACCTATGAACAGCAATGTGTATTCATGGTCAAGAATTGGTCAAGCTAATGAGCATTACATAGCTTACATCACAGTAAGATTTTATAACTTACTGTAATAAATAAAACTGATATGCAGAAGCAAAGTATTCCGCTAAGGGCCAAACCAATGGGAATTGATGAAGCCCTCGATACTGGCAAAGAACTCTGGAACTGCAATTAAAAACAATGCAAGAAACTCAAACTGTCAGTCTCTGTGTACTGTAAGTAAATTCCCTTTCAAGAAAATTTGCTCTACTAAAGACATATTGGCTTTTAGAGACTACATGGCTCAATCACAAAATGTGACAACAGCCACCAGGAAAATTGACAACACTTCCTGTCCTGTTGCACGCTTTTGCAATATACTGAAACAATATACTAAAAGTGAAATGGCAACACAGAATCGCTAGTAGAGATTACAGACATACTTTATTATTGTAGAATTTATGTAATAAATTGATGACACTAAACTGTGCATAAAAGACTTCCTCACAGCCCATACTACCACAACCATCTCACTAGGAGGTTCAAACCCAGGCACTACACAGTCCCAACTAGCAAAGTCACAGATTTCAAATAGATCACTCTACAAGATTAGTTTTACATTTGGCTTTGTGACAAACACTGATTCAGTTCTTGCATAAACGCCGCAAAATCGTCCGTTTTGGTGACACCTGATTCTACGTTGCACATTATTGCGTGCCACATATTTCTTCACCAAAATCATTGAAAAGCATGCGGCGCAGAATGCAGACTTCATGCGAATCCACATTCGTGGACTCGGTTAGTCTTGCCAAAGCCGTCCGTAAATGACAATGCACTTTTTGTGTTCGTCAAAGCGGACAAAAGTCCACTGAGACGCTGATACAGTCTATGTACGATTTCCAGAATCCAGATAGTTTACCAGTTTTCTTCCAATTCGACATTTCCAGCCACTCCCATTCAAACTATCACCACCACCTGCGAGTCAATTCAACACTTTCGAGCAAGGGTGTACTGTCCGTGCTTGGACTGAAATGGTCCAGAGACAACAGTTCAGATTCCAGGTCCAAGTGACTGATTGAAGGTTTTGGTTCGCAGAGCTCTGTATGCATTCCTATGCGACACATTCGGTAGCAAGACTGAAATAGAAAAGAAACACACGGAATGCAAAGAATTGTAAGAAATATTTGTCTAACATGGTATCGATTCTTAAATATTCAGTTGCAAGAATTTTCATTTACAGAACACAGTCTTACTCCGAGATAGCTACATCTGAGGATAGATTGGCAACCAATGACTGCATGCCTATTCACATAAGCAAAATGGTTGCCAATTACTTCGCTAAAATAGAGCACTGAAACCTATCTGCCACATCCCATGATGCAAGGCACTCAGTAAGTACCCGGTACAGTAAGTAATCAACATGAGCTCTAAGTGAAAAGTTCATGTAAATAATTATAAATGAGGGAAAAATATACAGAAAATGAGTAAACTGCAAGTTTGAAAGCAAAGAAACCTGCGTTTCGCTAACCGAACAGCTGCTTTTGAAGTTAATTTGCGTTTCGCACTTTGGCACCATTAATTTTCAAACGGATCCGAACAAAAGCTTATGACATCAAAGGCTGTTTCCGTAGACAGAATTTGTAACATTTCATCTTCACCGTTATAAAAAAATTTAGGTGAATTTTTCCTATTGCTGTAATTCAATAAAATGTCCTGTAATTTACTTACTAAGAACTTGTGTTAATGTCTTGAGTTAAGTACTTACTTACTGAGTACATTGCATCATGGGTTTATAGGTCGCAGCACTCTACAGTAGCGATTTCTTGGGCGGCCATATTTTTTTAAATGATAGGCATGCAGTCTTCGGGATTACCCATAGATTAGTACCCACAAATAACCTATATAAGGAAATCGGCTGAACACTAGAACATGGGAATTGCACTGTATGCTTGAACAATCTTGACCAACAACCTTGCATCTTCAATTCTTCATATTCGATACTGCAACATGCTAGAAATACATGCGCATTGCACAAGTATTAATATGAATTCACCATTATTATAACTATGGTATTTATTCTGTACCAGAAAAAACCTGGATAGAGACTCAAAAGAACATTGCAGCCAGTGGCATAGACAAGAGGGGTTTAGGGGGTAAAAAAAATCATCGGTTTAAGAAAAAGGTTTTTTTAAAGGTTATTTATCCACTTAAATACGAAAAACAAACAATTGTTTGTAATAACAATTGTCTTTCTGTAGCTCACCAATATCCTTGAATCGGTCTTGAATGCCACTATCAATTGTAATCTGTGTCTATGGCCAACCTCTACCTATATAGGCCTACTAAGTGCTAAAATATAAATAGTTTTCTAATTACCGGTATATCTATATGGTTCCATTTATAAACCAGGATATACAGTTATACACTCTACAGTATTTTCTTTAATATTTATAGAAATATCTGCAGGTATAATAGTCCTGAAGCCAAAAGTCATTATTGCATACATGTATCTGCTATGTCTATCTAAAGTTGGTTACTTCTTGGACAAAGATTCGCACGAATGAAGTGATTATCCGCATTGTATATATACAAACTGCTTTTGTTCTCTGTGCCTTTCTCCAGCTAAAAATAACAAGACGTGCCAGATTGATGAACTGCTAACTATCCACTTCGCCAGGAACAGTACACTTTTCAGCACACTGTTGTACCATTGTAAACCACAAAAGAAACCTTTTATTTTTATTTCAAATATTTTTCGTTCAAAAAGGTGTCCATTTTAATTACTCATTAGACTCTGATGTAATGTAACGTCAAGCTTTCATGAGTTCATTGAACTGTTAAAAATAGATATTTCTCATTTTATTTAAAGCAGTACATGTATGGAACCTGATAACTGACTAAATCTCAGCAATGTCTGGTATTTTTAAGGATCACACAAGGTCAGAACGCTGGTAAACAGCATCACTCTTCATCAAGCTCATGTTTATATTTCATTATGCATATACTAGCAGCTATACAGCAGAAAATCCACACATGGAATTAATATAGCATCAGGCGCAGAAAAAAATGTTGTGTTTCCGGTAACCCGGCCGACCCATTTTTACGGCCGCGACTCAAATATTTTTATTTAAAAAAAAAAAATTTCCAAAAAATTTTTTTCCCAACAAAAATCATTTTTTTTCAAAAATTATTTTTTTAACATTTGTATTGACATAACATAAGGGACGTCAACAAAATGAAATTTATAGGACTGTTTCTGGAGCAGTTTTAGGTCCAGACAGTCTAAAAATAGGCAGTTTATACTTGCTTAGAACACATACTTTGATTCAGCATGCAAAAAAGATTAGTGGGGTATACTTTTTCGGATAGTCACTGCATAAAAATATTTTACCAAAATAAAAATATTTTCCGACCTACCTACCCAATTTTTTTTAGCTATGTTACCGGAAACACAACATTTTTTTAGGCCTCATGAAAAAGCAGTCCTATCCATTGCCACAGTCATGCACAAGATCTTCAGACCAAGAAAATCACTAACAATTATTAGGGCTGTATATCAAACATTTGCTTCTGGGTTGAATAGCGGGCCAAGTAGCTATTCGGCCGAATGGTAGTGGTCAGACCAGATACGAATAGTTGGTCAAGTGACATGTCTCTGCATATGCGGCTGCTATAGCAAGTATACTCAGAGGGGCAGAATGATGCAAAAGTTGCATGTACAGTTAACTGTTTACTTCTAGTTTATGTAATTAAATTTACTGAATTGAAACTTCTGCTGAGATTTGAAATTTTGAATGTTGTCGGAAGAACTATTTTGCACACTATTCGTATTCGTTTTTGGCCGAATAATTGGTCCAATTGTTCGTATTTGGCCGAATAGTGATAACCACCTATTCGGTACAGTCAGTGTAATTAGGCATAAAATACGATATTAATTATTCAATTGCGAACCAAGTTTAAATAGATTGTAGATAATTTTCTGTGCAATATTATATTTAATAAGGAATTAAATCATAAACTTCTATATATACAACTACTGAGCCTGGGCCCCTAGAATTCGCCAGGTCCCCGGCAGGGCCCTCTTGGCGGCCCTGAACATAAGAGCCTTATTGCTGAGCTACAGACTCTCCATAAAATTATAAGAAACATAAACATACGTGTCTAAGTCATACATCTAGAATGAATAAGTGAAAAATTGATTGACTGATTGATTGAAGTTCTTCAACACTGCCAACCCAGCTGGTTTAGGCAAAGTCAATTTAGCCTACAGTTTGTTTTTTATGTTCTAATTATTCACACTAGCTTAGCTCCAACTTCCTGCTTATAATATTAGCTATTGTCAATTTGTGTAAAGACTCAGTTACAACTGTACTTGCTAATCCATGTCTAAATTATAAGTTACTTTAACATAACTGGATATTTGTTCCAGCTGGTTAGCTCTCCCAATACTGAAAAAATTCCACAACACTAAGTCCTTACAACCAGCCCTTGACGCTTGCAAGAACTTTGCCTTCATTAGTCAATGGTCTCACATCGGATATTATGACCGGATCAGTTCTTAAATGTGGCCAAGAACTGACATCACACATCATCAGTTCACATCAAGCCAAAGGAACAGCAAGGCTCATTTAATCCCTTACTTACTCACTGCCTTGCATACAAGCACATTTAATCCCAATGTATTTTACGTTAAAAAAACTAGTTAAAACTGCGAGACGTAAGATGACGGCTATCGCAACTCATCACCCCTTCTACAAATGGACTCGTCCATATTGGTTAGCTAACGCTGCAGACCTTTGACCGCTTGAAGGGGTGTCAGCCAATATTGTCTAACACAACGGCTTTTCCAGGTTACTAGTTATATTTTTAGCGGGCATAGTTTGTTTGTTTGTTTGCCCAATAAACAGACTAAACTAGACTAAAAATCAGCCTCAAGCAGCGCCATCGGTCCATAGTCTTATTAAAAGCTGGCTTGATACGAGGTCTAAACGATGAAATCAGCTTAATGAAATCCGATACATGTCCTAAACTGAACCAAAACAAGCCTACAATTTATAAATACTGAAAACCACATCGTCGGCTAAATAAAATGTGCGGAAAAGCTAAAAAAAATAACTGAATCGGCAAAATCGGCCGCGGAACAGCAGTTATCTATCAAAATAGACGGCGGCCGATCATTGGCCGAATTAAGAGAATGATCTAAACCTACTTCTTGCTGACATCAGTCGTCCGCGTTGCGTTCGTCCTCTGAAGATGCGCTACATCCTTAGTCAGACGTTCGTTGTCCTCCTTCAGTTGCTCCATTTTCCCCTCCATAATGAGGCACTCCCGAATCAGTTCGTCCTTCGTCATAGCCTGTAATCGCTCAGCACGAAAGCTTTCGTAGGCCTTGATGAAGTCGCGCTGGAGGTAACTGTCCTCAAAATCATTGTGCCACGACGGCGAATCGCTCAGGGAATCGTCCTCCCCGCTTCCCGAACGCTCTCCTAAGCCGGACAGGTGCCGATGTTTAAAGGGAGGCTCAAAAACTATCTTGTCCTCGGGATTAGTGTCAACTCCGCGCGGGGTTCGGTCGTCACCGTCGTGCTGCTCCATTAGGAATTGGGTCGTATTATAGGGGGCCATTGGCTGCCCCGAAGCGAACCTTTTGTCCCTTTTACGATTAGCCCTGAGGGCCTCCAGTTCCTCCAGCTCCTGCTTCTCCTCCCAGGTCATCTCGACGTATGGCTTCCATCGGTGGACGCGTTGGTGGTGGTGGTGTTCTCCGGCTTTCCGCTTTCGTCGGCACCTCTTCCTCTTCTTTCCGTCATTCTCCTCCTTTCCATCCTCACCTGACGCCTCTGCTGAGGGCTGTCGTCTCGGCTCTTCGGTCAGGGATCGCTCCCCTGCTGACCCGTCGCAGCTGTTTCGAATCTCCTCTCCAGCGGCAGCTGCTTCGGATGGCCGTATCAGCTCCTCCTCGTTGACCTCAACTTCCATAAGCGATCAAAATCGTTAAGCGACCGAATCCTGAAACCGTCTCCAGCAGAATTAAGGACTGCCTATAACCAAGGAATTCCAGAGTAAACTCAGACAACAAAGTCACTGTTGTGGAGACTTCGAATCCAGGTCTGCTTGTCACCAAAGCTTGCATCCACTCCACCGCTCTCGCATAACGAACTGCACGCGTCGAGGCCCGACGTCAAAATTTATAAGCGCTTACTGTGCACATCCGTTAAAAAAATAGTCCCAACGTCTGATATATTTGATCACACAACAGAAATCTGACAATAAATCGTCACAACAGAGACTAATTTGATATTTTGAACCATGGCTACATAACCCACGCCGTTTAATTTGTAAAATACTGGCAAATCTAGAAAATAGCCGCGGATTGATGGATTTGTGCAACGTTTGGTTCTGGCTGTTCCACCAAAAACAATAACACTACAAGAATTACAATCTATTATAAATCTAATCAACGACCCATACAAATATCCACTATTAATTTAAGATGCATAATGCACTTTAAAAAAGTAAAAGTTCGATTTATTAACTATATTTTATTGTAACTTTTCACATTTAAAACAATAATAAAATTTAATTTTCTCTGGAACAGCCTCACCGCACTGGGCTCTTTATCTGGTACCTTGCTTTTCTTGACGTCGAACGCGGAACCAGCCGCGACTAGTATAAATAAATATTCTGAGCGAAATATAAAATCTGTGTAAATATAAAAAAATTCATTATCATTCTTCATGCTGCTGGTCGATACATTTGTATCTAAGCTTTACCCTATTTATTGCCCCGTTATGTTTTAGATTTAGAGCTTATATTTAGGATCTTTGGGTTTAGTGGTAGTTGGTAAGTATGTTGTATCCTTACCTTGTGTATTGACGCATCTTTTCATACTGTTTTAATTATGTATGTCAGCTGTCGAATTTAAACTACTGTTCAGTGTTCAAGAGAGGATGACCAAGATATTTTTCAGAAGTGATTTCATGTCTGCTTCGGGGGGAGTAGGTGGGGGGTATATAAAATGCGCAGGAATTCAAGCTTCTTAAATCGTTAGCACAGCCTAGGGATATTGAAGGCACTGTTTAAAACGTTCCACCCACGTTAATTGGGTAGGACATTTGCTGCGAGGTAACTCACTGCACAGAAAGAAATAATTGAAGAAAGATTAGTGGGAAAGAGGTGCAGACAAAGACCTAGACAAAAGTTTCTGGACGGGATGATAGAGGAGGGATACAGAGAACTTAAGAACATGGCACAACAGCGTGAAAGGTGGAGACATTGGACGTTTGGGCCTGCCACTTGGCCATAGGACCTAAAGAAGATTTAAAACGTTAGCGCAGAATACCAGCTTCGTGTCCAGATTGTTAAAACATCTATGGCAAGCGCAGATCAATATCCGCTTGCCACCATACCAGACAGAAAGGGAAATAGAACGGTTGCACGTTGGGTTTGTATGTGCACTTGTTATAGCGCCCCTTCAATCTCACCCGACTCAGAGGCGCTCCCGAATGCAGAGCGGACACTGCATCGGAATTTCACGCCGAAGCGCTGAGCAATCATGAGTGAAAAACTTGCCCATGGTCCTTACGCGGCGAGGTGGATTCGAACTTCAAACCTTCCGGCTCCAAGGCAATGACGCCACCACTATACCACCGTGCCCCATATTTATATTTAGGATGAGAGAAATTAGAAGACAGCGGAGTGTTTGGATTACACTGTTATTTCTTGCAATGGCCAGGCTATAGGTTTGGATTAGAAAGTCCGAAGATCAATAGGTAGAATAGCTTGAAGGAGCTAATGGTAGGCTCATGGGCACACATGGAGCCAATTCAACCCATTGACACTTGGCATAAATAATGAACATAGAACTTTGTGAGTTGAATTACCAGTACTTACTTGAATACCTCTGACTACGGATATGCACGGCTACCCTGACTTGGTTCTGTAGTCAGAAAGTATTTGTTGTGCACATTTAATATTTTGAGTAGAATGTAAAGTAAAATCGCAATGCAGTGTTGTGACTGGATGAAAGGTTCTATCGCCATGGGCAATTAAATAACAACAAATCATAACAACTTAATACGAAAATGCAAACTTTTCTTCACATGCTGTTTTAACTTTGTCAAGTTTGTGAGCACTGCTTAAATGTTTTTGCATTAAAGTAACAGAAATTAACAGAATATTTTAAATTAAATGTAATTTCAAAACAATATCACAACAAATGCTTACATATACCGGGTAATGGCATGTGGCCCTTTAATAAAAGATATGTAGAATTATGTACCACTCACATAAAAAATTTCTTGTACAATAAAATATAAAATATAAAAATTTATTATATAAAAGTAAAATTTTATTCTGCTGGTACTATTAACCTATTTTCTCAGAACATTGTGGTCTCAAGCCCCCTAGAGGTGCTGCACATGAACCCCAAAACTGTCTACAGGAGTTTACTGCCTTGCTGTGCTACTGTAACTCTCAGCATCTTCTTATCTCCATTCTATATACAGGTCTGACTTGCTTGTCCCTCGAGCTAGGACCACTATTGCTCAAACTCGTTCCTTTAACATCATTGGCAATTTGGGCGCTCCTTACATGGAATTCCCTTCCACGCACTCTGCGTCTGGGACTCTTCTTGCTGTGTTGCTATCTACATCTCTCTTCGTAAGACCTATTTTTTCTTGCAGCACTAGCACTGGCTGTACTGGGAGTGCTACTGAATGGTCATGGCTGTGAGTGGTCTATAGAAATTACTCATTACACTACATTCATAACTATAAGGGTCCTTTAAACCATCTGGACATGGGTATTTAATATCTTTCAATTCAAAACATACTGAAGACTTTACAACCTTGACTGACATATAGTCTAAATTAAAAAACGACAATTTTTACTTCTGAATGTCCCTGAATGTATTGCTGAGCCTATTGTCCACAAGCTTCCAAAATTCAACTTTATTTTAGCTTTAATTCAATAATGGTTTTCCTCTGCTTCTTGCATGAAATGGCTGTACCTTGCTATATAGGGAGAGGTCAGTTTAGAGATGGTCATTTTTAACCACAGGTTAAAATTTCCAGATATCTTGCTCCATATATAACTACCACAAAATTGTATTTAACCAATCTGCAGAAATGTTCTTACGGGTAAGAAAAATGCTATCACAAATTATCACTAAACAACAAGCTACAAAACATTGTTGCATTCTGACCTTGAAAGGGTCAAACAAGAATTGTTCAGATCCTAGTTATCACAGCTCACACTGCAAATGTTTTGCAAAATGCAGATTTTAGAAAAGTGCTGTCAATAACATCACAGACTCACAGTCGATTGCAAATAATTTATGTTTATGTTTCAACTCTTGAAGGTGCATGACGGTTTTTTTCCCTCATTCATTGTAGTATATATAAATACATCTACCTAACTATGTACAGTATCTGGTATTTATATTTGTACAATGTGCGTAAGTATACATACAAGGCAGTGTTTAATCTAGACGTCTCAAGGGGTCAGGAATGAGAATTCCCACCCCCACCCCTTAGAAAAAATTGAGAGGTGCTGTACACATGAATATATGTAGCTGTTGTAGCATATTCCCTCCAGAAAAAGTATATAATTATGCAAGATTTCCTCTGACTGCAAGGCACTGAAGTACTAAAAACTAAAAAGGTGATCAGAATAAAAAGTATAGAATTCTAGAATTTCTTGCATTTGGGGAAGTAACGTACACGATATATTTTTTAAAGACTATTTTAAAAAGGTCGTCAGAAATTTCCAGTCAAAGGGTGGAGTCGGTGTTCGTCTGCCCAAAATGGCCTTTTTTGCCATGCCCATCCAGATCCCTAAATACCCCCTCCTCAAAGCAGAGGGACTAGATTAAACACTGCATACAGTTTAGATATATATTCCTAACCTGTTCACTTTGCTTGATAAAATTTGACCAAAAAAGTGTGAATTTTAAAATTCCTATCGTCATGACACATGACTTTTAAATGCAATTACAACACTTGTCACACATGCTTTCAAATTCGTAACACCTGTCAAAAGCAGAATATAGTCATATAGTGCTTGTCAGAAACACAGCAAATATAAAGTGGTTGGCCATTAGACTAATCAAGCAATAATTATAGTTTGGCAACCAAAAACCTTTAAATACTTCACAAAATACAAAAACTTCACTAGCTATTTAGTAAAAGTTTTCCTAATACTGAACCTACAGTGTTTGAGTCAAACTAACAAACTCGCCTGAGCTAAACCTAGCAGAAAATTTGCACTAATTCAAGTAAAATAAGCATATAATATACAAACATGCGATGCTGTTGGACTACTGTGACTGCACCCAAGTTGGAAGTTACTTCAAACCTTAGGACCATACTTCTGAGGAATTTTTATACAAGCAGGGAAATAACGTACAGGAATTTGGAATCTTGTTTGTCCATTTGTTACTGTAGTTTCCTTCAACAGTCAAGGCTCTAAGCTGAAGCTATGTAACGACTTTGGCCAAGTTTCAGCTGCATGATTGTCTCGAAAAGGCTTTGTATGACGTCTAGAACTGCAATAAAGTTTGTTTTTGCTGCAAGGTCATATGTCAAACTTTGTTCCACCATGCGGCTCTCACCTGATCAACTTGCTGAAATACCCGCCTGGTTCTGGTATCAACTGAAAATTTCATTGCAAAACTCGATAGCTTGGCTCTATTGACAGATTCTGAATGACGTCAACTTTTGAATTGTCCCAGCTTACAATAAATAGCAAGGCTCATACACCACACATATATCTGTCAGAGTCATCGAACATGGTCGCTATAGCCTGTAGGTACTACAATGGGTGTCTTGGCAGTGCACAGTTCTTAAGTTCCTAGTAGATGATGGCAGCTTCATTTATTTTGCTCAGGAGCACTCTTCAATAGTCTAACATCTGATTACTTTATAATTACCCTATAATTATAACAAACAAACATTACCTTACAAAACATTAACTTGTTTAATGTTTATACTAATTGGGAAAACAAAGACATTTTCGGTGCAGAATATATCGCTGTTTGGCTCCAGTAGAAGTTTCATCTTCATATTGGGCTTGCGGAACTTGATGGTTGTGTTCACTCGTATTGTTTTGGCTTTGGCTTGCAGCTGCGCTGGTGAACGTGAATGCGGTCAGGGTTGAATTTTCGTCCACAGTTTTCACATCCAACACGGCTGTCCAGAGCAGTCTGAAAAGCTGCTTCATTCACGGCAGCCAGGTCGTATGCACCACTACCTGTTCATGAAAACCAACGTTATGAAGTTGAGTTTATTGTGCACAATGTTAACACAACATTGATTAGAAAGAACACTGCTTTTAATATTAATAATCATAATGAAACTGAATGGTGAAACTAGTTACAAATAATTAATTATTATTATTGTGATGGCATTTGAACAGAATCATTAACTATTATTTCTATTCAAGTGTCACCTAGATAATTATAGCATTAATAATGTCAAGGATCAATGTCGTAAAGTCAACTTTTGATAGGCTGTCAACTTATTTTGTTTTGGTAGGTGGTGCTACATTATGAATAATAACTCCTAATAACATATATTACCTGGGAGGGAGGCTGCTTTCAACAAAGCTTTCAAGCTTTATTGGTGAAAGTGGGGAACATCATTCTGAATGATTAAGACCAACAGCAACACTGATACGCTTTTCAATTAATTGCACTGCAAAACAGCTGCCTGCCATTCGCCTGCGATCATACACTTTTCCCATTGCTTCCATTCACAGATAACCGTACTTCCTGTTAACCATAATTTGCCTTCTGACATGGGTTGCTGATTTTATGTCCTGGTTTTTCTCTAACACCTTCCACAATGATATGTTAGAGGCCTTATATTTGCATAGAGGACACACTCTGAATAATTTGGATGCAACAAAACGTAACGATTTGAAATTCACATATATATGGAATAAACAGTATCGCCGCAACTTCATTAGAGCAGGAAAACTGCTGGATTTAAACTGTTGTCATATTCTTAAATTTTCTGCCGTCGCGTTGTGAAAATTTTAATCATTTCAGTATTCTATCCTATCATATTATCATATCATTATATCCTATATTATTCATTCATAATTTTATCATCATATCATACATCCTGTCCTATCATATAATGCTGTACATCTAGCATGATGCAACCACAGCAAGTATACACTGAAATATGATGAATCGTTTAGAAATGAAACTTGTGAACCACTTTCACAAGAAGTCAATATACACTGGCTGACACATTAACTCAGGCTAATATCACTAGTTCCAATTTTTGCAATTGCATTTAAAGATGAAAGGGTTATTAGCTTGACTTTAGGCAGCCTGTTTACATTCAAGCATACATTTTTTATTAGCATTTGTATAGTAAATTGGTTTCAGAATATGATTTCCTTATTCAGAACTCTTATAGATTTGATTTTGTACTGATAAATTAAAATGTTTTACATGTCTATATCTATAGCTACTGGTGTACTATCATTCAATGACTCATTTACTCACTACTTGCACTTTTATGTGATTTAAGACATTGCAGAGACTTTTGCATCATAAAATTGAGAAATTCTATCCTTTCCAGACAGCTTCTGCAGTCAGCTTGTATGAGAGTCATGTCTTTTTTGGTTAATTAACACGTTGTCACACAAAAATAATATTTACTCATTCATAGTTTACTTTTATATCACATACTTGGGACATGTTATTTTACGTAAAAATTGTTGATGATAAAGTGATATTAATAGCATTTTTAGCTGAGGTATGTATGATACCCAGGAATAAAAATTAGGATAGCATGCACTCAAATGAGTGCTGATAATTTGTCTGGTGCAAAAGGTGCAGAAAGGGGCAAGTGCATTGAAGCACATGGATAAGCCCTGATGGAGATAAGACTCCTCATTATCTTCCAACTCCTGTGCAAGATGGTAACTGATTGTGTTTTTTTATACAGATAATCCATCAACGACGAACAAAATTCCTGTTCTGGGAATCGGAAAACTACATCTGGACTGGCAGCCATTCATCAAGTTAAAAAGTTTGAGTTGCACGAGTTCTAAAAAATCTGAAAACATTATCCCTCAGATTTGTATGTAGGCCATGATTACACTTCTCAACAAAACTTTTGTGCTGACGAAAACTTGGTAAGATGGTTTATTCCTGAGGAACTTTGTCATATATACTGTCTAAACCAAAATAAAGACTTGGCTCGTGAACCTGCCCTTTGTCTCACCTGTTATTGGCACGATCTCTGGTTTCCTCGGCTCCTCCCTGCGCATATGTGGTGGCAGGCGATCATTTTCCATGTGCCACTTCTTGAGGCACTGTGGCTGGTGGATGCTGATCGATTTTGTGCCGAATTCACGACCGCACAAGTAACAGACAACCGTTCTCGGTCTGACGATCCCTGGGCCTTTGCTTGGTGCGTCTCGTGAAGCATTCTGGTAAAAATATTAATAATATTAATATAATATTAATATTCTAGCATAAATCTTGTCTATTATAGTACACTGAGGAACATGGTACCGTAGTCTAATGAGGCTGAGCTTTTAACATGATAGGTTAGGGCTTAAAAGCCCGACAGGGATTGAAAATATATCAAAATGTCTGTTCCAAATGTGTACCTAACTAACTTGGATATATACACAGACAGTAAGTGCACAGTTGATGGAAAATTGGACAGCTATGGCAGTGACTGGCCACCAACCCTCGTATGGCAAGTTCATGTCTGACTCTTGTTAGCTCAAGGACTGCTGAACATCTCCTTTTTCTTATATTAAAAATAAACTAAATTTTATTACGTTATTATTACCATCAGAAATTTATGCTCAACTGTTCATTAAGACAAGTTAAGAAAAATCTGCTGATTTTTTATTTGTAATTTGTAAGAGATTTATGATTGATTTACAAAGAAATGGTTGTGAACTTACTTTCATTGACTGGCCATTCTTCTGCACTCCAGCTTGCATCTTGTATTCTGTAGGCTGGAAGCAAATAAATTTGCATTGTAAATTACCAGAGTATAAATTACATCCACTACAGTACCCTTGAAAAATATCAAAGGCTCTATAAAACATCCAACTCCATACTATGATGTCCAAGGACAATAAATGGTTATATATCGATAAATGCACTAACATGTTCTTACAATAATTTTAAATTTTTTATCCCAAGTAAAAATGATCCTGCATAATTTTTAAAGAAATTTCCATAGAAAATTGAACCATGTAACTCTAAGCATTTACTAAATCTTCTCAGGTCTTGTCAGACCAAAGTACTACAGAATGCAAAGCTAACGAACGAAAAAAAACCCATTACAAATACTAGACATTAGAAGAGGCATCTGGTATAATCTCCAATGTGCTATCATCATCATGATCGGTATTATTGTTGTGATTATGACATGTACTTTTGTTTATTGTTTTTCGTTATGAAATTTATTCTAATCTTTACCTTAACAGATCTTTCTTTAACATCACTGTTCCCACTATCACCTGAGGCACCAGGAGGCGCTTTCTTGCTGCCCTTGCAGATCCTTTCGTGCACGTCAATACGATCCTGTGCGAATCGTCGGCCACAGTTCTTGCAAGGGACACGATTTTCTTTCGCAGCTTGCCACTGGGCCTCCTGCAGCTCCTCTCTGGATGGGAGCAATAAACAAAGGAACAATGGTTACTGAGGTGCGATATTATGAACACCAATGTGAATGGAGGCTATGTAAGAATAGAAATGAAGAACAATAAGAGCACCCCCTTAAGTTAGCAGTTCCCAAACTGCTGTGGGTCAGGACCCACTTGTGAACATCTTGGCAGTCCCAGCAGGGTTTAAAGTGTGACTGGATGGTCATGGACAGCGTCCACACGCTTATTTTCAAATCTGAATGCTGTCCTTCCGCGTATTATGTCAGCACACAGCCTGGAAAGATAGGGATGTCCAATCACTTCTTTTCTTACAGTTAAACACTGAGTCTTTCTAAATAATTTATTAAAGTTTAGCATTGCATACTAAAATTTGCCTCGTAAATTGGCAGTATAAGTGTTAGCAATTTCAGTTTTCTTAGTCTTGGCACCTTCCCAACAGCAGTGTATGTATGGTCAGTGTACTACTTATAATGCTGAGTTGGTAGACTAACTAGATTAGTTAAGTAGGCTCGATTTCCTAAGAGTAGGAAATGGATGCCACCATTACATACTGGTCAGTAAGTGGTTAGGGAGCTTTACACAGGCGACATCATTTGACATTTTTACACCACTCACCGTGACATCATTTTACATTTTTACACCACTGACTGTGACATCATTTGACATTTTTACACCACTGACTGTGACATAATTTGACATTTTTACACCACTCACCGTGACATCATTTTACATTTTTACACCACTCACCGTGACATCATTTTACATTTTTACACCACTGACCGTGACATCATTTTACATTTTTACACCACTGACTGTGACATCATTTGACATTTTTACACCACTGACTGTGACATCATTTGACATTTTTACACCACTGACCGTGACATCATTTTACATTTTTACACCACTGACCGTGACATCATTTTACATTTTTACACCACTGACCGTGACATCTGCTTGTTCCCAGTGTTCAGAACCTCTGGTTTCTTTGGTCGTTTTCTCCGCTGGTCACGTGGAAGCAGGTTGTTCTGGACTTCCCATTTGTCGAGGCACTGCGGCTCATGAATCGGAAGTGACGCATCGGTGAACTGGCGTCCGCAGATGTAGCAGAAGACAAACTTCGGCTGTCTCGATTGTCTCACTGGTCCACTCTTTGCCAATGCTTTATTGCTCCCTCTGGAAATAAAACATCACCGAAAAATGGACTTACTTTTGAATAGGACTTTGCGAAGGTATAATGCGCTCGCCACTCTCCCTTTTAGGTTTTGAAACCATTTAAAATTGAAAAATGCTTTCATAATTATTGATATAAACAAAAAAGTATGAAATTGGACGTCACCAAGAAATTATACTCAATGTGAAACTGTATAATGTATATCACCATAAATTATTATCCCATTACTACTGGACATCGCCAAAACTAGATATTACTTCTTTTGAGGTTCTCCAATTGGATGCAAAAATAATTAATTCACCTTCAGAAAAGAAACACCACTAGATAATAATGCTCCCTAAATCAAGTATCACCAAAACAATGCTACTTTCTTGAGTGGATATCACCAAATCTTGTATACCCTCTGAAATTGGATGCACTAAATGATGTTCAGTTATATTGGACCTGAAAAGAAGCATAGGATTATTCATATCTCAGTCTTGACTCTTGAAGTTTACTGTCTTGCATACAAGTCTGATGCAAGTTGATGATGATGTGCGTTGTGTGCATGTATTGAACTTATATTATTTAGCACCTTTTAAGAATGTCATAACTGTCGAGCAGAATTAAAGTGCAACTTAAGATAAGCCGAGCATGTTCCTTGTGCTTTTTCTGGCAAAAGAATTATTCAGATTTCAGTCAACAATTCTATTCTATTCTATTCTGTAGACTTATAAAGCACTTCTCACAGAGGTTATTACATATACCCAATATGCTTTGTCTTTCAAAGATCTGAAAACGTACTTAGCCTGGGAGTTATTTGGCATGCTCTGCGACGTCACAGGTGTTGTCTTGTTCATCCCTCCTCCTCCTCCCTTAACGCAGATCCTTTCATGCACTCCAATGCGATCTGACGCAAACCTCCGGCCGCAGTTTTGACAGGGAACCAGCTGGTCGCGAGCTGACTGCGCTGCTGCCTCGTTCCTCGACGCGAGATCTCCGGAATCCCCCGACATCATCGTCGGCTTCTTCGGCGCACGGCGTCGTTGTTCCCTCGGCAGCTTGTCGTTTGCTATCTTCCACTTATCCAAGCACTGCGGCTCATGGATTGGCAGCGAGGCACCGGTGAATTCTCTTCCGCAGATGTAACAAACGACGAGCTGTGGTTTTCGTGGACCGTTCGGTCCACGCACCGTCTTCGCCATCGGTCCCTGGCTGCCATCCGACGGCGGACGCTTGCTTGCGGCCAACGAGTCGGACCCAGAATCCGACGGAGTGGCGCCTCGGTTCATGCTTGCGACAGGCTTCATCGTCACGTCGATCTGATTCCCACGATTTCCACCTTTTTGCGGGCCAAGAGTTTGCGTCCGCTGGCGGTCCATGTCGTTGGAGTTTCGATTTGCCAGCGGCTTCAGCGGATTGCCCGGCTTGCAGCTGCGCTGGTGAACTGCCAGTCGGTCAGGGTTGAATGTGCGGCCACAGTTGTGGCATGGAGCCAGATTCGCCTGGGCGCTCTGCCATGCCGCCTCGTTCCATTGGTCACGGCTGGCTGGTCCAACGCCTGGAAGCATCTGTGGCTTCTGAGGCGGTCGACGCCGCTGCGCCTTCGGCAGCTGGTCATTCTCGGCGTGCCATTTCTCAAGACACTTTGGCTCGTGGATGCTGACGGACTTGCTGCCGAATTCTCGGCCGCAGATGTAGCAGACGTGAAGTTGACGAATTCCACCTTTTATCATACTCGTTCTTTTGCAGTTTTTTTTATTAATTCAAAATCCTGAAAATAGTGTTAAACAATGTAACAGTTTTAACCACTACACAACATGCTCTTTTATACTTGATTTACAGTACAATGTCATGTATTGCATTTTTTATTTACTAAATAAAAGAGCTGTAGTTTCAAATGAAACAGAAGTGCTCTGAAATGTTTATTGTATAATGTATGCAAACAAGAAAATATTTTTAAAAATACGATTTATGCATTAGCATAAGCATATTCGAGGTTTTATACAGCATTTCTAAGCAGTCCATAAAATCTTCTATGGTTCACTCTTAAGATTCTATTTTATTGAATAGATTCCCAGTAACGATAATTGATGTATAAATTATTACATGTGATTGTATTCATCAATACACTAATAATGTGCGTGTTTTGGTAAAACATTGTTTTAACATCTCCATTGTAATTATATTTTATCTGTTTTACATTACATAAATTTAAGTTTATTTCTTTAAAAAAAAATTTATGTGCAATGCAATGCATGCATGGGCTTAAAATGAGACCATACTTCTAAGACGCGATAATATAATGTGTAGTACTACTGCAGCTTCTGTGTCCACCTGGGTAATTTTCAGCTACCCAAACAATTCTCCAAATATTCCCTACTTTTCAGATGCTCGCAAATGTTACGCAGAGTAGCTATGCAGAGTAGTGTCTATCTTAGTGGTTTATCTCGCACCCTACCGTTCGTAACTGCAGTTTCAAGATGCAACAAACTATCTCTCGACGCCGATGTCTTGATCTAAGAGGCTAAGACTAACCTAATATAATTATGGTAAACCAAATTTAAAGCAGGTCACGTAATATAAGCGTCAATTTTAAAACAATTTACGCCTCGATTTGTAAACATGTTTTTGTTTTCATCTGCAATCATGACAACGTCGATCAACCTATAGAATGCTGTATATACGCTGGTTCCCTGTTTTCCATGCTTAAGAGTCGTCATTTTTTACAGCGTTGACTCGATTATGGAGCGGCTTAATAGGCATTTCGATCAGTCTCTACCAGAAACAAAAAAGGCATAATTGCTTCTTCAGATAATAAAATAATTGAGCAGAGACTGACAGACACTTTGACATTAGTTTCAAGATTTCAATAGGTCTATTAGTATTGACAGAATGCGATCTTAATTTAATTGTGATAGCCTATAGGCCTAATGTTTTGTACAAGGTAATGCATGGGTTCTTGTCAGATGCAAATGAACGCAACATTCTTTATTACTTACTTACTTACTCTGAGCCTTCCTGGAATGGCGCTACAGAAAACGTCAAACGTCAATCAGCTGCAAAATAAAACCAACGGCTTCTTGGCTCTTATATTATTACATAACAATAACGATAATGACGTGACTTTGACGTCATCAGTTTATATCGTTGTTCGAAGATATTGCGGTTGCCTAAACTTCATAAATATTGTAAAAATTTCGTCGGATCCATAATCGTGAGCTTTCGATTGTAATTTTTTTCGAAATGAACAGCTTGTGACTGTAGATTGCAATTTTGTCGAAAACAACGATGTCAGAAAACAAAGTAATTATAGATTTTCTCGTCTTCCCTCATCGTCTTTTACATTATTTCGCCGCTAGCCGCATAGGTCACGTGACGGTAGCCAATGGCAACACATTTTTAAAGAGTCGGTTGATAGAGTAGGCCTAACTGAGAATATCTGAAGATGTAAATAATATATTGTAGGCTACTGCATTTTAACATTTATAAAAGCTTTTCGAATATCTCATTCATTCATTCATTCATTCATTCATTCATTCATTCATTCATGATTAGCAGATTAGGCTAACTAATAGCACTTATATATACCGGCTGTCCAGGATACCTACTGAGAGGCGCTACGAGCCCAGCCCTGCATGCAAATTGCTGCAGCTTTAAACAGATTTTTACAAGCGTGTTGACCCCTACCGGTACATACATGTAGTTCCTGGTTAACAGAACACGCAGACGTAGGTCTACTTGTAGGCCTACATTGGTACTTCCTTCACCTCAAGATGCAGAGCGAAGACTTCTGCGGCCAAACATGCCTGGGATGCGGCAACAGAGCTTCCACCATCCCACGCAGTGGTGGCGCCAGGATTTCAGTTTTTTGGGGCTGAATTTTCTTGAATTTTTTTAAGTTTTATCGGCCAACATTTCTGACGACCTTTTTTTTTAGTCATCCGCGGCCGAAATATTGGAAAAAATTTCCATTTTCGCCGTCAAAAATACTGATGACCTTTTTTAGTCCTCATAGCAGCTTTGATTTGGGGGGGGGGGCTGAACGTCCAAATTATAGATTTTTACATGGCGAAAAAAAGGATCGCCTATTTTGGGGAGGGGGCTTAACCTCCTTAGCCCCCCCCCCTGCCGCCGCTACTGATCCCACGAGTAACCAATGGTGATGCCTCAACTGGCAACTTGGGTAGTTAAGTTTTTTCAATCTAGCATTGTACTGTGTAAACCTATTTAGCTGTGACTCGTTCCTTGGCAATCCTTGCCACTTATAAGACTTTTTGTTAGTCGTTTTCATTCTTAGTTTTGTTTTTGTTCCTTCTTGCTCGTTTTTATTCCTAGTTTGCTCTTTCTTAGTCGTGTTTCTGTGCTTAGATTTGTTTTTTCTTAGTCGTTTTCGTTCTTAGTTTTGTTCTATCTTATTCGTTTTCGTTATTAAGTCTTGTTCTTTCTTCGTCGTTATTGTTTTTAGGTTTGTTCTTTCGTTCTAGTCGTTTTCGTTCTTAGTTTTGTACTTTCTTAGTCGTTTTCATTCCAGGTTTGCTCTTAGTCGTTCTTATTTTGTTCCCTCTTATTCGTTTTCGTTGGTTTTTTATTTTATTTGTTTCTGTTCTTAGTTTTGTTCTTTCTCTGTCGCTTCCGTTCTTAATTTTGTTCTGTCTTATTCGTTTGGTTCTTCTTTTTCTTCTTTCTTATTTATGCTCGTTCTTAGTTTTGTTCTTTCTCGCTCGTTTCAGTTCTCAGTGTTGTTCTTTCTTAGTCGTTTTTCGTTCTTCGTTTTGATCTTTCTTAGTCGGTTTTCGTTCTTAGTTTTGTTCGTTCTTATTCGTTTTCCTATCAGTTTTGATCTTTCTAAGTCGTTTTCCGTTTTTAGTTTTGTTCTTTCTTGGTCGTTTTAGTTCATAGTTTTATTCTTTAATATTCGTTTTCGTTCTTAGTTTGGTTCTTTCTTTATTCGTTTTCAACTTTTCGTTTGTTAATTTTGTTCTTTCTTAGTGAATTGCATTCTTAGTTTGTTTTGTTCTTACTTAGTCGTTTCCGTTCTAAGTTTTGTTCCTTGTTAGACGTTTCGCTCTTTGTTTTATTCTTGCGCAGTCATTTTCATTCTTAGCTCGGTCTTTTATAGTCGTTCTTAGTTTTGTTCTTTCTTAATAGTTTTCGTTCTTGCTTATGCTCATCCTATTTGTCTTCGTTTTGCTTTAGTTTTGTTCTATCAATCTATCTTATTCGTTTTCGCTCTTAGTTTTTGTTTCTCTCCGTCGTTTTTACTCTAAGTATTGTTCTCTCTTACTCGTTTTCGTTCTTGGTTTTGTTCTTTCTTAATCGTTTTCGTTCTTAGTTTTGTTCTGTCATATTCGTTTAAGTTCTTAGTTTTATTCTTTCTTTTTCGTTTTCGTTCTTAGTTTTGTTCTGTCATATTCGTTTAAGTTCTTAGTTTTATTCTTTCTTTTTCGTTTACGTTCTTAGTTTTTTTTTCTTTCTTAGTCGTTGTTCTTAGTTTTATAATTTCTTATTCGTTTTCGTTCTTAGTTTTGTTTTTTCATTGTCGCTTTATTTCTTATCGTTCTTTTGTTTTCGTTCTTAGTTTTCTTCTTTCTTAGTTGTTTTTCGTTCTTATTTTTGTTCTTTCGTATTTTTCCTTAGTTTTGTTTCTTGATATTCGTTTTTGCTTTTGTTTTTCTTAGTCTTTTTCGTTCTTAGTTTTTTTAAATTTGATGTTCGTTTTCGTTCTTAGTTTTGTTTTTTCTAAGTCGGTTTCGTTCTTTGTTTTGTTCTTGTTTATTAGTTTTTGTTCTTAATTTTGTTCGTTCTTAGTCGTTTTCGGGGTTTTTTCTTATTCGTTTTAGTTCTTAGATTTGTTCTTTTTTATTCGTTTTCGTTCTTGGTTAGTTCTTTCTTAGTCGTTTGCATTCTTATAGTTTGTTTTGTTCTTCCTTAGTCGTTTCCGTTCTAAGTTTTGTTGTTTCTCGGACGTTTCGCTCTTCGTTTTGTTCTTACGTTGTCATTTTCGTTCTCAGTTCGGTCCTTGATACTCGTTCTTAGTTTTGTTCTTTCTGTTTAGTTTTCGTGTTCTGTTTTGTTCTTTCTTAATTGTTTTAATTATTAGGCCTACTTCTGCTCTTCTTATTCGTTTTCGCTCTTAGTTTTGTTCTTTCTTTGTCGTTTTTGTTCTTAGTTTGTTTTTTCTTAGTGGTTTTGTTCTTAGTTTTGTTATTTCTTAGTCGTTTTAATTCTAAGTTTTGTTATTCGTGTTGTTATTCGTGTTCGTTCTTAGTTTTATTCTTTGCTATTCGTTTTCGTTCTAAGTTTTATTCTTTGTTGTTCGTGTTCGTTCTTAGTTTTATTCTTTCTTAATCGTTTTCGTTCTTATTTTTATTCTTTCTTAATCGTTTTCGTTTTCAACTACAGTACAAGAATTCGTGATGTTATACTGACACTCTCTTTGCAAATAATGATAGGCCTATATTGCCCTGAATTTGTAGCCTACGATCTTTGAATCTGTACGAAGAAGTGCTTTTACATGTAGATTTCTTCGCCATGTGGCGCTATATTCCTAAATCCTAATGAAATACAAAGTGGAACTGGGCAACTTCTAAGAAATATGTATGAAAATTACCCATGCATGTTCTTAATAGGCTATCCTGCTTGTCATTTTCAAGTTCTTTCTAAAAAGTTTAACCGTGACCATTGTGTTTTTGCCCTTCCTCAAAAATATTTGTGACGCACATGGACTTTGAGGCCTGTATGATGAAGGTGAATAAATCAGGCCTAGTAACAGCATATAGGCCTACTAATGAACTGGACCTAGCGAGGTATCGAACAAACTCTTAACAGAAGTTCTAAATATAGGCTATATAACTGCGTTTTGACAGTTAGAACTAATCAATGTACGAACAAGCAATAAAAAAATCATGTGCTTATTCAACGAGGTCTTTCTCACCCACCAATCTCATCCACAACCTCATATAAAATGTTAATGTGAAAATCTCACTTGGACGTATAGGCCTACATAACCAAGTCAGGCTGGGTCAAGTCAAGACGCTTGTAGAAAGAAACCGACAGCTATAGATACGAAAGAGACAAAGGAGACAGAGAGAGCTACAGACAGGCAGGCAGGCAGACAAACAAACAGAGGAGAAAAGACATAGAGAGACAGAAAGACAGACAGGGAGGGAGGAAAGGGAGGGAGGGAGACACAGAGACAGAGACAGACAGAGAGACATGCCTAGCCAGGCTTGAACAACGTCAATTAAGTGAAAGAAAGGGGAGCGCAGAGAAGAAGACAGGCATTATCAGATGAAGGTATATATGACCGTCTACTGAAGAGTAATTTAAAGGATAGAGTGGACACTAGAAGTCACTCGAGCAGATTTAGCTTTGAGGGTTTAATAAAAAAAATTGTAGCTCATCTCTATGTCCGTCTATCCACACGTGTACGTCTGCATCTGCTTAAGCTGTATCCAAGTTACCATAGAGATTGTCGCTATAGCCTACATGTTAGACACTTGGCAACTCTGTTGACTATGCAATTAATCTGATGGGCTGTTCTTGTTGTTGTTGGATAGTCCTCTCGTATACAACGTCAGCCATGATGACGCAGCAGAACCGAGACAGCATTCCTGTATTGTCCGTGCTTCAGACGTCAAGTGCCGCACTATAATAATTTATAGTCTATGGATGCGTCTGCAGACTAATAAGTGGTACGTAGACCTATAAGCCTCTTATTCCTCTCAACCGTGCACAGAACAAGAAATACGTTATGACGGTTATGTTATAATAATTATGGACACTCAACGCAAAATAGCATACCACATTCATCGTTATTCTTTCTTCCTTGTAGTATGAGCCTCCTTTCTGCTCCTCCTTCCTCTTCCTCGACCACTGACGTCACCTTCCAGTCCTCCATCCTTCACCAGTTCCTCCACGATTCGCCTTCCGCTGTCAGTCACGAAGCCATCCAACCAAGAGTTGGGGTTTTCGAGGTACCTCTCGTACAGCTCCCGTCGTATCTTCTCGTCCACCGTCTGTTCCTTCCACTTTCTGTCGAGCAGCTGCACTGGCTTCCCGGCGTCCTCACGGATTCCGCAATCGATGTTCCACCTTGTCCCAATTGTCCTATAACTGGTCTTGTTCCTGACGGACTCGGAAGGACGGATGTCTTCAAGAACCTTCTTTCCCACTTGCCTTCCTTTGGTCAGTTGATCCAACTGTCTTGGATGTTGACCTTGGACGGAGAGATCACCTCTGGCCAATGAGTCCGATTCCCTGGAACCTCCAACGTAATTGTTTCCTTTCGTCAGGCGTTGCAAGGTGTTCCTAGTTCCAGTCGTGAGGTCATTGTCCATCGCAGCTGGACCGTCATCTGCAGGGTCTTCAATGAGCGACGTGTCAAGGTCATGTTTATTGTCCGTGGGCGTCTCATTCGCTTTAAACTCGTGAAGAACCTTCTGGAAGGCGGCGCTCGGAAGTCTTCCGATCGTTTTCGTCTCGAATTGAACTTCGTTGACCTTGATGGCCTTGATGTGGTTCTCGAAGGTCGTCCAAGGATGTTGTCCAGCCGCCACCGACGCCTGGTCCTCTTCCACCGAAACACCCGAAACGGTGGAACAGACGGAGGAGCGCGGAACAGCGGTCCGCCGGAACTGGAACCGCTGAAGCGATGACCTCTGACTGCTCGACCTTGACGAGGTCATCGTCATCGAGGCTGCAGAGGTCAAGGTCGACGCCGGAGTTCGTCGGTGCATCATTGCTTCAATATATTATAATCCAGATTCTGTTTCGGCTTCCGCTGTGTTTCTCTCATGCAAAGTCTGAAAGTTGTTCCAGTCGTTTAGATTTCTTCAACTCTCTCCTGTGTTTCACCATTAGACACTAAAATTAATGGTTGATAGAACAGCAACACTGTAGTAAATTGACATCTTGAAACCAAGACGCGGTGCTTGTAGCACTAAGTCTTATTGTCATTCTGGGTCAAGGTGTCTGTTTTGACTGTATGCTCATTCTGCAATTTTCACGCAATAATCCATAGTAAAAATCTTGTGATCTTTTAAGAATCGGTTTATTTAAATCCCGTCTTCGTTCCAACAGTTTGAAATGCCTTTTAATGGTTGCAAGCACAGAAATAATGATTACTTTTCGACGATTGCTGATGACATCCACAGAATCTCAGTAAGTGTCTGCAAAGGAGAAGGGAAAAGTAAGCGTACAGTAGTTTTCAAATTAATAACCAAGAGGGCTCTATATAAATTAAAAAAGCAACTTCAGCTGTCCAAGTTCATACAATTACAGTTACACTAATTAGCAGGACAGGTAAATGTAAAATAACTGAAGTAATGACAAGTAGACAATACCTTTGAAAGATCACTATCCAAAGTATGAACCAGTGGTTGTTATATTCCGAGTAGCAAGACCTCAAAATGGTTCCAGTCCGACTATCTACATGTATATAGGCCTATCTATCATCCATCGTCTATCTATCATCGTCGTCTGTCTGTTTGTTTGTTTGTTTGTCTGTCTGTCGGTCTGTTTCTTCATTCTTTCTACAGGGTGGGCCAAAAGTATTTGTTCAACTTTGAAGGCCTATAACTTAGGCAGTTTAGCAAGTAAGTGTATGCTTAAGGCATCAAATTAAAGGTCGTTATATCAGCTACAACTGGTCAAAAATTTACATTTTTAGCTTTAATAATAATTGCGTAAAACTACTGTACTGAATATGTATAAGTTTACAATGATTTTAATTCGTCTATCTTGCAAAACACAATACTTGGAAAATTAGTCTTTGCAAGTTTGCATTATTGATAGCCATTAAGAAATCCAAGAATTATTTAGTCAAATAAATATTCAATGTGTCTTCCACAAGCTCGAATGACTGCATGAATGCGACGTGCCCATTGATCTATGGCTCCATTGATGAGTTCCTGTCTGATCTCAGTTCAGCAACGAGTGATGACGCGCTTCAGATGCTCGACGTTTACTATCCGTTCCCGATAAACCCGTTGTTGCAAAGCACCCCAGATTGAGTAATCAACGGGGTTTAAGTCAGGGCTATTAGGCGGCCAGTTATGTGGTTCGATGACTTTTGCTTGTGCCTGGATTATCTTCTTGGCTACAGATCAATTCAGCTACACGAGCGATGTTGTCAGCGGTACATGCCGAACGATGACGGCCAGTAACAGGTTTACGTTTAGAACTTGTACTCGCGTCGATTTGTCTAATTAATCGGTTGAGATTGTTTTTACTCCAGTTTCTAGCAGGAAATTCATTCATCATTTGATATGCATTTAAATGTTTTTCAATTCTTAAAATTCGAATCAAAGTCCTGTCATCTTCTGTTAACGGCGCCATGATGAAATTATTGTTTACGTCAGAAAACAAGGTAGGTGCGGTACACAATAATTATATGGTGCGTAGTGCAGGCTACCGTAATGAAATTTGTCGGACTTATAGCTGATATAACGACCTTTAATTTGATGCATTAAGCATACACTTACTTGCTAAACTGCCTAAGTTATAGGCCTTCAAAGTTGAACAAATACTTTTGGCCCACCCTGTATGTTTTCGTCTTTCTTTCCGCCTTTGCATGTATGGCCTCGAGCCCAATTGGTTCATGAAATCAGAAAATTCAAAATATATAGCCTACTGGTTAGAATCTATAGGCTACTTACCAGGAGTCGCATTGCTGTTATATCTTCTGAGCAATTGCTATAGAGTCAGAATGCAGGCGGGGTATGGAGTCACTACATACTCGCTACGCTATTAATTAAGACATTAAATGATAGCCATGCACTGTTAGTTGCCTATGATGAGCAACACATTGAACAGGTCGTAGCAATACCATTGAAAACAAGGACCTATTAAGCAGACACTTGAGTGGCTCGTAAACATTGGCTGCGTCGTTGCAAGGCGCCGTTAATCCTGCGCTGAATCCTAAATGAAGGAAACGTTTGAAGTTATTCGCTAGTTTCACGAGTGAAAAACTGGCGAGCTTTTTTTAGCACGTGCAATCTTGTATAGGCCTACAAAGATTCGTCTACATACCGTTCTGTTCTGTTCTCTGCATGTCTGTCTATGATTCTTTGTTTTTTTCTGTCAGCCTGTCTCTCCTCTATCTCTTTCTCTCCTTCCGTCTCCATCTCCCTCTCTCCCTCTCTCCGTCTCTCTGTCTTCCTCTTTGTCTCTCTGTCTCTGTCTTTCCTGTCTCTCGTGTCTTCCTCTTTGTCTCTCTCTCTCTCTCTCTCTCTCTCTCTCTCTCTCTCTCTCTCTCTTTCCTGTCTCCACACTCCTTCCTCTCCCACACACTCACTCACATACATGTTCACCCACACACGTCGATATACTCGATCCTGTAAAAACACCTCGGCTATATGCCTATAAGTATAATAGCCTTATACAATGTGTATTATAATTCCTCTCACAGAATGCGAGCATGCACACGAGCGTGATTGCGCATACAGATGCTTGGCTGGCTTGACTTCTGCGTGTAGAGCAGTTTTCAAACGGTGGAACGTGAACCACAGTCAAGTAGAACAGCGCCGGTTGGAGCTAAGTGGTAGGCCTACACGCAAAGTTTAAAAAAGTAAATACTTATTGCTGTCTATAGCCTATGCCCAGCTTTGCTTGATATGCTCTTCTAAGTGCACCATGTCCTTCTTTTCTTTAAATTTTATCCTGGTGCATGCCAATTTTTTTGTTTAACTGCGCTCCTCTACAATTAATGTCAGTTGTGGCTGCATACGGTACAGGATGGCAAGCCAAGGCAAGCGAAAACGTCAAGCAGGGCCAGATAAAGAAATTCGGGGCCCTGTACAGAAAATTAGGGGGGATCTTCGATCGAAAAATCTGACGACCTTTTTTAGTCATTTGGTCGAAATTTCGTCAAAACATACCAATTTTTTTATAAACATTTTTGTTTCCTCGTCTGTGGGGCCCCCTAAATTGTGGAGCCCTGTTCGGCCGAACATGTTGAACATGCCTTAATCCGGACCTGCCGTCAAGCTCGATCTTTTCAGATTAGCCAGATGTGTGCACATGTTTAGGCATACATGTATACCTTCAAATGTAACTGTAGTCAATTATCGTAATAGAACACAATAGTCTAATGTTATCAGTCCTTGAAAATTTTATTCGGAAAACAGGGCACACAGATGAAACAGGAACTGGGAAAGAAAGTATATTAAAAGTTTTTTTCTGTCTCCTCAATTATAGGGTCAATTAAGTTTCAATTAGATGGCCAATAATATTAGATTGCAGCTGGAAGGAAAATGGTTCACTTTAAGAAACGTTTACCACGTTGAATCCATTAATTTAGGGTCATTTTGCTGTATACAACTATACATAGCGGACACCTAACCCCCGCTGCACACACACACAACGCTGAAATATTAACAGAGCAAACAAAACTGCGGGAGGGCAATGTCACATGCAAACAAGGTGAGGAAGATTTTTAAAAAGAAACATTTATGAACTTAGAACCAGGTATATGGCAGCTGGCGGCTAGTCCTCTCCCGTATCGTCTGTTCTGTCCACCGACATTTTACACTACACCTACTCCATTTCATAATCGCGTTTGATAATCAAGTTCATCAGAGCCTCAGATGTACTTAACTCTGTGACTATCTGTTAGCCTACGTATAGTCGAGTATCTGAGTATCCGATCCATTTTGAGACTTGACTCCAGCTTAGGCCATGCTTATCGCTATATATGTCATGGTCAGCAAACCTTTTTAATTGAACAGAATTTAAACGAGGTATATTCTTTTGAGAACATCGACGACAGTCACGACACTTATTTTAACGACTGTCTTTCACTAACATAACATACTCATGTCCTAGTCTCATAATGTGACCGCCGCCTATATAATATTTGTACAGTCATGGGGCGATGTCATAGATTACGGAAAAGGGTCCAATGACACAACAGGGCCAACCAACTTTAGCCGGCTTCACAATCTGGGAGCACCGATTTTTATGATCCCAAGCAGGCCTAATCACAAGGCATTTAGGCCTAAGTCTTTCAAATTAATAGTCAGAAATCTATAACAGAGGATGGCTTTGCAGCTACACTACCATAATTGATGTAAGATTATAACTCGTCTGATGCGTGATGCGTTTGCTGTTCTTCCCACGATTTCTTCTTCGCATTCGTCTGTCCTTTCATGCAATGAAGTTTACCGCAGACACACTTTAAGTTTCTCGATCGTCGGTCTGTCTAAGTTACAAAGATCGAAATCAAACATGGCGTCATCTAATTGGTACAGGCCAGACTCTTCGACGATCTGTACGACTCGCTTCAGCAGCTGACCATCTGCCAGTGTTGCCAGCCTCTGCTGAAGTTCCATAAGTACCGACACTGACTCCCCGCTGGCAGTTGCCACTTCAGGACTTGGCGTCGGATTGTTGTTGCATGGAACCAGCGGATCAGCGCTTTCGAGGTCGTCGGTCGACTTCCGGTTCGTGGATGATGCAACTGGTGGTGGGACTTTTCGAGGTCTTCCACGTTTCGCCGGCTGCTTTGTATTCTTTCCATATCTGCTCCAAGCGACGTCGTCCTTGTTTCGACGTTTCTTCGCGGTCTGTCCAGCAACGCTTCTCTGTCTGACTGGAGGACGAGGAGGAGGTTTCGGCTTCATCGGCGTTGAGGTCATCCAGGTGTGGCCTGACTTCTTGGGATTTTTGAGGACATTTCCCCTCGATCCACGGCCTGCTTTTTTCTCTAACTCGTTGACGAAATTCGACGATGATCTGGGAAGATTAGATGACTGGCGGAGGATATCGGAAGGGTAATCAACCGAGAGATCGCTGACTCCAGTGTCCTCGTCGACGTCTTCGTTGTCTGAACCGCATCTGACTGGAACGATCCTCAACTTCTTCCGTCGAGGATTCCGATCCATCCAGTCGTCATCTTCTCTCTCTTGTTGTGGACTTGGTAATCGAACAGCAAAGTTGGAAGCGCGTTGTTGGGACGCTCCACCGATTTTTCTTTTCCTCTTTCCACGTGGCCGCCCTGCAGTGAGTCCTGAAGACGTCTCGCTTCGGACTCTCTCCTCCTCAGCCTGCAATCCAGAACCTCCAACGAATTCTTCTGTGGCGGATTTGAGAAGTTCCAACTGCGTTGATCTCTTTCGGCCGATCTTTCTTGGCCGGCCAACGGATCGCGGCTGCCGTGCGTGACCCATGCTCTTCGTCGTGCGTGCACCGACCGATACCTGCGGAGGAATTCCGTAGTCGGCATCGTTCTGTGGCTCCTGCTTGGGAGGACTGTACCCTACGAACACCACGTCATCGTCGGAGGAGGATGTTTTAGGTGCGCCTGCTGTCTGCACAGGTCTTTTGGAATTTCCCATGTCACTCGCTTGATGATTTCCAAAGGAATTGCCCGAGTTCCGAGTTCTGACGCCAGGCACTGCGCGAGGGGGTCTCCCACGTTTGCGCTTACCAGGATCCGGTTTCTCTGGTGGAGGTAGGAGGGGGTTCTTGCGCGGTCTTCCACGCCCACGACGTTGAACGGGAACAACGGGACTCACCACCTCTGACTCGATTGGGGATTTCTTCAAAGTCTGTGGCATCAGAGAATGGGTGAGCTTAAGCCTGATTCCCGCTACAGAGGTGTAGTGCCCCAGCGGACGATGGGGCTGGGGCTGGACAGGAGTCTGAACCACGTGGTCCTTGACCTTGAGAAGGCGTCGTCTGATGATAGAGTTCAAGACGTCTGCTTTCGTCTTGAACGTCTTGCTGGTGGTGGTGGTCGATGTCTGTTCCTCTGGCGGCGGTGGTATCTCAGGAGGTGGAGGAGGGTGTGTGTATGAGGAGGATGGGGGACCGCTGACCGTCGCTGACACGTGTTTCTTAGGGGGTCGACCTCGACGGGAGGAGGAGCCCTTTCTGGTCACAAGGCTTGGTTGCATCACATGCGATGATGATGTCTCGTTCCTCATGTCTGCTCTCTGGAGTTTGATGGTGAATGGACGAGTGAGCGAAGACACGGCTGGGAGGCTGTTCCAATTCCCACTCACCTGCTTCATCTCCCTCAACCCTCGACGCTCTCCACCCCTTCCCTTTCCACCAAACCCGTCGCCGATTCCACTCCTTGCTACTCTTCTGTACGAGACACAGGAATCTGATCCACTTAGTCCACCACCTGTGACTCTCCTACCCTCTGAAATCCAGGAATCGGATGCACCTGGTCCACTTCCTCTGGGTCCCTTCCTTCCTTCAGAGATCCACGAGTCAGCGCTGAAGATACCCGATGAGAACGAGGCTCTCTCGAGTTCAGCAGAGGTCACCGCTCCACCACCGCATGGATCAAAACCGATTTCCAGACTTCCTTGTCTCTTGTTCGCAAGTTTAGTGGACCGGATGTTGCGCAACCAGTCTTGCAGGAACGAGATGGACGTCTTCGACTGAATGACGCTCCCCGGTTGAGGCTGGTTCTCCTACAATAATAGGTTGTATACATCTATCAGCACAGCACTGATACGAATAATGAAGTTCTATATTTCGATATTCATCTATAGCGCTTTGAAAGACACAATAAAATATTATAAAAGTGAAAGTGGACCATAATTTTATACGATTAGATAAAAGCTATCAGCTTCGGACTTAGGTTATGCATATAGGCCTAACTGCATTATGTCCCGCATAAGTTTAAAGCTTAGACTTAGTCAAAATTAATATTTCTTATAGCCAAAATAAGGGAAAATAATTCCGATACCACCACCACCATCACCACCACCACCACCAAAACGTTGGGCGCGGTGGTGTAGTGGTGGCGTCGTTGCCTTGGAGCCGGAAGGTTGAAGGTTGGAATCCACCTCGCTGCGCAAGGACCTTGGGCAAGTCCTTCACTCGCAATTGCTCAGCACTTCGACGTGAAACTCCGATGCAGTGTCCGCTCTGCATTCGGGAGCGCCTCTGAGTAGTAAGAACTTGAGGGGGCGCTATAACAAGTGCACATATAAACAAAACAAACACCACCTCCACCACTAATCATCATCATACCTTGTCCTGATTTAGCTGTCGAGGTGTCTCTGGCACTTCCTGCTTGACCTTGAACCAGTCTTTGCTATCAACAATTTGCTCATTTGACGAGAGGTCTGGTTCGATTCCCGATGACTGCAGAGAAGGTTTAACATCGAGGATGCGGCTAAACGTTGATCCAACGAGTCCGCTGTCATTTAGATGATGGTGTCTTCGGCGAACGAGTTGCTGTAATGATGATGCACCATAAACACACATTCGTATATAATTATTACGATTGAGGAAGGCTGCAGCTGTATGCTATAAGCTTACTTAAAGAGCAAGTGACTGCAAGTGATTTGATCAATGCTCATAAGAACAGTGACGTAACTAGCGTTGGGCTTGGGGGGGCTTAAGCCCCCCCAAACGAAGCTGAAGCCCCCCCCCCAAATGAAATCAAGCCGTTGTATGCTTACGGCTAATTTAAATAGACTACCGCATGCAGTTACGGACGACCGGTCATGACTGCCTAAAAATGGCTCCATTTGAGGTCGACACAGCCAAAAATGCGCTGGTCGCTGGGGCTCCGCCCCAGACCCCGATGGGGAGCTTACGGTAAATACAAAACCCTTCTCTTTTACAGTAGCAGTTTTAGTTTTATTGTTATCCTGGTAGCTTGAGCTTTGCGACACTGAAAAACGACTTATTCTTAAAGTTTTCGCGACTTTTCCGTTCACAAATAGCTGGCAAACAAGAGCCTTAAAATGGCTCCATTTTGAGGTCGACACAGCCAAAAATCCGCTGGTCGCTGGGGCTCCGCCCCAGACCCCGCTGGGGGAGCTTACGACGCTCCCCCAGACCCCCTAATCGGGACGGGCTTCGTGCCTTCGGCACTCGCAACTTCGCGCCTTCGGCGCCGCCACTCACGACCAATTACAATACAGCGTCCTGGCACTTCTTCTTTTACACTTTAAGCATTGGTCATACTTAAGGCTTAAGCCCCCCCCAAACGAAAAATCCTAGTTACGTCCCTGCATAAGAAATGAATGAGTGCAGCAGGTCTTCATTGGAAATAGTTAATCTTTAGCATTTTCGTACAGCCTACAAATTATTTTCTTAATTTTTAAAGGGTGTTAAACCCGTAGAACCATCCCTAAATAGGCTAAATAGACCTACGTCCATATCGTTGTTCAAGTGGCTAGATGAATAGCTATTAAATGAATAAGCTTATTCACTTAAACGACTGCCTAATTAAATATTTAAATATATTCTATAGGGTTCTGACTTCAGTTAGTTTAAAAGCAAGGTTATGAGCAACTCCACGAAGATAGGCAAGTTAGTGTTAAACGTTCAAGAAAAATATTAAATCAAATCAAATCTAAAAACGGTTCTAAGCTAACGTTTGAAAAAGGTTAAAGGTTCAAGAAAATGTAAACCTGTTAAACACCTGCCTTAGTACCTAATAAAATATTTAAATGTTATCGATAGAGCTCTGACTTCGGTTAGTTTAAAAAAGCAATGCTATGTACGCAGATTACTGAGAAATAATGGTGGTAGCGAGGAGTGTGTATAAGTGTGTACAATGTGTATTGTAGGCCTATACAGTGAGATAGTGAAGAAAGATGGCTATACCACAGTAGAGTTAATTTAGGAACGTCTGAGAAATACGAAGAAACTGGTAAAAAGATTAACGCGTGAGGTAACAAGCTCACACAGTGACACGGGAGGGGGTAATTGTCCTGGGGGCAATTGGTACGGGGTTAGTTGTCCTGGGGGGGGGGGTAGTTGTCCAAGGGGTAGTTGTCCTAGAAGCGTGCAATAGCTTCCATAAATGTAAATCACATATATAGTGATACCGTTACCTTTAATTTTTTGGTCACTATAGGGACCCTTCCTTTCGGGGGACCCTCCGGTCGGAGGATACGAAGGGGGGTCGCTACGCCTCTGTTTATGACATTCATCACAAATTTCTGAAATTCAAACCGTTTGTTGCAGCCGCTACAATCGCTAAAACAATGTTTTGCAGCTAACTATAATCTCCTGGGTTCAGCAGCACAGTGTCTACCATTCTGCAGCGACCAAAGAAAAGTCGATCAGTAATCGAATACATAAGACTCACCCCTCCACCCTTGATGAGCAGACTTCTGAAGTGATCCGGTGGATTTCGAAAGGTCAGCTTCTCGCACCGGATGTGGATCGTGGACCTTCGTCGGTCGAGGGTGAGGTCGTACAGGAAGCGAATCTTCTTCGGATAGCCTGGATTGCGGAAGTAGACGTCAATGGGAAACAGGAAGCCAGCGTATCCGGACTCGTTCAGCTTAAACGGAGGCTCCTTCTGAACTGCAAAGCACAGAGTCATCAAAGCTCATTATAAAATCCATTTAATGACAACACGTTACTGTAGGGTAATTGTAAATAATACTTAATAATATTATCTTATTTGTAAAGGTAATCGTAGACGGTAAAATAGTAAAACCGTGCACTTGATTGATCCCAACTGCTGCTGAGTCAAAGACAATAGACCGATGTTTCATGACAATGCATGGATCAGAGACAATGGACCGATGTTCCATGATAATGCACGGATCAGAGGTCGGAGGGTTGAGTCCGTCAAACAGATCACTGAGTCACAATAGACGACGGACGGTATAGGTCTACTTGCAAGTCTGGTCAAAAGTTACATAATTATTATATCCTGAGAATACGGAGAAATAACGAGCGGAGCAGAGTGAAGAGTCGCTTAAGGAGATCAACAACAGCAGCAGCAGCAACAGCAACAACAACAACAGCAACCATAATAACAACAGCAGCAGCAGCAACAACAACAAAAATAACAATAGCAGCAGCAACAACAACAACGGCGACAACAACCTTCCATGAATCATCCTCACCGCCATTTTCAAAACAGTTGGCCTACTCCAAATTGACCGTTTCCTAAAGAACGTTTCATCCACACCCTTTCCTAAGGAGACTGACCTTCAGAATGAGTAACGACGCTTTGGGGCGAAACCCACTGTGGGGGGGAGAGGAATAGCCGAAAGGGCGACAGACAGCGTGATAAAAATAAAACTCCTGTTCAAACCATCTGTCAATCAACTTTATTGCTAGACGCTTTGCCAAATTTACATCTGACCCACTTTGCCCCAGGTCGCCCCGTGTGGGAATCCGAACTAAATAAAGAGGTTCATACATTTCCCCATTGGGGGTCAAAGTGAACGACTAATAAATGTTTATTACAGCTCTTGTCAAAGGGTATCGATCCAAGAATCCTCCGAGCTCAGTTTGCCTCTGTAACTCTGTTCCAACCCTCTTTTCTGTGGGTGGGGAAGTAAACTTCAAAGACTCTTGCCTCTTCAATTAAACGAACCCGAGGCTTTCGGAAGGACTTTAAGTCGAGGTGATAATTTATCTAATATTAGCGGCTTACGACATAGAGACATAAATAAATATACCTTTCAGCTTCTCCCGAAATAAAGTAAGACAATCGCTCGTTTATTACCGCCTCTTTGGACCACATCAAATAGATAGGGTGAGGTGGGCGGGGGGGGGGGCGAAAGCAAGAGTCATAAAACAATCAGGTAACCTACAGCAATTTGTGAAGTTTGAGATGTATACGTCAAATTGTCAAGCCCTTGTCTGAAGAATCGGCCACTTTGTGTATAATATTGTAAACATAGAAAGAAATCTCTCTCTCTCTCTCTCTCTCTCTCTCTCTCTCTCTCTCTCTCTCTCTCTCACACACACACACACAAGCGCGCGCGCGCGCACACACACACACACAAGGTCACAAGTGTGTGTCAAATGGCTTCCTCTTGCCTTCTTGCTCATCCGCCGTAACACATAGGTCTACACCTCACCAACGACAGAAGTAGTAGGCCCAGCAGCAGTTTCAATTTGACAACACCGTGATATCATTAGCGTCGCCCTCCTCCTTTTTACAGGCTTGGGACTGACATTGCCAGAGTGCAAGCGGCAGCGGAGAGGACAAATGAACAACTTAAGCGATTTATAAAACATGACTTAAACATGACATGTGATTCCAACTTAGTCACTGCGAGTATTCTTTCAGCGCCAGTCCTGAGGCTGGAGAAAGGAGGAGGGCCACAGTAATCATCTTTGTTTGACACAATTTCGTTATGTAAAGCGACCAACTGACTGCCATTCGGATGGCGCACAGTCCACAACGGAAGCGCAGTTGCCCCGCCCCCCTCAACGCCCCCCCCTAACTCCGCCACGGCTCGTACTTTGGAAGCCTGGAAAAAGGGAGGAAGCCAGGCCACTCAAATCATCTGTGAAACATCAACGCGTCTTTAATTCTCAGTTGAAAACCTTATTATAAGTTACAAACGACATTATACATTAGGCCTAGTTGCAGCATGTAGGAACGCCGTTGCTATTCGATTCCCTCCCCTAGGAAGGGGGAGCAGGGGCAGCACGCGAGTCCATATTGCTGTTCTGCGTCGGGGCTCAGCTAAGAGACTTGCACTTTAGGACAGAGACTCAGAGTTGTATGGTAGCCTATATATCTAGACTGTCTCGATATAGATTTTTTAATGTCTCGGTCTCCAGGTCACTGTCTCGACGTTTTGAAAACTCACTCAAAACAACGCTCGTCAATAATTAATCAGATGACCTGCGCTTGGCTTTCAAGTGGCGCTTTAGAAGTTTGGAAAATACGAGAGCAATCATTATTAATGTAGTTGGAGCCATGGCTTTTTTACGTGCAGTTGTACACAAAATGTGCCGTTCTAAATGGATTTGTGCAGTTGTAGAAGCACTTCTGTGCACACAGTTAAAACTAACAAAAACCTCATTGTCCTTCGATTGGAAGTAGGCTAATTTACCACAGAGGATGGGAAAGGAATGAAGGAGTTGTGCAGTTCTACAAATTTCTTTAAAACAGCTCTGGTTGGAGCCTGTAGGCCTAATATTCCCGCCAGGTGAGTAATTGATAGTCGCACTATGCGACCATCGCAAATAATCAATTTGTGTAGCGCCGACTGACCTATCTTCTGTCTGGAGAAGCTCTGGTGAAGGTGGAACTCGACCCTCTTAACGAAGTGGTGGATCTGACAGTTGCTGGCGCCCTCCGGCGAACGCAGGAAGACTTCCCAGTCGTGAGTGTAGCCCTCGAACGTCGGCTTCAGTCGCAAGGTGGCGTGGTGACCGAGCTCCAGCTTAACCTGTACGAACTAATTAACGACGAATAAATAATAATAATTAGGCCTATTATTATGAAATAATTAAATAAACCATCCAGTCTAAATGGCTACATATGTTTGTAAAATTGTATGTGCACTAGTTATAGCGCCCCTTCAAGCTCACTACTCAGAGGCGCTCCAGAATTCAGAGCGGACACTGCATCGGAGTTTCACGCCGAAGCGCTGAGCAATTGTGAGTGAAGGACTTGTACAAGGTCCTTACGCGGCGAGGTGGATTCGAACCTCGAACCTTCCGGCTCCAAGGCAACGACGCCATCTCTACACCACCGCGCCCCACATGTACATGCAATCTACGGACAATCATACATATGTACACACAGTAAGCCTACATTCTACATACATGATACAACATGTTGGGCGCAGGGGTGTAGTGAATAAACACGCTGTAGGGCCGCATAGCTTTGATTAGCAGATCATAACATGTCATTATGGTTGCATAGTGTAGTAGAACAGATAATAAAATATCATGAAATATAATAGCATAGCATATTCATTCACTCATTCATTCATTCCGAGAATTTATATAGCGTCTCTTTAACAGACCTACTCAGAGATGCTCCCAGCCAGCCACATCTAAAATGCAGAATTCGAGTGGATTATAAAAAACAGGGTTGTTTAGCCTAGACATCAATCTCAAAGCTAATGGGAGGCTATTCCAGATTGCAAGACTCACAATCGAACAGTCTCTGATTTATGAGTGCGAGCTCGCGGAACCAATAGACCCCACTCCATTGCCGAAGAGCGAAAAGCTCGATGAGCTGCAAAGTCTTTTTTCTTTCGCCGCGGCTGTGCTGGGAGCGCCTCTTTCAGAAAGGCGCTTTATAAATTCATTGAATGAATGAATGCATGAATGAATGAATGACTGAATGAAAGAATGAATGAAAGAATGAATGAATGAATGGATAACACAACAAAAAGCAACAAGAGACGATTTTATTAAGCCACATTTAAATTAATTGTTATCAATTGAGCAAGTTTGATATTGCAAGAAAATTATTATTATTTTAAAAAGAAACTTATACCAGCAAAGCTTCATGTCAATGTGACATCTTTTAACAAGACGACTATCAAGTTAGTAAATAAAGAATTTTTCAGAGCAATAGATGTTATTAAAGCCAAAAAGTAATAAAATTGAGATTTCTAACAAAAAATTAAATGCCCAAGGTGTCAATGGCAGATAAAAATTTGATTCAGACACTTCATGAGCAAGGTCTTGGACCTAAAGATATAATCACCGCTTACCTCTGATAAACATTTGGTTATAACTTGCACAATGTTGAGAGAAAAAATTGATTTTATTGATTTAAACAGTTAGAGCAAAGAAATTAAATATATTGAAAGTTAAATATGCCGTCGGTGAATGGAGATCGGCTCGATGTCAATTGTTCTGGTTTCACTGAGAAAAGCCAATGGCCTCAAATCTCCGAATTTGAACATGATGGATTATCAAGTGTAGAGAAGCTATGCTGATGAAATGACACATTCTGAGACATCAACATTAAACAAGGCCATCAAGAACTTCACAAAGAGACTCAGAATAAGTGTGGACACTGTCACACTGGACAACGGTGGTGGACATATTGAACACAAGTTGCCAAGTAGGCCTACTATCAAGTTTATTTGGCAGCAATCATTAGAGACGTGACTTAATAAAATCGAAAAGCAGAATATACATATATTGCATATAAATATATATATAGTTTTAGTAATTATATAGGCCTACACATGCATATTATACAGATACCTATATAGATAAATTATAATAGCAGATTATAAACATAGCTATGTATAATAGCAGACCGTGATATATATATATATATATATATATATATATATATATTCTCTCACATTCTATTCTAACCTATTATATGCCATGAATTTTGTCACATACTGTGTTCTGCTATACTGTTCTATTATGTTCCAGCGGAATCCAACCTATTACATGGCATGCTGTACTTTGGTTTTATTCTATCCTGTTCTGTTTTCTATAAATAATAATAGATGGTGTAGTTCGATATATTGTAGGCTACGTTATATCAGCCTATGGCGTTACGCTAATTGCTGATATAACTATATATTATGATATGATATAATAATTATATATAATATTCTATGTGTATAATGTAAAATAATAAAAAATAATAATATACATTTCATATAATATACAATTATACATAACTAATTATAATATATATTATATCAAATATAAAGGCCTATTATAAATATATACAGTGTAGGCCTATAATTTATTATAATATACAAAGTCTTCTTAACGAGTATAGCCTATCATAAGATAGGATTTACCTGTGGTTGTTGTATGGCAGTTGAGTCTGTCTGTGATGATGGATGCGTGTGCGATGTTCGGTGGGTGACGAGGACATCCCTCTGCAAAAGATCATATCCATTGTGGTTGGTCGACGATGATGGTCCACCAGAGATGTGGTCCAGCTCACGACAGTCGATGATCCGATGGTAGATCTCCACAGCCGCAGGAACCTCAGACATCTCGACCCAATCCGATGAATTCAAGGAACTGGATCTCACCTTAAAGACTTTGAAATCTGTCCTTGAACTCGGTTTTAAACAGTTCTTCAAGACAACGCAACTGCAGTTCTTGAACACAGTGGACGAAAGCTCAGAGAAGAACAGTCCAGAAATGCTCTGGCTGTTCTACGCTAAACGATGATCAGTTCAGTCCTTGAAATGTTCTGCGTCCAAATATACAACAAAACAATGTACGGATGTAGACCAATTGGCCTATAACAAAGATGTTTCTATAGTCGAGCACTATTTTTACGACACGTGCAATACTGTAACTTCAACGTAATCCAGTGTTCGACAGTAGCCTATACGTACAGGTCACTCGCTCGTACGCACACGTTCATTGTAGCTATAGGCCTAAAGCATCTACCTGTTGTCCATCGGTATATCGGTTTACACTAACACGGTTTGTTGTAACACAATAGGATACGATGACACTGTCAGGTTGTGCTCATCGGAAAACACTACGCTTCCCGCAACAATAGACTACTACACACTCTAACAATAGATCGCTACGCACTATAACAATAGACTACTACACACTCTAACAATAGATCACTACGCAACGTTATCGAAAGCTGACGCGGTACACAAGAAAACGGCGATTGATAGCATTCTGTGGTTCTTCTTCTTCTCGTACAATTCTCCAATCGACCTACTTCCATCGAATCACATTCGCCATAATTCAAATGCATCGGACAGTTATGCAGGTATTTACGACCCCACTCTGAACTGCCCCGCTTTGGACACCGTCCACTACAGCCTGCAACCCGCTAGATGTCGTTAGCTGCTCTCTGCCACCCCCCTTTGCCTCTAAGCCACCATTCACTGTCACCAGGAGGTGCTTATGAATAGGGAGAGGGAGCAGTGAGTGGTAATAAACAGTCAATGGGGATCGCCCAGTTGCCCTCATGGTATGGACGGGGGGGGGGTCATACGGACATTAGCCAAGTAAACACCCGCCATCAAAGTAGGCGTATCTTCCGTCTGATACCTGCTGGTGGAACGGAGAAACTTCAAACAGAATCATAAGCCCTGGAAGCCAAACGGAATAGAACACCCGCTTGCTCGAGAGTGATGCTAGCCACTGCATTTAATTATATCTCATTGTGTAAGCAGACTTGTCACCTTTCTGTGGTTGTCTTTGATTTCCAAGGTTCAAGTTACTTTCCGGGAGACAGAGACAGACAGACAGACAGACAGACAGACAGACAGACAGACAGACAGACAGACATCTGGACTCATCTGGCAGGAAACTATATGGACGACATGTATTATTATATTTTGATGCTAATTGTTAATAATTTGTTATCCTGCTTGTCCGGAAAACCGTTGAAATGATCAGACAAGCTTAGGGCCTACTGCAGTGTGGCCTTTAATAATACTTCCTGGTTATTGTTTGCGATGCTGGGGTTCTTCTAACGGCATGTAGGTCTACAGAAACTCTATGACGGAGGAGGTAGGTCTACTGCTGCTGACGGAAGTTCTGAACAGAAGAGAAACTGAGAAGGGTTAGGGATGATATTCTATTATCATCGATAATCGACTCAGTAAAAAACTTACATGCTTACTTGAATACATACATGCAGCACACACACACGCGCATATGCAAGTATAGACCTACATACGTGCACCCATATATACAAACATACATACATACATACATACATACATACATACATACATACATACATACATACATACATACATACGTACGTACGTGCGTGCGTGCGTGCGTGCGTGCGTGCATACATGCATACATACATGATACATACAAACATACATGCATGCTGCATGCATGCATGCATGCATGCATACACACATACATACATACATACATACATACATACATACATACATACATACATACGCACGCACGCACGCACGCACGCACGCACACACACACACACACATACATACATACATACATACATACATACATACATACATACATACATACATACATACATACATATATACATACATTCACATAATACACTTAGGCTTACGTAAAGACGCACTCACACACACACGCACACATCGCAAGACTCAGACAGGACTTAAACGAGGTGCGGAGAACTGACTCGTCATTATCACATCATTACGATCCCATTGCAGTGATCCACTCAGATGCTAATTCGTCCCTAACCCTCTCATTACCTTGCCCTCATTACTTCACAGAAGCAGAACCCCTTCCCCCCACAATCAATATGGACGTCGTTAACAGTGGTCAACTGGCATCAAATGGGTTAATCGATCAAAGGTGTGCAATGCAGGCAGATGGCCAGACGGACGATTGGACGCACGAAAAGCCTGTCAAAATGGCTGACTGAATGTCAGAGACACACGGACACACACGAGGATAAACAGAGACAAAGGGAGACAGAAAGACAATAAGAAAGTCACAGACAGACAGATGAACTTAATACGTGTGAAACGAAGCTGAGAACAAAGCACACAGAGAAGGCATAGACGAGACAGAGACTAACAATCTTACAGGTAGCCAGACTGTCATGAAAGCTTAGGGAGACAGACAGACAGAGAGAAAGACAGACGGACGGTTTATTGACAAACAGCAAATCAGATAAAGTTGCTGCCCAATATCGAATCATCACCCAATAAATCAATTCCTTTCTTCCAAAACTAATTATTCGCCCCACCCACCCAGGGCCACCCATACACCTCAATCCGCCCAGCCACCTCAAGGCACCCAGACACCTCATACATTTAGATGGAATCTTAATATCATACGGGTTCCCCACAAGACCTCTCGGCACAAACAGTATCCATGAAAGACATACAATGTCATATGTATTATTTCCCCCACCCCTACATTTCACAGTAAGCGGTTCTACATCTCTGCTCCGTAGGTGCGCTTAGTAACACGCAGGCCTACCACATGTAAAAGCACTTAAAGCAGCTTCGTTGTCGTTGTCCAAACTACCTGTTAGCACACATTCATATTAATCCACAGGTGGTGACGTTTCACAACTCGCCATTCTGACATTTACCTGTTTGTGCATTGTATAAACTATCATAATTATACAATACTATAATTATATTATGTATTATTAGATGTTTGCTCGTCCTAAGAAAAATAATAAATGTGAAAATGTGGAATATTTCAATGTATGTGACTGTTGTGACATTGTGAATTAATAAATTCCAGAAATCTTTCTGCAAGCAACGTTTTTCCGTAAAACTTATTTAGTTGCTTTGAAGTTTTCCTTGAAAAAATTACAGAAAATTCCTTCAATAAGTATTGCATGTACTATTACTAACAAATAAGTAAAGAACTGAGATGGCAATCCAATAAATGTAACAATAATTATTGGAAAGTACAAATTTTAGATAAATATTTATTGCAACGAAGGTGAGCAGGGCCGGCCCTAGCTATAGGCAAAGTAGGCAGTTGCCTAGGGCGCCGCAGCCTTTGGGGGGCGCCGCGGCACCGGTGAATTTATTTTTTTTTACACTATATTGTTTTACACTCAAGACTTTCGCTAATGGAAAGAATTTAAAACAATGTCCTCAAGAAAGGGGCAGTAACTGAGGCAAGGCCGACCTTAGGCATAAGCAAAGCAGGCAGTTGCATGAGGCGCCAAGTTCTAGGGGCGCCATTTCCATCAAAGAGGGCGACATTTCAATAATAGTTCATTTTAATATTTTTTAAAACTTATACCGTTCTCCACAAAATTGAATATTATCCAGCCTTCAGTGTACTAGTAAAGAAATTAGAATGAATTATTCAGTTGAGCGTACAAGGCCGTAGTTAGGGGGGATGTTTTGGGTGTTTGAACACCCCTGAAATGAAATAATGTAAAAATGAAATAATTATGCATTTGCTAGCACATGACAGTGTGTAATGTAGGTCTAATTTTGAGCAGAAAATAGTCGAAAATTGCAGAAATTAATGTTTTTGGACGTCAGAAAATTCGACGACTAACAAAAAGTCATCAGAAAATTTTGCCCAAAAAAGTCGACCGCAGCGTGTACGCTATCGAAATTCACGGTCAAGAAAACATCCCCCGAAATAAAATCCTGGCTACGGCTTTGTGAGCGTAAACCGGCTCTGGCTAATTCATCTTTAAATTCTGACGTGGGCTGAACAATTGAGTGGGAATCTAAGGGCGCCAAATGCAGGCCTATGCCTGGGGCGCCAAATGTATGCCTTGCCTAGGGCGCCATTTGGGCTAAGGCCGGCCCTGAAGGTGAGTAACCATGGTAGCCCAACTATTTCGGTTGCTATATCAACTCATGGTCTGGCAGATGTATGCATGTGTGTCAGATGAAGAGAGGCCTGTATTTTCAATGCAGCATAATAAACAAAATTATGTATTGAAATAATAATAGATTATTTATTTTGCAAGATGTTAATGTTTTAATATATAGTAAACTGCTTCAAGCTGTTTCCAAGATTTTCAGAATAAGGGTATGTCCATATATTATGATGAGGTAAAGGCAAAAGAAGGAAGAGAACAGGAAGATAGTAGCCCTTAACTAAACCCTGAGTCAGAAATTTTAAAATCTTTTTGTCCTGGCAGCGATTTTAACTCTCAACTCATGGTTGACAGTCTAGCATGCAAATCATTAATAACCATACTTGATACTTCAACGATACTTAGCTGCGTCTCATTTCAGTACAGAAGGATCCTCTGTACATTGTACAGTTGTTGAGAATTCAAACTACATCAGTCTATGCCATTATCCATGAATTACCTTTAAGAATAAATTTTATGCACCAATTGCTGTTTTGCACATTGTGTTCGGGACTATGATTGCAACTGAGTTTACAACGGATGGTGATTATTTTCAACGCACCTCAGTTCATTTCAAAACATTTTGATAAAAGGTGACCGCGACCAGCAGGTATCTTGACCTGCCTCTCTGTCATGGCAGAGTTTTTAAATTAATCTCCAACTTCACATCACATCACACAAATTAAGTCGAAGAAGAGACAACAAACTCATGATTATACAATTCTTCACATAAACGACTCCTAAACAACTACACTCAGTTTTTCTACAGTTAATTCATGGTGCCAAGCAGTAGTGACAACATGGCACCAATGCAACATGGCACCAAAACACAAACAAGTGCCAAGTGTCACTAAAGCTACAATGTATCAAATGGCACCAGACAGTTTCTGGCACTCGATGAAGCAGACTAATGCTTCCTGCGCTCGTAGTATCTGTCGTACATTGCACCCCACTTGTTGTGGGCGTAGTATGCCTCGGGATGGACAACGGGGAAGCGGTCGTTGATGTTGTGGTAGACTGGTTCTCCGTTCAGCTTTCCCGTCTCCCAACCGGGAACGTTCTTCATCAGCTCGTTCTCTTCATCACGGTTCTTGCGCAGCTGCTTTAGGTACCTGAAAAAAAAGAAAACAAAAGAACAATCACAATTTATTCCAATCCAAGCCAGCACCTGACAACCATTGCCAAACACCAACTTTATAGCTAAAGCAGCTAAATAGATGCTCATTTGTTCGTATGTGCAGTTGCTATAGCGCCCCTTCAAGCTCTCTCTCTACTCAGAGGTGCTCCCGAAATCAGAGTGGACACTGCATTGGAGTTTCACGCCGAAGCGCTGAGCAATTGCGAGTGAAGGACTTGCCCAAGGTCCCTACACGGTAGCTTGAGGGTAGATTCGAACCTCGAACCTTACGGCTCCAAGGCAACGACGCCACCACTACACCACCACGCCCCACAATATAATTATTAATTAATATAAAAATAGCTAAATAAGGTCAAATACAGAACGGCCAATTTCCTCACCTACCTCGGAAGAGAAAAACAATAGAAACGCAGGTTAAAGCGAACCGACAATTAATTCAACCGAAATCTGGATCACACACAGATCTTCGTATAGGCAAATGAATCACATCACAGTGACATTATTCAGACTAAATTTTATTCCCTAACGTTAAGTTGCTTCATTAAGCACACAATAGTATTGCAATTCTGTTCAAAAAGCTTATATGTACATACATGCAAACATATAAATAAAGATCTCCAGCATGCACATTGATAGCACGATAATAACATTGACTCCACTTACATGCGCTGTTCTTCGGCAAAGAACAAGGGTTCCAGTGCAAGTCGAGCGTCATTCATTTCTACCATCCACCTCCTATCAAACGTAAACAGACGAAATTTCTTCAGAAATTATAATAAAACATACGCTCTAAACATAGAGAAAACTAAATCATGCAGTTTGACCTAAATTTTGCAAAATCATACCATTTTTACCTATTTTTGGCATCTGATAGTCATTTGCTCAAAAAATTTAAGCACGCGACCCAGCAATAGCAGGTTACGAAAATCAATGCCAGGTCACAGACGCGGACAGACCCGGCTCACTTTCAGCCCTGATGACATTTCAGCAACTCGATTTCCTTGGTCTAAGCAGTTGCAGGTGTCAAGTTTCTCCCAAGATCCCAGATCTTCCACCAATAATGATTGGTAAAAATACTCATTTTGAAACAACATTAACACATTGGCCGCCAAGTACGAGTTAACTCGTACTTCAAAAGATTACGCACACGCTACGTACGAGTATACTCGTACTTCAGGGAACTGTTGGTATTTAATCATAAGGCGTGTCAATAATATATCTAGAATGAGTAAAACAAATTTCCACCTTTCTCCAGAGGGGTGGAGGTTGAGTGTGGTAGGGTGGGGCGTGGATGGGGTGGGTATTGGATGGGTGGAACCGGGGTTGGGTCGGCGGTGGGGCCAGGGTAAAAACACAGTGAAACATACATTTCCATGATTTTCGTAAGTTGATCATTTTGTGGGGTGGGGTGGAGAAATGGTGGGTGGGGTTGAACGGATTTGTGGTGGAGTGGGGAGGGGTTGAACGGTTGGGTTTGGGGTTGGAGTGGGTCAGTTGGGGCAAAGTGAGGAGTATGGATGGACGAAAAACCAAAATTTACTCCAGGCCAGAGATGTCTGGGGAGGGGTGGGGGGTAATTCGGGGTTGGGGGGTTGGGGTAGAAGCGGGTAGACAGAAATGGGGTAGGGTTAGTATGATTCTGTCAGAGTGGTGGTGCGGTGGGACCGGTTTGAAAACAATGTGAAATATTATATTTTATGAGTTTTATATGTTCACCGTTTTACACGGTGGACGGGGTGGAGGGGTGGGGAATGGGTGGAGTGGGGGAGAGTTAGGGTAGTGGTTGGGTAGGGCTGGACGGTTGTGGTATGCATGGGGTTGGAGTGGGCTGGGTGAGGCAAAGTGGGAGGTGGTTTGGACGAACAACTAAATTACCCCAACGGGTGTGGCTGTATGGGGCGAGGTGGGGTGGTGGTGCGGTGTGACGAGGAATGGGGGTGAAGTGGGGATGGGGAGGTTTGGTGGGATGCATCTAGGGTGGCGGTGAGGTGGAACCGGTGTGAAAATAAAGTGAAACATTAATTTTTTCGTGAATATTATATGTTGATAATTTTGCGTCTTTCGCTTGGCGTAGCGGTAATAATAGTCGTGGCGGTGAATGTGTTAAAGGTGAGTATGTTAGTGAAACAGAAACATTGAACACACTTATATCATTGTTGGGATTTAATTCTATGAACAAGAATTCACCGATAATTCACCTCGAAATGGGTCACGTGGTTTGAATCCTGTCATTTATTTATTGTTATTTATTGAACTTCTTACTTTCTTATTCTCATTTCGTAGAAGTAGCCAGCCCATGCCAGTCCCGTCACACCAAAGAAGATGCCGAAAATCGAGTATCCTTCAAATTCAAATCACTTTGCAAATCCATACATCAGACATCAATGTGTGTGCGTGTGTTTGTGCGTGTGTGTGCCAGGTTCATAAAAGGTGCTTTACAAGTAGTCAAATACACAATACACATAATTTGCATATGATCTTGACAGTTACATCACGATCTGCTATGCCTCCGTCACAGAAAGCAATGTCGTTCAGCTACAGGAAATAAAATTCCAAAGTGCTCATTTAGGCAGATAAGATACTAAAATTATGGGGTGCGGAGGTGTAGTTACCTTGCAGCTGAAGGGTTGCAGGTTCGAATCCACCTCAGGCCGACGCGTAGGGACCTTGGACAAGTCCTTCACTCGCAATTGCTCAGCGCTTTGGCGTGAAACTCCTATGCGGTGTCCGCGCTGCAATTGGGAGCGCTTCTGAGTAGAGAGCTTGAAGGGGCGCTATAACAAGTGCACATACAAACAAATAGGTGTAATATCAATATTTATTCGGCAGTATCAGGACAGGAACTTTGCAGAGTAACGGAGCTTGCATATACCACAACACGGCAACAAAATTACAACCCAGTAAAATCTTATGAACTTACATTTCCCGAATGCACCCAAATACAAATGTCGTACTTATGCGGTCGGTGTAATCGCTTTGTAAGCCTGCTGTTTACGGTGATAATGAATTTTCGATAGACCTCCGAGAAATAACACCTAGAAGACAGGTCTGACCTTCACCGGTTGACTACTTTTTAAACAAAACTAGAAACTTGTCCAACTCGGGACACCTGTTGCCGCATTTGGAAAAGTTTGTAATTTCGTAAGTACGTACCACTCAAACCCTTTTTGGGTAACTTTTTCGCCCAGTCAATCGGACCGTATCCCCCAGCTGGGGGCATGTCCTGCCGAAACTTCGACGCCATCTTTGCTTCTCACAGATGGGCATAGACGAAAGAGCACTAGAGAGGCAGAAATATTTTGTCTCGAGGACTAATAAGGTCGTTGGATTTGACGAAGAGTGGCTATTACAATAATTACATGACCCAATTCTCTTACCCATTTTATAGATATGTATTGCATGACTCAAAATCAATTCCCTGTTGCCGTCTAGATAAAGTAGCCTACACAACATTGTATAAAAAATTTGTCAGATGGCAGGTCTAGGCCTACAGTTTTAAAATAAAGTGACTTATTTGTGTAGACTTTGTATGAATTCATGACTTTAGGCTATAGCAACCATCTCAGACAAATTTAGACTTTAAGACTTTGATTATTGCATAGTCATATCGCCTTTATTTTAATTCTCACTGCTGTCAGCAGTTGAAGTTCACTGTCCTCGTCTGTAAGGTCGGAAGCATTTTGAAGGATCGAGCAATCGTCGACATTTAGGCCTAAGACTATTTTATAAGATGCCATTACGAAGGTCACTGCGTTTCCACCTTTACCCAGTCAGCTAGTCAGCCACATAAAATCAGATAAGTCTACCAGCTAGAAATCAAATCATATCCTGATTCTACCTCAATTCAATTCAATTGTATTGAATTGAATTGTATTGTATACCTAGTCAGTGGCGGATCCAGAAGGTTGAAATGGGGGGGGCCAAATGGGGAGGTGGTGGACGAGCGGCCGAAGGCCGCTCGGCGAGGCGCGTAGCGCCGAGAGGTTGGGGGAAAGGGGGAGGGGTTTGGGGAGGGGGATGTGCCCCCTCCCCAACCAGAAATTTTTTAAAATTCCGCACTGCAATGGCAGCATTTTAAGCTGTCATCTTAATGAAATTGCTCTCCACTAGTTAAATGCTGACAAACCAAGAAAGAACTACCAAACTACCAGAATTTGAAGCCAGAGGCTGTTGTTTTACTAACTGTTCATCGAACAAAATGCTGAAATTTTACAGCTTGAAATGTAACAGATAGCTCTTGAAAGAAGTCATATAGGCCTAGTGGTACAAAAAAAGCATCTGTACAAAGGTTAACAGTAAAGTATATCTATTGTAAAATGATAGTATCATATAATTGTTTATAACAGTGAATAATAATATCATAATCATGATCATAATAGTAAATAACGTCAAGGTATATTATAACATGTTTTTCTGGGTGAAAAATTTCATTTCTGTGGAAAAACTTGTGCCCTCCCTGGAGATGTCTAAATTAAAAAATAACTGGATATATGGGCTTGTTATCTGGTATTATTTCAGGGCTTTTTAAAGGAATTTTTAGAACTGCACAACTTCCAACCAGCCTCCAAGGCCGTAGCCAGGATTTGAGTTCGGAGTGTGTTTCTTTGGCGGAGAATTTCTTACGAAATTTTCTAGTCGTCAAAATTTTTGAACACAACTTTTTAGTCGTCAAAATGTCTGAAGACACCTTTGTTTAGTCGTAAAAATTTCTGAAGTCACCTTTGTTTAGGTGTCAAAATTTCCGAAGACATCTTTTTTTAGTTGTAAAAGTTTCTGAAGACGCCTTTTTTTAGTCGTCAAAATTCCTGAAAACATTTTTTTCTTAAAAATGTCTGAAGACACCTAGCTTTGCTTAATCATCAAAATTTCTGAAGACACCTTATTTTAGTCGTCAAAATTTCTGAAGACACCTTTGCTTAGGTGTCAAATTTTCCGAAGACATCTTTTTCTAGTTGTCAAAGTTTCTGAAGACACCTTTTTTCAGTTGTCAAAATTTCTGAAATCACCTTTTTTAGTCTTAAGAATGTTTGAAGACACCTTTGTTTAGTCATCAAAATTTCTGAAGACACCTTTTTTTAGTTGTCAAAATTTCTGAAGACCATTTTTAAGTCATCAGAAACGGCTTTCTTAGTATCTTTTGCCTAATTTTATGTTTTTTTTATTTATGTGCTAGTGATTAATATTCTATTATTTTTTTTACATTTTCTATTTCGGATGGTGTTTCCATAGGTTTATTTCATGTGTTAGGCCCTACAATGCCTACATCCACGAGTGGGCACACTTTTCCTTCCACTCAGTTGTTCTACTCTAAGCAGAGTCGCAAAATGGGTTATTGGTTTAGTTAGGCTGGTTTCAAAGTGCAGCTACAATCTTCAATCACAAAAGTTGCAATAGGCCTACAGTAACTATAGGCTTCTGTAAATGTCTGTTTAAAGTGGCGTATTATTCCAAATCGGAAGACAACAACATTTCAAATTATTTTTTAACTGCACAAAAATGCTTTTACAACTGCACAAATCTATTTAGAATTGCACATTTTGTGTAGAACTGCACGTTAAAAAGCCCTGTATTATTTCAGAATAAATCTACAGTCCGAAACATTGTTAGAACATTAATTTTAGTCGGTCTTCTGACATTGTGTTCTGAAGTATATAGTAATTATTAGCTAACGCTTGCTCTACTTTGGAGAAAGCTCTTTCGGCTTTAGCACTGCAAACTGGAAATGTTGCCAATATATGTATGTATATATATATGGTGTGTACTTCACTGTTGGAAGAGAATCAGCAGGACATGAAATAAAAGTCTTAATTACTGAAGAAGTATTTGCTAAAACCTTCTTTCATTGAGTAATGAGGGGGGGCAAGTTCTGTTAAAATTTCAAATGGGGCGAGTTCTGTTAAAATTTCAAATGTGACTATGGCCGGATTGGCTCCCCTGGATCCGCTCCTGATAAATAGTTATTTGTTTTTAGTTGCAAGTGTTGTTAGTGCTAATATTTTAACATCTTACTGTGAATATATACACGAATAGCATACACTGTATGCCATAAAAGACATAAATCATAATCGGATACTGTTGAAAGATTGGTTTTTTGCGTTATATTAATACACGTTACCGTTAGACCGGGAGCGCTTCTGAGTAAATTACCTTGAAGGTGCGCTATATAAAAAGTCAATATTATAATAAACAATAAATAATAATAATAATAATAATAATAATAATAATAATATTTAATGTAATTGTGTGAGAGGCTTAGATTTTAACGACCTTTATATATTAATTCTCCTGGACATGACTGAACCCTGCAAAAAATCTTGTGGGCGTCATGGATGGGGGGGGGCCACGTCCCATGGAGATTTGAAATGGGGGGGGCCATGGCCGGATTGGCCCCCCCCCTGGATCCGCCCCTGTGTAACCTAGTCATTTTTTATTTATAGGGCCTACTCATAGGCTATCATCATCCACCTTGACCACCCGTCCGTCTGCCTTACCTGCCTGACTCTCCGGATCTTGACCATCTGCATATCGATTTTGTTTTGAATAAGACCCTGTGACTAAGCTGGTTCGTGAGACTTCACTTTTGTGAGCGCTGTAGAAATTTCGGGATTACGATTACGATACGATTTGTAATTGTATTTGTTTTTTATGTTGTGTCTCAGTTGGCGCCGTTGATGGCTGCCATATTTGTCTTGTATTTGTTTTTATGTATCGTGTTTTTATATGCTTGTAAATCAGAGTGCGTTTGCAGCTGATACATTAAAGAATATACTTACTTACTTACTTACTTACTTTGGTTCTCGTTCTTGGGCTAGTATCACATGGATTAGTGTGCAAAGCTATTCGAGAACCTTAGTAACACAGTCATACGGATATACTTCCGGTTGTATATGTTCTTTCCCTTGCCTTGCATTGATCATTTAAGATGGTGAGTGTAATACTCTCTAATATTATCGTGTAAATCCGTCCAATCCTCATCAGATCGTTGCTTAATAGTGTGGGAGAGTTGCTCTAGTTGCAAAACGCGAGATTTTTATCAGATTTTTTGTGTAAAATGTTGTTGAGCATGTGTTGATTTACTCGATTTTATTTGCATAAGGTTTCACATGCTTTTAGTTGGTCTCGGTTTATCGCTGCTAAACGCAAAACGAGAAAATCATTATTTTGTTTCTGTATTCTGTTATTTATGTTTCTGTATTTATGTAAGACGGTTTGTAATGTGTTCGTGATTATGGCAGACGAACAGAGTTGGGCCTGTTATCGCTAACCGGTCCCAAGAGAACAAAGTTAAGAATGAGTCAGAGAAAGTTTGCAAATATGCCCGTTTTTGGTTGGTAATTAGGTTGAAAATGCTGCGGAGTGTTTTGTTGTCTCACAGATCATTTCATGAGTACTTTTCAAATCTACAGATTCAAGAAAAAATGAGCATTAAACTGATGTGGGTAAACCCGAAGACTGGCTACTCGTACTCCAAACAATGCTGCCAACGATTGCAATAAAAATAGAGCGCAGCGACCTATGGCGCAGCTACCCAGCGACGACACCTGATGTGTTTTGAATGTTGTATTATGGCAGCAATTGGCAGTATTGTTTATATAGCCTGGAAGATTTAGCTAGTCGGATAGGTCTCAAGCCAGAATAAAAGAGGAGGGTTCTAGGCAGCTCAGTCAGACAACCAACACACCAGCAACGAGAGAATAAAATGTAGTAGTCGAATCAGCTGGTAACGAAAGATGGACGAAAGTAGCAGTAGGAGTAAGTGAGCGAGTAACAGTGCGTAGTTGACGCAGCCGATAATAACAGGCTAGGCCGAATGAATGAATGAATATGCGGATCAATCGTGAAATCGGATAGAGTAAAAGTATAGTTGCAGACCATGTTGAAGAAGGCAGATCATTTTAAGCAGCAACGTGACTTTAAATCTGGCTGTGTAATGATCTGCTGTTACATGTAATTTAAGTTCTATAATATCACGAATTACTTGTGTTTTAAACTAAATTTGACCTAAATCTAAACATATTTTAAAGGATTTGTTTGTTTCCAAAGGGTCGTGTCAGGACAAAGACCGTCAAAAAGGCATCTCGTGTGATCATCGAGAAGTATTACCCACGTCTTACTCTCGATTTCCATGTCAACAAAAGAATATGCGAGGAAATCGCTATTATTCCAAGCAAAAAGCTGAGGAACAAGATTGCTGGGTGAGTACTGTATTCGGTTGATTTGACCTGCATGTTGAAGGTAAAAGAAATGTCTGACGTGTTGCTATATTGTTATTATTATTATTGAGGAGTTTTTATATTAGGCGTAAAAAAAATTGTTGTGTTTCCGGTAACCCGACCAACCCATTTTTACGGCCGCGACTCAAATATTTTTTGTAAAAAAATTTATTTAACAAAAAAAATTTATTTAACAAAAAAATTTGTTTTGAAAAAATATTTTTTTAACATTTGTATTGACATAGTGTGAAAATTATCGAACGATAGCGATGATATCGCACACGAGCAAAATACTCCTCAAAATAATACACAAAAGAATGGAGAAGACAATCGAAAGGGAATTACCAGCCAACCAAGCGGGATTCAGGAAGGCGCGAGGAACGCGCGATCACATCGCCAATATAAGGTGGATTATGGAGAGACAGAGGGAATACGGTCAACAGGTGCATATGTGTTTTATAGACTACAGCAAAGCGTTTGATTGCATAGACCATACGTTACTGTGGAAGACATTGATTGAGATGGGAATACCGCTACATCTGGTAAAACTACTAAAAGGTCTTTATGTGGATCAAGAGGCGGTGATAAGAACTGAATATGGAGATACGAGTAAATTTAAAATAAGGAAAGGAGTGAGGCAGGGGTGCATTTTGTCCCCTTTCCTGTTCAATCTGTATGCCGAGAGAATTATGAGGAGAGCTGGATTGGAGGAGGCAACAGAGGGGGTAAGGATAGCGGGGAAAATACTGAATAATCTGAGGTACGCCGATGATACGACATTATTGGCGGGTAAGAGGGACGACCTAGTCGAGTTAATAAGAAGAGTCAGGAAGGAAAGCGAAAAGGCGGGACTATACTTCAATGTAAAGAAAACAAAGGTTATGACAACTGCAACATGGGAAAACTTTGAGGTGGATGGAGAAACGATAGAGGTAGTATCGAGCTTCACATTCCTGGGATCTATGATAGAGAAGGAGGGAAGAAGTGATATGGAAATAAGGAGGAGGGTAACAATGGGGAAAACGGCAATGAACGGTCTGGAAAAGATTTGGAAGGATAAATACGTGAGCAGGGAAACAAAGAAAAGACTGGTAAAAGCACTGATCTTCCCAGTGGTCCTATATGGATGCGAGACATGGACAAAGACACGGGATATGGAAAAGAAAATCAATGGATGTGGATTTGGAGAAAGATGCTAAGGATTTCATGGACGGAGAAGAGAACTAACGAATCGGTGCGCGTGGAGCTCGGAATAGAGAGGGAGGAGACACTGCAGCAAACAGCAACTTGGAGGAAACTGAGCTACTTCGGCCATGTGATGAGATCTAATGGTTTGGAAAAGGAGCTGATGACGGCATGCGGTGAGGGAAGGAGAAGATGTGGAAGGCCAAGGAAGAAATGGTTGGATGAGGTACAGGAAAAGTCTGGCATGAGACTGGAGGAGCTAAGAGAGGCGACTAGGGAGAGGATCAACTGGAGAGGATACATCAGGGATATCGCCAGAGCTGCAGAAGCTGACGGCACCAGGTGACCAGGTGATTGACATAACACATGAGAGACTTCAACAAAATGAAATTATTAGGACTGTTTCTAGAGCAGTTTTAGGTGCAGACAGTCGGGAAATAGGCAGTTTATACTTGCTCAGAACACGTACTTTGTTTCAGCGTGCAAAAAAGACTAGTAAGGTATACTTTTACGGATAGTCACTGCATAAAAATATTTTACCAAAATAAAAATATTTTCCGACCTACCTACCCAATTTTTTTTAGCTCTGTTACCGGAAACACATTTTTTTTAGGCCTTAGCACCCATTCAGTGTAATCTACTCTGAGGAACTCTCGATCCAACCACAGCCAAATAAGGCATTTTTAGCTCAAAAGGTACATGGGACGAGGTAAAAAAAAACAGCGAGTCCATTCTAGGATTGGTCCCCCCGCACCCCTGCCGCAACCTTAAATTATGTATATTCAAACATGATTTTGGGGCATACCACTATGTCTTGCCTGTCTTCTCTGTAAAGATTTTGCAAATCATTGATCCGCTTGGGCGCAGCAATTGTTTTCAGACAAATTTTTGATGGCTAGATGATTGCTGGTCACTTGGGACTAAATAGAATATGGAAACAGCCATTTAGCCTATGATTATGCACTTAAATATTCATTAATTGATGTGATGCTCGTTAACTGATGAACATTTAAAGTTGGAGAGATTGTGTCCTAACTTGGAGGGATTGTCCGCAGGGGATTATGTCGCATCTACCTGTGTACACAGACCATGGCTGACACCCATCCGTTTGTAACACCTGTGTTGCTAAATATTTTGAATTCTAAACGAACTACAAAGTCAAGCCACTTGTATCACAATACTTAATATCATATGAAACCGAATATCCTAGGGACTGACGCTTGGAAGTTCTTGTAGTGAGCGAAGAATTCCTGGCCTTCGATGAATAGGTTGGAATTGTGGTTAAAACACTTTTGCATTTTATAAATATGGTTGTCTCGTTGATCTATGCAGATGCATCTTGGATTAAACTATTTTGGGAATATATTTGAATGTTTCAGGTTTGTGACCCATCTCATGGGCCGCATTCAGAAGGGACCCGTCAGAGGCATCTCCATCAAGCTCCAAGAAGAGGAACGTGAGAGGCGAGACAACTTCGTGCCAGAGGTAAGAATTTACCGTTTATTACTTCATAACTTAGCTGATTCATGCTTTATTTAAACTTTTAAAGAACCAATTTTTTATGGTGCATTGGAATTCCCAGGACCAGTCTTTAATCCTTTACGCGTTTGCCCCGAGAATATCCGCTGAAAACGGCCTGAAAATTTAAAAATTAACTGGTAAAGGGTTAAAGACCAACCATCACAAGCTTTTAATCAGTAATTGCATGACCAGCCTGACCGAAGACTGGTATATTTCAACATCAGCTTGCAGTTCATATACATCATCATATTGTTGTAAAATTTGTATTTCCTGTTTATTATGTATGGGTGTGAGTTTGTGTTCTTAGTTTTTGTGCTGTTTACAATTCGATATTTTGACTGCGATCAAAGCTGTGATTCTGCTTATTATTTATGGCTGGGTAACTGATCGCATTTTTAATCTGGATGAGGAGGTGAAAATTAGGCATATTATTTTATATGACTTGCCAATATGTAGTTTGTAATAAATCTGTAAAAATTTCGTGATTTGTTGATCACTCAACACATGAAGAAATTATGAACTTATTGATAAAATTGTGTTGGATGATGTTTATTACTGAATAAATATGCTTCTAGTGTTGTTGGTTGTCAGATCTTGTCAAATAAGATGCTGTAGATTTTAGAGATCCTTTTCTGTACTTGAAAAACAGTCTTAGAATCAATTCAATTTGTTTTCTGTTTTGATGGATTTTATAGTAAGACTCAAAATCATGGCTTTATTGCCATCTTAATAAAGTCTGTTTGTGACGGTATGTTTTTGATTTGGTTATATTGTAAGAGTTCATATTTGTTGTTTTTAGAAATCGGCAATTGAAGAAGATATCATCGAAATCGATGCAGATACTAAGGAGATGTTGAAGGCAATTGTGAGTAAAAAGATTACGGCTGAGTTGATCTGAAAGTGTGTTTAAGCATTTCTAATGTTGCTTGTCTAAGAGGGCTGTTGGACAAGCACACACATGTCTAAATTGAAGGCTAATCTGACTGAGTTGACCGCTTAAAAGTCTCAATAATCTTCTTTTTGAGACTTGTGCTGATGGCAACTGACAGTTTGTGTGTCTGTAACTTTTGAGGTTGCTTGTTATATCTAGAGATCAGCATTGTTTGATCACCGCTGACCTTTTTTTATGAACTTTGTTCTTAGCAAACTTTCAGACGAGTTTTTGTTTTTTGTGCGCTACTCTAAAAGTCTAAAAATACTATTTTAAACGTCTAAATGTAATGTCTACATTACATGACTGGTGTTGCGTTATGCTTATCTTGTTGTATTCTTGATGTTGTTAGGACATGGAAAAGATCCAGAACCTTCAGGTGATTGCTCCAGTGGCCAACCAGACATTCAAGGGCCCGCGAGGTGGCAACGTGCCTGGTGCAGCAGCCTAAATTCGAACGAACATTTGCAGCTGTATTACACATGTACTGAAACAGTTGACTATGATTACACGAAGTTGAAAATTGAAATGAGCAAAGAGTTTCAGACAACATAAAACTGTGTTTGCGTGTGGTTTTGTACAGAAGCAGCTAATCAGCTATGTCAGCGATTCCCAACCTGGGGCCCGTGAGGTCACAAAAATGGCCCGCCAGTCCTCAAAAATGGCCCTCATTTCTTAAAAGAATTAACAAAATATATAAAAAAATTGACAATTTGGACAGGACAGAAGATACAATTATTTTCTATTACAAATTATTTTATTTTAATGTCTATAAATAACATCAAACATTCTTTTTTGAATCAGTTATAACAATTTTGTATGCTTTTAGTTAATTAAATTTTAACATTGTGGCCCTCTGGATCCCCTAATGTTCTTTAACTAAGAAAAGTGGCCCTCGTGTCCTCCAACTTAGAAAAAGTGGCCCTAAAGTCAAAAAAGGTTGGGAACCACTGAGCTATGTAATAATCATTAGTAATGGGTTTTCAGATTTTTTTGAAACAATCTTAAGATGTAAAAATGTGGTCTTGGCGTTGGTCTTGAGCTGTGTGATATTAGTATTATCCTTTAAAATAATGGTCTGGGTCTTTATCTTGTTTTTCATCTTGAAGCCTTTGGTCTTGGTCTTAAACTTTTGGGCTTGATCTTGTGCCTTCAGTCTTTGAGAGCATAATTTTTTTCATGATTCTAGTGAGTGGAATATTTGTTGTTTGTATGACAATTCACACAGTGCAAAACGACCCTGATGTTTGCTCAACTTGAAGACCCCATCAGCCTTGAATGCTGGTGTTGTATTTAGGGACTGGCCACATAATGTGTTCATGAAGAGTGGGGGTCATGGGATTTAGGCAATTTTGCACACAACGTGGAGAGGGTCTCGACGAAATATATGTTTAGAGTTTAAACTATTGTAGCCTTATAATAGTCTAAACCTATAAGGCATATGAAGCAGATTGATAAAGGTGCTCAAATGCTGTTAACTGTCGGTTATGCGGCCTATGTGTGTTTGTGACATTGGTTGATGCATAATATTGTGTTCTCTGCAGACTGCTGCAGCTTCCTATTATGCACCTCTATGGTAAATTCATTGTTTGCCAGTGAAACTAGAATCACTAAATCTAATTGCGATCCATCCAATGTGTCGCATTCACATTTATCCTACATTGCCGGTACTCTAAACTCAAACACTAACAACGCCTCTCTGGGCCATTATTTATTTCGAGATTTCTACAGCTTGGCACAAAGCCAAGTCCAAACAATATCTGTCCCGCTCCCCTCTTCCTCTGGTCACCTTGAAACCGAACCATGTTCTTCACACGGCATTGATGAAGAACAAGTGCTATAATTATTAATTATGTGAGTTCACACAGCTGTCCTGCACAATAATAGCGCAAGTGTCTGTAATGCAGCGCTCCATAAGAGAGATTATTGACATGGATCTTCAAATGATAATGAAGTGAGCTGCATATATTTATTCATTCATTCAAGGAGATATTATAAGCTCTAGTCAGAAATCAACCTGAAGATAGGCTATAATAATATTATAGCATGGCGCGAAAAACAGCGTTGCATATAGAAGGTTAATTAGGAGCCTGACATTTTATTCTATTATTATTATGTCTTGCAATGTGTTCGCCTAACTCACGATTCTTTTTCATCTTCTCATAATGTCTCATCGCTTCAATTCTGAGCATCGTCACCATTCCGTCTGAATAACAAATAAGATGATAAAAAATTATTTCCGTGCCTGACGTCAATACTTGAATCAGAAGAGTCTCAGAAGTGCATGGCATGGATAGCTGTAAATAAGCCACTACCTTCAGTATGAGAATTGTGGAAAAATAACGGGGGGGGGGTTGGCCTATGATAAACTTGAAATTGGGGTAGGAAAAACATACTTTAACATGGGGCTCTAAGAAAGACTAGGGGGTTCAACCCCCCCCCCCCCAACCCCCCTGGCAATTCTCACCCTGACTACCTTAGCCTATTCCGTAGGCCTATCAATACGCTGTTCACTTGCACCTATATTGGATGAAGCTTAGCATAGACCTAGAACCAAATCTAATCCTATGGCATAATGCCTACGAAACTCGTTTGATTGAGCCTATTTGAAAAAGCTATGTTCCCGATCGATTTGGAAAAAAAATTGAGAACGACATGCAGCTCTATGACTCTGAGACCAGTACTTTGCTTTTAAATTTAGAATGGCAACCGTGGCTGCCATTAGGCTAAATAGGTCCATCAAGTATTCTGCTTCACAGCTTCACATTCTGCTTTTTTAAAACGTGCAGTTGTACACAAAATGTGCAGTTCTAAATACATGGATTTGTGCAGTTGTAGAACTTGTAGAAGCATAACTGTTCAGTTAAAACTTGCAAAAAGGTCATTGTCCTCCGATTGGAAGTAATTTAGGGCCTCCCATCGAAGATGAGAAAGGAAAGAAGGGGTTGTGCAGTTCTAAAAATTTCTTAAAAACAGCCCTGCTGCCTCACTTAATTCTTGACACGCTGCCATACCCATGCAATACATTTTTTATATTAAACATTAGGCTTATAGGCCTAATACTAGGCCTACCTATAGGGCGTATACGTTAAATCTGTTGAAATAAGTACGTAATAGACCTGTCGAGAAAACTGATTGTCTTAACAATTATTGTTACAATTATTAATTTATTATTGTCTCTTCTCACTGCTCGAGACTATATTTTGGACCGTCCGGGAAAGGAGGGCCTGAGGGAGGGACGAATGGATGAGTGGATGAATAGATGGAAAGATGAGTGAATGGAGATATGAATGGATGGATGGAGCGATAGGTGAATGGATAGATAAAATCTTATTTTGTTTGCTAAGGCTTGTCCCTCAGTAGCGGTAAGCTGTTTGTGAGGCGCCCTTGTATCGGCATGGCTTTCTTACGGCGCCTAATAAATCGTCGTTGCTGTTGCTATTAATATTATTATGGATGACGGAAGCAGTGAGCGTTCGAGGCAGGAATTGGAATGGAGAATCGATCGAAAGGGTGCGATTCTATGGCCGACTCTGCTCCCACTTGCAACACAAATGTCTGCCATAGCATCGTATATAGCCTACACTAATTGGAACAGAAGACCAACAGACATTAATTGCCTCGTAATAAATTGCACTTAGCCTAATGTGATCTTTGCAAGCAACATTCAGATCTCCTCCGACCATTAAGACCTCGCCAAAACTAATGGATATATATAATATATATATACATATACATGTATATAAAAGCCTAGACATAATAATATTATTAGCCTATACAATAGGCCTGTAGATAGCAAACACGCATATATATATATATATATATATATATATATCGACACGTGTCTCTTGTTGATTGCTATCGAGTGGAGAGATCTTGCTGTGGCCTGCATGCTGCAGTTGCGTAGGTGTGTAGCAATGTATATGAATGTATGCTCAGAGTTGTAAGACTTTAAATCGAATGGTCATTGCAGGAACAGCAGGATGTGTGTGGGCGCCATGGGCGGAAACCTGGGCGGAGACTTAGGGGTGGGGGGACGAACGAGTGGCCGAAGGAAAGAAGCGAGATTTTTTTGATGGACGAATGGCTGTGTGTCGCAAAAAAGTGTCCATCTGTTGCCGGAAACAATTTCTGACAACCTTTTTTTAATCATCTGACCGAAAAGTCAAGAAAATTTTCAATTTTCACCGCCAAAAAGTTGATGACTTATTTTAGTCCTGACGCTCAACGATTGGGGGGGGGGGGGGAGAGGACAAATGCATGGACCATTCCCCAACATCTCGATTGGGGGACCGTCCCCCTGTCCATAGGCGCAACAACCCTATGGGACCCAGGGGACGCGTCCCCCCAACTTTTGAGTGGTCCCCTAACTTTATTATTATGGTCCCCCAACTTTTAGGACGTGATTCATTATGATCCCCTCCAATTTTTAGGACGTGATTGCACCTATGCCCCTGTCCCCTCCCCCTAGGTCTCCGCCCATGGGCTTAAGGATTGTATGTATGTATGTATGTATGTATGTATGTATGTATGTATGTATGTATGTATGTATGTATGTATGTATGTATGTATGTATGTATGTATGTATGTATGTATGTATGTATGTATGTATGTATGTATGTATGTATGTATGTATGTATGTATGTATGTATGTATGTATGTATGCATGCATGCATGCATGCATGCATGCATGCATGTATGTATGCTTGCATGCATGCATGCATGCATGCATGTATGTATGTATGTATGTATTTATTTATTTCGGAAATTTATATAGCGCCTCTTCAAGGTAGGCTACTCAGAAGCGCTCATTAATAGATGTATGTATGTATGTATGTATGTATGTATGTATGTGTGTGTGTGCGTGTGTATATATATATATATATATATATATATATATATATATATATATATATATATATCCATTGGCCCTATATTTTGGGGACTTGCATGGTTAAAAATGCACCTCTGGTTCTTTCGCTGTGGCTTTTTCGCCGTTTCTTGTTCTCTTTCTTTCGTGAAAATTTATTAACATTTATTCATGTAAGTCCACTTCCGCTCAAAGTCGTAAACATCGAAGGACGAATGGAAACGATAAAACACGACAAAAGCGTTTGATGAAAGCGGAAATTGTATGGATCCTTTCTGCAACACCAACCAATCATTCTTCCTGTTGCTCTTGCGCTTACGTACTTCCGACTCTGAAGTCCAATCAGAGCCAGGCAGGAAATGCGCATGCGTTGGAAGAAGAATCGACTATTATTTGAAACCGGAAAGCGCTTTATATGGTTTTATTGAGCCAATCCGCTGTTATAGTCTACTCTAGAAAGCCGCACGCCTATAAGCGATCGAGATTTCACAATTCGGATGCAAGTGTTTGTGATATAGGCCTACATAGTCACTATTCTTTAGACGTAGGCCTAGGCCTAGTCCCTATATATCATGTAAATTATGTAATATGTAACAATTTTTGATTATTCTATAGAGTGATAGGGTGTGTTGCATATTTTAAGTTTTTTTCGTCGGGTGTTTAAATACACAAGCCGTAGAAATAAGTTTAGAAATTTCTGCCAATTCGGCTGTTTAAAGAATAGGGCCTACAGTTACTGCACGTTTTTGGTGCATATGCATATAATTTTTTTTATAGGAACCTACGTTCATAGAGATACAATGGAGGAATTTTTCTCTTTCCTCGCGTATATTTGGGTGGGGTAGACTTTTTTTTGGGGGGGGGAGGAAGGCTGCTTCGCGGATGGACGACAACCGTTGAGGCTGACACCAATGACACCCTTTGTCCAGTAATTTTTCTGACGACCTTTCTTAGTCTTTCTGGGTAGCCTACACAAATCCCGATAGTAAATTGAATACTTTTAAACGTGATGAATTTTTTCTCACTGGTAAATGTTGCATATCAGCATCTATATCTATATGTGTAACATGTAAACAAGAGCTGCAAAAATTTTCTGGAGGGGGATGTCACGTATATAATGGGTGGAGAAATATTTTTCTGTACATGTAAACTACAGCTCTAGATTTTTTGGGTGGGTGGGTTGTCGTTTATGGGGGAACTTTCCCTCCCCCCATCGATGCCTAGGCTATAGAGTAAACCCTATTATCCTATAATTATAAGACATTCAGCTATAGACGCCAACTTTATGCATGGTCATCATAACTTATTCATAAGCGAAGGAGGCGGAAGTTCAGAGGGGAAATGCCCCCTCCCCATTTCGGACGTATAGGTTTTTCGGGGGAAGTAGACCCCCAGGAAAATATTAAACAAACGATTGGAAGTTCAACACACCACATCATCTCCCCGCTCCAACTTGCTCGAATCGATTTTAGTAGCATAAATCTACTATCTCACAAACCACGATGGATAGCCTAGGCTACTAGAAATTCGCGGAAAAGGTTCTTTAGAAATTCGCGGCATAGCATCTTGAAAAGATAGGGGGAAAGCCGCGAAAATCACAGCCAATTCACAAACGGAAATTTGCATGACGCCAATTATTCGAGATTTATTTTTGTTTCGGGCAGAAGTAGAATCTTGACACTCCCACCCAGTGGCACCCACTATAGGCCTACTGAAATTTTCCCCGACACCATGTAGGCCTATACGATGGCCATTTTCAGCGTTAGTCCATTGATCTCCTTTATAATCAGATCCTTAATGGAGCTATAATGGAGCTTCTCAGGGCCGTAAATCTGTTTCTAAATGTGGGGAGGGAAAATTCCTCTTCGCATTTGTGCGGAGTATATCTCCCTCAAGGAGCCCACCACTGAGTTCAGTGATATCCTATTCCTAGGATAGTGTTAAAAAATTGTTGGTTCGCATCACTGGACACAGCCTTTTATGTTCGGACTACAGTTAATACAACAAGACTAAGGTTCTCTTGCCAAATCAAAACAGTTTAAAGTAAGTGGCTCCCAACCTTTTTTGACTTTACAGTCACTTTTTTCTAAGCTGGAGGACACGAGGGCCACTTTTTCTTAGTTGTAAGACATTAGTGGCCACAAGGCTAAAATGTAACTAAAAGTATATAAAATTGTTATAGGCCTAATTGATTCAAAATAGAATGTTTGATGTTATTTATACATGTAGATGTTATAACAAAATAAT
>OX243816.1:19422427-19544927 GCA_945859605.1 Lumbricus rubellus | reverse complement strand
AAAAATTTTTTCGCGCGCTGACGCGCGCATATTTTAGCATTTTTTGGGGCAGCCCCACTCTTCGGGTCAACTCGGCGCCTATGCATACATACAAACAATGTCAAACATACATACATACATATAAGTCTTATATAATATAAGCTTATATATAAACTCGTATCGATCGCTGTTCACTTCATATTATTTTGTGCAAGTTGTGCGTACAGAAAAAAAATCCTGGCGGCGCCGCTGGCCTATATAAATATTATACGCTGGAGATTCCAGTTTAAATCCGATCATCATCATCATCATCATCATCATCATCATCATCATCATCATCATCATCATCACCATCATCATCATCATTATCATCATCATCATCATCATCATCATCATCATCATCATCATCACCATCATCATCACCATCGTCATCGTCATCGTCATCATCATCATCATCATCATCATCATCATCATCATCATCATCATCATCATCATCATCATCATCATCATCACTACCACCATCACCATCAGCTTCGCAGTCATTGGCGTATAATCATCATCATAATCGTCGTCTGTGGTGCTGCCGTTTTCCATGGCAAGCTGCCACAGTCTCTGTTCTGGACTGGTCTACAAGGTCATCTGCAATCCAAAGGTCAATCAACGAGCATGGGTCGCCTTCTAATAAGCTTCTGTACCGTACCCTTCTTTTCCTCGATCGTTTTCAAATAAGAAATCAAGATGCCCTGATTTTAGACTGCCTGCCGCTGTTCCATCTCAACGCGGAGTATACTCGGAGCATGCTCAAATCAGCAATAGAAGGCGCCCACCGGGTCGGGTGTGTCCACTGTCCGTCCGGCGTCTGCCCGGTTTATTCAATCGGTCACCTACGTCGCAGCTTAACGCATGCTGCACTGGTCTCCACTGGCTTGGCCGGTCGCACGCTGGCCCATTGCAACGCCACAGTCGTCGTATCATAGCATTATAATCTGATCATCATCTCATTACATTACTGGTTGCCCGTGGCGACCGCATTTACGCAAATGGATATCATTAACATCTGCTTCATTCAGTTCGTTCGTAAATACGCCGTCGTCCCCGTGTAAAGAAATCGTATCCATCCGCGTATAGACCGGCAAGAAAGTGCGTCGTACAAGACGACGCATTTTACCGGCTTCTGGCGGTCCGTGATTTCCTGCCGCGACGGTAAAAAGTCAGGGTGCAAATCGCCCTTCAGTTTCTTCTCAGTCTTAAACGCTGTCTTGCTCGGAAATCTTCGGTCTTTGACGCCAAAGATTCAACGAGTTATCCCAACGTCTGGAACGTCGTTCTTGGAGGTCTACAGAGATTACAATGGAAGCGCTGGTTACTGCAGACTAGACTCTTAAGTTTGTTCTGGAAATAACTGAAGATTGGTCAATTGTTGTAGTCTAAGATCGAATTAACTTGACGGAAAAATGAAGATATCTAGGGAGACAGGAGGAGGAGCGGCAGCACTTCCGACTCATGTGCAGGGTAAGACGTTCACTGTCGTTACACTTGTAGTTAGGCTATTAGTATTATTAGCGGTAGTATTGTTGTTGTTATTCATGCTGTTGTAATTGTTATTACCATTGTTGTTAATATTATTGCTGCTATTCATGTTATTACAATTATAGTTGTTTTTATTAGTATTATTAATATTATTAGTATCATAATAATAATAATAATAATAATAATAATAATAATAATAATAATAATAATAATAATAATACTAATACTAATACTAATAATAATAATAACAATCATCATCGTCATCATCATCATCATCTTCGTCGTCATCATAATCATCAGTAGGCCTATCGTCGTCATCATCTTCGCCATCGCTATCATTGTAATTTTCTTTTACATCTGACACAATATTTTGTCCATTTCAGCCTCGGGTAAAAAATAACAACGCAACAATTAAGTAGAGTTAGTGATTCATTAATATTATTACATGTGTTATTATTGTTTTTATCTTTAGGCCTATTATTGTTGTTATTGTTATTGTTGCTGCTGCTGTGTATCATCATCATCATCATCATCATCATCATCATCATCATCATCATCATCATCATCATCATCATCATCATCATCATCATCATCATCATCATCATCATCATCATCATCATCATCATCATCATCATCATCATCACCACCACCACCACCATCATCATCATCGTCGTTGTCACCCTCGTCGTCGTCGTCATCATCATCATCATCATCATCATCATCATCATCACCACCATCATCATCAATTCACCATCATCATCATCAGCAGCAGCAACCGCATCATCATCATCATCATCATCAACAACCGCATCAGCAACAGCATAATTTCTCTTAAATTTAAATAATTATTTAATCCTTGTTTTCTGCGATCTCATTGACCTCTGGCCTCGAATCACAGAGCGGCTTGGAAGCGATCATCTGCTCTTGTCTTGTGTAAAACGTTGTTGATGTTTACCAATCTTATCAGATGGATTGCATTAAAGCTGAGCTTCTCAGGTGCCCGCGAGAGACCCAGAGATGTGTCGTAAAATTTTGATCGTTAAAATCTCATCATCATCATCGTCATCATCATCATCATCATCATCATCATCATCATCATCATCATCATCATCATCATCATCATCATCATCATCATCATCTTCATCATCATCATCATCATCGTCATCATCATCGTCATAATCGTCGTCGTCGTCACCGTCGTTGTCGCCCTTGTCGTCGTCTTCATCATCGTCATCAATTCATCATTATCATCGTCATCGTCATCATCGTTGTCGCCCTCGTCGTCGTCGTCATCATCATCAATTCATCATTATCATCATCGTAGACCATAGACTCATCGCCCGTTGTTGTCCGACGCCATGTTCAATAAGTTCTTTCACCGTTTGTCTGTCCTCAGCGATGTACATGTAAGCCTTACTCAGCTGCTGATCGCTGAGTGATGTTTCGCACCTTTCAACTATATATTGTCTATAACAGGCCTATCCATTGTTTATGTGGTTAATTGTTCTCTTTTGTTTCGACCATCCATCCGTTTTAACACTAACACCAGTTATTATTATTTACTAGAATTAGCAATAAGTTAATTGCATTAGGCCTAAGTACTATCATATTTTTGTACAACATATCAGGTAAATAATAAATAATAGTTTTCGTAAAATTTGCTCGTCTGTAAAATAACGAAAGTACAGCCTACTTTGACTATAGGCTAGTTATATATGAATACAATTTTGCTGTATAAAAAACTTCGTCAGCTAATAAGCTTAATTTTCAATTTGCAAGGATTTATTTTACTGATAAACTCTTATGCTACCAATCTACTCTATAACAGGCATACTGTATATAGGCTCTAATGCAGTTTGAATAGGCCTACACATCGCCTATAGTTAATACGACTAATTACGTGAGTCCATATAATTAGGAACACACCTGAGTTTGTCATGACACTGGTGACAGAATGTGGCATTATTGTCTAATGGGCTGCAGTCTGAAAGGCTTGAGAACAACTGGACACTGCATGGCGCATGCAATGACAAATTGACCACAGACACGAAAAGCTATTTGTGGAAACTTACCTCCGAATCATGCATGCGTGCAGTAACTGTTGTTGATCATTGCTAAGCTGCAGACGATGAATTTGGAAACTATTGACAACAGTTAAAACAGTGTCGTTGTCATCACCATCATCATCATCATCATCGTCGTCGTCATCGTCATCATCATCATGATCATCATCATCATCATCATCATCATCATCATCATCATCATCATCATCATCATCATCATCATCATCATCATCATTATCATCATCATCATCATCATCATCATCATCATCATCATCATCATCATCATCATCATCATCATCATCATCAAAAACAAAAACAAAATTATCGTCATCGTCACCGTCATCATCATCATCATCATCATCATCATCATCATCATCATCATCATCATCATCATCATCATCATCATCATCATCATCATCATCATCATTATCATCATCATCATCATTATCATCGTCGTCGTCGTCGTTGTCATCATCATCATCGTCATCATCATCATCATCATCATCATCATCATCATCATCATCATCAGCATCATCATCATCATCATCATCATCATCATCATCATCATCATCATCATCATCATCATCATCAAAAACAAAAATATCGTCATCGTCACCGTCATCGTCATTGCTGATGCGTCTACACGACATGGCTTTTTTAAAACTTATGGCCTTGGCGATGCCCCAGCACGCAGTAGCCGCTCATCTATGGAAGCTCTCCATCTCCCTCTGTTCTCCGCCTGATGCACAGCCTCCTGCATCGACAGCCCCATCTGGCGTTCCCCATCCTGACCATGTGTCCAAAGTAGCGCAGTCGTCGCGAATTCGTAGATCATACATTGATACGGGTCCGAAGCTCTGACTTACCGTTAAAACTCATCGAGATCATCGATTAGCTGAACCAATCCCATCTGACGGTTTTCTGACCCAATATACTGGTGCGTTGCACAGCAAAGAAAGGTTCATTTAAGAGTAAGTAAGTACGCAAGTTTTTAACTGATAACGCGTGTATTTTGGCAAAAGTAGTGGAGAGCGGAAAATTCTGTGTGACTGTTAAGTATCTAATGACGACACTAATCCTAACACTAACCCTAACCGACCCTCACGACGTTAAACCTTAAGAATCTAATGACGAAACTAACCCTAACACTAACCCTAACCGACCCTCACGACGCTAAACCTTAAGAATCTAATGACGACCCTGACGACGCTAAACCTTACCCTACTCGAACGACACCAAGGTGTCCGATGCTGAAAATGTAACAATAAAGAACGCGAAAGTTAGATATAATTACATGTGCTAAGCGTTCGTCCATAGGCGTACACGAGTTCATTTTGTAAGAAAAAGTCTAATAGCCAAACGAGAAACGTTTTATATTGCAATTCGTCCAAAATCGTTTCACCTTCCGCACATGTTGACACGTTGAGAAAGGGATGGTGACATTGGTGAGACAGCGTAAGTTGATTGGTTGGGGTAAAAATAGATTATAAACTCTATGAGTTTTAGGCTTCGGACCCGTATCAATGTATGATCTACGAATTCGTCGCAGGCGTCTGTTCTGTAGGCCTACTCTCACTACTTCATTCTGGATGTTTAATCTTTCGTATAATCGCGTTAATTTTCACATTACATCACATTTGGATGTGATATTAGTAGTATGTATAATAAATATATATATATATATACTGCGATTGTACTGCAGGCCAGTCAAGCCATGTCCTGCTATTTTTTCCTATGTTATGTATATATACGCAGAATGCATGTCCAATGCTGAACAATCATTAATTCTTGATATACATGAATGACATGAGTGCATGAAGGACTTGGTCAACGGTTAAGACACAGTGTCGTTGAGGGTCCGTCTCAGAAGAACAGAATCAACGACACACATGCACTGCAACGTTGCATGCAGGGCAACTATAGCTGCATGCTTGTATGCTTTAACCAATTGACCAATATGTATATAATTTTATATGCATATGTATACTATATACATATACATATGTATGTATGTATGTATGTATGTATGTATGTATGTATGTATGTATGTATGTATGTATGTATGTATGTATGCATGCATGTATGTATGTATGTATGTATGTATGTATGTATGTATGTATGTATGTATGTATGTATGTATGTATGTATGTATGTATGTATGTATGTATGTATGTATGTATGTATGTATGTATGTATGTATGTATGTATGTATGTATGTATGTATGTATGTATGTATGTATGTATGTATGTATGTATGTATGTATGTATGTATGTATGTATGTATGTATGTATGTATGTATGTATGTATGTATGTATGTATGTATGTATGTATGTATGTATGTATGTATGTATGTATGTATGTATGTATGTATGCATGCATGCATGCATGCATGCATGCATGCATGTATGTATGTATGTATGTATGTATGTATGTATGTATGTATGTATGTATGTATGTATGTATGTATGTATGTATGTATGTATGTATGTATGTATGTATGTATGTATGTATGTATATATGTAGCCTATATATATATAATCGCATCGCAACGAGTATTATAGAAGGCTTGGAGTCCATTCCATCAGAGAGGAGGCGAGATTCCACATCCGATAGTCGCCATGGCATGGTGGCTTGCAATATTGATCGACGACCGGGCAGATGTAAGATAAGACCGGCGCGTCTACCTTTTCGGAATTGCTGCTTGTTTAGCTGTTCTACGGTCGTAATTATTGACAGTGATTTATTGGACATTTCGTGGCATATTGCACGCACGCATGGTGGGCGGTGGCACACTTGGTGGCCAGTTTGCGGTATAACCTGTTGCAATGGAACCCAAATTTATGAGCGTTCGAAAAGAACATGTGCGGCGATCTCGGTATACCACTTATGTGGCAAAAATCACGCAATTGCACGATTCGCCCATCATAGTTTTTTGTTATATATAGTACCATGTAAGTATGTATAACCTAGTATGATATATAATGTCAAACGTTCGGCATATATTGGGAGGCGACGGGCCATATCTTTTGGGTAGGCTAACTATGGCAATATGGTTGACCTTTGGCTCTTCAGTGATAGATTGTAAATAGGTTTTTCATTTAGTTAAAGGTCGTAAAAATGAGATGATCGTGCATGGTAATTCACTGAAACACATGCACGTAGGCTATGTATCATGCTGCATCAAACTACATGTATCTATGACAATCTACCTACCGTACCTTAATGTGCAAGGTTATTGACACTGTTGCACACTTGTTGGCTTGTGACTTGGAAGATTAGATCATAGATGTAGGTCCTAGCGGAGTGGCAAGCTTGTTTCTTCTGGAGATTTCGTGTAGCAGAGAACCGTATCTTGGACACTGAGATCCCCGTTCTAAGACTTATGGCTGTGGTGCTATAAATGCAAGTCGCATGGGCATATTGTCAGGCATTGTCTTCAACTTGTTTGTAGTTGAAAATCCTATATATTCAGTATGCAGAGACACCAAGCTCGCCTGTCTACTTGCTGGCCTGTGATCTTGTGAAGATAGTCTATAGATGGCCATATGAAACGTCACGGTGATTGACGTTATCTCACGTTTTCTGCAAGAAGAAATGCCAAGGGTGTAAGAAATATGAATCATTGTATTATTATTGTTGTTTTTGTTTCAGTGCACTGGTACATTGTCTGTGTCATCGTTGCCGTTGGATTCGTCTTCCTATTGGGTGTCTCAGTCTGTGTCTACCAGTGCTACCGTCGACGCTCCGCCCGCAACAGTCCAGAGAACCGCCTCTCGGCCGCCATTAGGCGGGGCCTAATGAAGGAGTATCGAACGGGAGGCGTGGCCATGGGAGGAGTCGGGAGTGGGGCGGACGACAGTGGCGAACCCGGATTAGCTAAAAGTCCCAGCATGCGCAGCACGGCGTCTTCGGAGAGCGCTGCTAGCTCCTCCTCCCAGCGCGGTAGGGGCGGGGCCGATTCAGGCAGGGGCGGGACTTACCAATCCGGACAACCTGGAGGGACTGCAACTTGCGAGGGGCGTTTGCGGAGTCCAACCGTCCCCGTCGTCCGGGCAAAGGCCGAGACGAGCCCTAGGTCACCGGAGGAGAAGAACGATAGCAAGACTAGGGAGAAGCAAGAGGTGGAAGAGGAGGAGAACGAGGGGCAGTTGGAGAAGGGTATGGAAGGAAAAGGATTGGGGCTTGGAATGCTCCAGTTCAGCGTCGACTATGACGCGGAGAAGACGGCGTTGATCGTGTCCGTGATCAGAGCGAAGGACCTGCCGGCCAAAGATGTCAACGTCGGCAGTTCGGATCCATATGTCAAACTACAATTGCTGCCTGATAAACGACAGAAGGTATACTATACACATGCGCGCATTTACTGTTTGTGCTGGTATCTTCATACCCTTTACTTCCTTACATAGGACCCATAGCCCCTATACCTACCTGCCTGCATGCCTGCTTGCCTGCTAGCCTGCCTGCCTACCTGCCTACCTGTCTACCTACCTTCCTACCTACCTATCTACCTACCTACCTACCTACCTACCAATTTACTCCTTTCCCCTCCTCTCCTGAGTCTCCTCTTTCATAGACACTTCCTCAACTTAATGAATATTTTTCACAGTATTGGCGACACCTAGCGCACCCAGTCATAGTGATGCAAGGTATCTATAGGTCTACTATAGGTCAGCGCCGGTGAATAAGCTGGTCTCCCTGGCGTGGCTTTTGTGGGCGCTGAGAAATTCTCGAAGATTTACATTATATTACATAAGATAATTACACGCCACAGTCGCCACACGTATACAAGCCTACATCTTGTCGATCTCGAAACGTCTATAGATCACGTGCACTATAATAGGCTATACCCATCTGTATCGTTGATTTTATGCATGTACATGTATGATGTATTGACGTACATTGTGCGACCTGGTGGCTGATCGGTAACGCGTTTGCTCACGGAGCGGGCGTTTGCGGGTTCGACTCCGGGTAACGACCTTGGGCAAGTTGTTTACGCACACGTGCCTTTGTCACCAAGCAGTATAATTTGGTACCGGCGTAAGCTGGGAAGTAAACGGCAAGTCCTACGATACACTGGCCCCGTGTCCAGGACCTTGAGATTCGTCCATTGCCGGCTCAAAGCCATTGAAAAGGAGACGAGCGCCTCCCTGTGTTCCACGTGGAACTGGATGGACTTTACTTTTTTTATTGACGTACATTGAATGATTTAGCTGGTGCTTGTCTGTGCAGGTGAAGACCCGCGTGCTGCGCAAGACACTGAACCCCGTCTTCGACGAGATGTTCACTTTCTTTGGCATCGACTGCAACCAACTGACGACCATCACTCTCCACTTCATCGTCCTCAGCTACGATCGATTCTCACGCGATGACATCATCGGTGAGGTCATCTATCCGCTGACCGATGTCCAGCTGGAGGGAGGAGGAGGTGGAGGAGACAAGATGACCACCACTGCAGCAGGGACGACCATCTGCCGGGAGATCACACCGAGGCACATCAAGGTCTCATCCGCCAACTTACGTTTACTTTTATGAAATTGTATGATTATGATGATGATGACGACGACGACGACGGTAATGATGTCGTTAATGCCTAATGGTGACGAATGTGACGACGACGATAGTTTTTGTTGTTGTTGCTGTTGCTGTTGTTGCTGCTGTTGCTGGTCACTATCACATAAATCATTATTACCATGGATTGTCTGCCTGCCTGTCTGTCTGTCTGTCTGTCTGTCTGTCTGCGTCCATGGATACAACGCATTCAAAGGCACCTTTCCTCCACGAACCCCGAAGACAGCTAGGCCTGACCCTGGAGACAAAATAATGTCCTGCATGTTCCTTTAGCAATTTGCCTAAACCCCCGATGGATCCATGATACCTCGGGTCTAAAAAAATAAAAATAAATAATAATAATTATAATAACAATAATAATAATAATTATTATAATTATTATTATAATATGGCGCTACAACGCCATAGCATTTCGTGGCACTTTTAATACTGTTGCGGAGGACGAGGCCTGATTTTCTAAACACACAAAAACAGCTCCAAGCATAATTTCCGTAAATCCCGAGGGATCCTAGGTACCTCGGGTAAAAAAAAAATTATTATAATAACAATAATAATAATAATAATAATAATAATAATAATAATTTGAAGAAAAAATATTAACAACAATAATAATAGGCTAACAACAACAACAACAACAACAACAATAATAATATTAAGTTAATTGACCGAATTGCTTAGTCTTTAGAGCCGGAAAAAATTTCTACCTCGTTATAGTAATATTATTATTATCATTGTTATTATTACCACTACTACTATTATTATTAGGCCTATTATTAATAATAATAATAATTTTTTACTCTAGTTAAGCCTATAGGCCTACAAGATCTCTTAGGGGTCTATGTAATTACAATGCAGAATATAGACTGTCCAGAAAGGCCCTACATCTGCACCGGTAGTAAAAATTGAATTTGTCCTTGTTAATGGACAATTAATGGACAGTGGTGCTGTAAAGAGGTCGATTAATTATACTTCTGTGTTGTCTGGTGTGTTGTTGTCAGATGTGCAACCAGGGTCGTGGTGAGCTGTTGTTGTCCATCTGCCATCATCCAGCGGCCAATCGACTGACCGTCGTTGTCCTTAAGGCCAGGAACCTTCCGAAGATGGACATCACCGGACTATCCGGTCAGTATAGTACCAAACATACCTACGTATAGGCCTATCATTGAATTTACTCTATTATATATAATTATATATATATATATATTCATAAATTATGTATATCAAATAGCGTTTTAATATTTTTAAATAAATCACATGATTAGGCCTATGCAAGTATGCATTAGGCATAATTATATTGCGTTACAATAGTCTTTGAATTCCACTAGCAGACTTTCAATTGGAGTAAAAACAAAATTGTTCTCACTGCATGCATGCATGATGGTGCGTTGAAGCCAAAGCGCAATTATACACATGTACAATTGTACATCTCCAACTCGCACAGTGAAAGTCGACAGTTGACACAATCATGGGCGAAGTTTGGTTTCCGTTCTTGGGGGGGGGGGCTAACCCCGAGTCTGGACCTTATTGGGGGGGGGCTAACCCCGATAAAGGATACCATTTTCATGGTAAAAAAGTTGAACCTGGGCCTTCTTGGAGGGGCTTAGCCCCCCTAGCCGCTGATAAACTCCGCCCATGGATACAATAATTCCACAGCTCTTCCAACCGACTCTTCCAGCTCCAACGTCTACGGTCAAAATGGTTTCCAGTGTTTAGCAGCGCCTCATGGCCGTCAACGTTTTTGACTTCGGTCACATTAGTTTCCTCCAGGCCAAGCATGATCATTGATCAGAGGTGACGGTTTGAGCGTTGAAGCATATAGTCCTAATCATAACGTTAGGACGTGATTCTGAAACTGTAGATCCGTACGTGAAGATCTACCTGCTGTACAACGGGCAGAGGATCGCGAAGAAGAAGACGCACGTCAAGAAGCGCACCCTCAATCCTGTCTTCAACGAGTCGTTCCTCTTCGACCTGCCCTCCTCTGCCGACGGTGGGGACCCAAACCTCCATAGCAACATCAGTCTGGAGCTGTACGTCCTCGAGTGGGATCAGATGACGAAGAACGAGGTCATAGGTCGACTCGACATCGGAACTAGGTCAGGTGAACCGGAGTCGCGTCACTGGAACGAGGTCATGAACTGTCCCAGAAAGCAGATCGCCAGATGGCACAAGCTGAAAGAGTGAGGCGACGCCGACGCCATGTTGCTTGGTCTTGGTCGACTTGAATCTTGACTCTTGATTGATTATTCCTGCGTATAATTATATCCCATTCCATTTAAATTTTGCCCTTCTCCCACCTCGGAAAGTTCATAACAATATTCCGGAGATACTAAGGTATACTTATATTTTTATTATTAGTAGCCTACAGGTCAAGACCGAATGATTAGGCCTACGTAAGAATTTTTTATCGTAGGCCTAGATCTATTATAAGAATTTTGTCGTCGAAGTTAAAGCACTGACTGTGCCGTGTTTTCAGACATGTTGTCTAAACTTTAAAGAGTTTAGAAACTTTAAAACCTTCATTTCATCAAAATTTCGATGACGCCCGCTTATGGGGTTACCAGACGGGGGGGGGGGTAATTCAGTTCAGTGGGTATACGGCTTGGCCCTCAATTTGACCTTCGCTGTACAGACTGTCAGAAACGCGCCAACTTTTAAAAATGTTTGGGTAGGCTAGTCTTCATTGCGGTTTAGAAAAAAGTAACAACAAAATTATCGCTAACGATAACCTGAAGGTTATTTATTAACGAATAGATGCCATGCAGATCATCTAAATTTGATCATTTCGATGAAGTTAGAAGCTCGTTCGTTTGCTGCTTGTACATATTATATTCCGTGTAATTTCGTCGCCACTTTCGCGTTGTAAACGGTGACACGAACTAATGTACGTAGGCCTAGTCCACAGTGACTTCTACATCGCCATTGATAATAGCTAGGGTAAGGCATGAGTCAATGGACCCACAATCACGGAAGTCGTAATCAAATCCTTTCTCTTCCAAACAGCTCCACAAACAAGCGCAGGATAAATTCAAATAATTTCTGGCAGGCCATAAGTCAAGTCAAGAGCCACTGAAATGATAATGAATTGGGTCTTCTTTCTCTTCCATTCCTCTTCCATTCCTCGTCCATTCCTCTTCCTCCTCTTCTATTCCTCTTCTTCGTTAATCCTGTATTCGACTCAAGCGCCGAATTTAATCACAAACTGTGACTAGAAAATTTAATGTTCAATTATGAGTTTAAACGATTCCTGCTCGCTAAACGTGCGGTTTCGTCTCTGTAAAATTGGTAAAAGTAGAGAACTTGTATTTTAATTCGATTATTATTGAATTGCTACCCTGCTGTAGCATAGCATACCCGTGTTTGGCCCACAATCTCGCATGCATGGGACCCGTAAGATGCCAATATTGGTCCCATTAATTATTTATGGGTAGGCCTATGCTGGCAGGGTATGAATAGAAGATGCATCGTGTGTGTATACATTTAGTGAATATTATGTTCTGTGATAGCTATTTTCTTGTTTTATAAATGGACGCTGTCTTCAATTGCCTTCGTGCCAGTCCTATACAATGTAGCATATAGTCAATAAAGGAATAAGGATCAGAATTGTTTTAAAGAGGTTTGAGAAAGACAATGAGCAGTAGGCTAAGGGAATGGAAAGGTAGAGAATTTGAGGAATTTCCGAGGCTTTAGAGTCGAGACGAAAGTTTGGTGTAGGCCTATATATTTCCATTGTAATCCAGGAGCGCTAGTAGTGCCACCCTTCCAGCAACCAGTTTCAGCTGTGTAAAAAACAAGACAATTCAAATATCCTGTATAGGCTAATATTGAAGAGAAATGTTCTGCAAATTGAAAAAATGAAGCCTGCAAGTTCTATGTCTCCGTACAACTCAATTATTCTAGAATCTAGAGGGTATAGGCCTACTAGAAGCAAGACCTACAGAAACGTTGGGCATATACAATTATACATTTAGTCCTATTATAATATGCTTATTACTTTTTTGCATGGGCGCTCGCACATAGAGACAAGAGGGACACTTCCCCCTCCGAAAATTTACACCTTCTTAATATTCTACTTTTTGGTTTCTAACAATTTTTTCCGCACCGAGTCATTAATTTATGATGCTAGTGATACACAAAATGAAACTGAGAAATTTACGTTTAGAAACCTCTATAAAAACGCATGTTATTAATTTCTTGCTTTTCATTTTTCGTAGTCTTGCAAAAATATTAAACTGTGACCAATGTGTTTTGCAACCTCTTGTCAAAATATTTACGGGCGCCCACGTGTTTGTTTGTACAGTGATAAACAGGAATAGAAGTGATTTAAGACAGCTGCCGTAGCGAACCGCGTTGCAAGACAACATTGACTTGAATGACATTGTGTTAGAGTTCTTTGTTTTGTCAAATGAAAACTTTACACATTGTCGAATGCTTGTATAATGTAAATTGAGTAAGATGTTCAACAGTGACTTGCTTCGATCAGGAAAAAAATGTGTTCTGCAACTTGCTTCAAGGTGTTGCTTTATTTCAAGAGGGCATACGCATGCCTAGGCTCTCGCAGTAGGCCTGTCATTATTAGGCCAATAATTAATTATAAGCTACGAATTTCTATAGACTATGCCTACGAAGGCTGAATCTTCTGCCGCAACCAGCCGCAGAAGAAAAAACTTCGTTAAAATTACGAAGGCGGAAATTACATTGGAAATAACATAGTTTTGCAATTTACTTAAATCAAATTTCCATCCTGGATTAAACTGTTCACACAAAACAATTCTTCCAATCAACAAAATTAAAACGCTGGTAGCCTGCTCCAATGTTACAGGCCGTCGACATACAACATCAAAATAAATATCCAAACAGAGAGAAGTCTTTTATTAATCCAGTTCTGTAATTTCCATTGACAGCAATTTGTAAATATTTACAACATAACTTTCCAACCTCTTGCACCAAAAAGCTAGGTGAATTTTACAGCCAATGGAATGAATCTGTTACTGATAATAAGAGAAATACTGTAGCACCGTAGACAGGAAGTTACTTTGGTAAAATGTTGCCAACAAAATGAACTTAAAACGAGTCAGGAATCAGACAGTATAGTATATGAATGATACATCCATTACCAAATATCTGTGCAATGCTAAGAAAAGATGACAATTTAACAGACCAGTGAGGTCGTATTCTTATTAGCAGAATTGGGAATAACGACAGCAAACAAGCAAACCGTCTAGAAACAACAGAACTGCAAAGTAATGCCTTAAAGTCCTGAGAAAAGGACAAAAGCACTTTTGGTGAAGTAGCAAATTACTTAAATATGTGAAATACGTCTGTCATGCAAAGTAATTTCACATCCAAATATGCTACAATGTTAGAAATCATTTTCAGTCAATTCATTAAGCTTATACACATTCACAAAGACGACATTCAATGCACTCTAAACAACATCGCTTGCCAACCTAAAAATACTGACGCACCACAATTGGCCCAAAATGTGATAGCAGAATCACATGTTGAAATCAAAAGGAAGGTAAATTTACCATTGACAACAAGCGCAGTTATGTATTGCACACGGCCAAATTCCAAAACAGAATTGTGATCCAGCAACGAATGATATGCATAATATTTCAATGGTAAATTATAAGTACCAGTAACCAGTTTTTAAAATACAATAGAAATGTTGCAACTGATCAAACAAGAAAGCAACAACAGAACACCTTTCTCACAATATAACACAGGAAAAAGATGCACAAAGAAAGCAGTTCTACAAAAGCCACAACAAGCTTTGTGGTAAAGTTGCATCCATATACAATCTTCAACCCAGCAGCAACAGGTAGCAAAACGGCCAACATAGGAAGCGGCTGAAAGATCAAGATTGCTAGGTCTCAACACACCCATAATCGTTTGCAGTCCTTAAATGTTACTCATGCTCGAAATAATACAAGAATTGTCAGAAACACACACATGAGAAGAAAGCATCGTTCCAGCATGTTGAAACCAGGACTATCCGTGTCGCAATGCTTGATGAACATTATGCAATTAAAGTAAAACGTCAACTCAAGACTACAGCTAACGTTACGCAAATCTTCAAAAAGACGTTTACTGCAAATGACTGAACTTGTCCAATGTGGTTTGGAATCGTTTGCGAGAAATCTGCGATTGTGCTTCTTAGGCCGTTGCCTTGCGCGGGTTTTTGCTCTTTTCTTCAAGGTGGTTGATGACCTTAATAGCGGCATCAGGAATTCTGGTTCCTAACAAAAAAAACACAAAGCACATGATCAACAAATGAACTGCTCACTGTCACCAACCGAATTCAGAGGTTTTATCCACATCTCCCGTTCAACATAACTCCTGAAAGGAAGGGCTGTCCTTACACAGATAATGCAGTCATACCAACAAATTTATCACGGACTGCAGCCTAACACACACACTCTTGTTGACCCACAAAGCCCCACCAAGCTGTGGCCACGTATAACACCTGGGTCACTGTGGTCATTCTTGCCACATGATATTGACTAGACTAGGACCCTTAAGCCATGCAGTGCCAGGTCCATATAAAAGATCGGTTTCGTATGGAAGATCAGTAAGGACCTCTACTCATATTGAAATGGTAAAACTGTTGTTAGAGTTAGATTTTGGAACTTTCTCCCTTATCTATTCTACCGGTACTTGTTCTGTTCAGTTACTCACATCACTTTGTTCTCAACTTGTGATATAATTTTTTCAAACTGCTTATATTATCAATCATACACGGAAACCGCTCTATCTCACTGGCCCAATCTTCTTGACAAGAGCTTGATTACAGCTTCGTTTTAGTGTCCCATCAGCTGATGCTTTCTGCAATTACACCGGTGCTAGAGAAGCGACTAATTAAACAGTAAATAATAACAGCAGAAGCATGATAACACCATAAAAGTGGCGCTACAAGATTCTATCTAACTCACACCATCCGCCTAATAAAGAAAAAATATTCGTGGGGCATGGTGTAGTGGGAATGTTCATTGCCTTGCAGTTGGAGGGTTGCAAGTTCGAATCCCCTCAAGTCACCGTGTAGGGACCTTGAGCAAGTCCTTCACTCGCAATTGCTCAGGTGCTTCGGCATGGAACTTCAATGCAGTGTCCGCACTGTAGTCGGAGCACCTCTGAGAATAGAGAGCTTGAAAGGACACTATAGAAATGGAGAAATAAACAAATAATTATCAACTAGTCAATCAGTGACTCACATAAATTAAATGCTAAATAGTTAATCTAATTATTCAATTCTTCATTTATTAGCGCAAGCAGCAATAAGAGGAGCAGTGCTTAGCAGACCTGGACCAAATACTTCGCAGACACCAGCTTTGAAGAGGAAGTCGTAGTCCTGTGGAGGAATGACACCACCAACCGCCACCAAGATGTCACTAAAAAGTTCAAACGATTTTACAAACATCATATTAGAGTCGCTCGTTCATACAATAAATGCTCACACATGGAAGTGGTTCATTCAGTGAATTTAGAGCAGGCAACACAATTGCCAGTCTAAAAATCGCATTGTGTGATCTCATCGAAGATATGAATGGTGCCATAGTAACCTCTTATAAGAAATGCATTGTGATTTCCTAGGTAAGCTATTTTTTTTATCTGATTGGCAAGTAAACAGCAAGTCCGTTTCTACGATCCTGAGTTCTGTCCAGTGTCGAGTTTAGTTGAAAAGAAAAGTTTTCAAGCAACAAAAACTAATCTCTGCAAAGCAAAAGCAGCAGAAATAACAATGGTGGTGGGTACATACGGTCTGCCCAACTCTTTAAGGCTGTTGATGAGTTCTGGGACGAGTGTCTTGTGGCCAGCTGCAAGTGAACTCACTCCCACAATGTGTACATCAGAGTCAACCGCCTGCTGTGCTGCTTCCTTTGGAGTCTACAGTCAAACGCACTGCGTCATGTCATCAGTTGGCTCAAAGTAAACAATTTTAAAGTTAATCTTCACAGCTCTCACTTAAGATTTGCTGCGCTAGAAAAAAACGACCTGGTTGGTTAAATCTACAAAGTTCGTCACTATGTTTGTAGGCACATTTGTATGAACGCATGTATACATATCTGGCTATTGGCACCACACATTTTCAAGCCTCAAAAAGGCATTAATTTCATAGGAGCTAAGAAAATTGCACAAGGTTATGAATGTTCACACAGGCAGTTAAATAATATGTTTTGTACAATAGTCTTGTTTTTAATTAATCTTCTTTCAGCATATGAAAAAGTCCACATTTCGCAAGAAAATCTACAATAGAAATGCATATGAAACTCCAAAATGAAACAGAACATCAGACCCAAAACGCTGCCAGTCTACAGATAGTTAAATTTTTCATTTTGATATAAAGTTTAGTTTGAGGGGAAAACATATTTTACATTGGAACCACCCCTGAAGAGGCGCTACTTATACAGTGGCAAAGTACGTGACTCCTTCTTACTGCAAACAGTGGTCCAATGTCGACATCGAACCCAAGGTCAGCGAATCCCGTTGCAATGACCTTGCCTCCTCTGTCGTGTCCATCCTGGCCAACCTTGGCAACGAGGATTCTCGGTCGACGACCTTCGTTAGCCATGAATTGCTAGAACAACGATTAAGATTAAAATCATAGCGGCAAAAAATCATACTCAAAAATATCATATATAGTTTTAATTGTCCTGTAAATTATCCATTTAACAAGAAGCAGCAAGACTCAAAGCGTTGACCTGACTGTAACACACAAACCTGTTCTACAATTCAATAAACCCCTATTATTATAAAACTGATAGTTACAGTAGAAGTTGTCCATTGCTTGCACCACTTATTCAAATATTGAACCAATAAATAAAATCTACCCGATAAGCAAAACCATGTTCAACCCCCCCAAGTGCCAACTTTTCCTGTATAAACTTCAAATTGCAAACAACGACTAGAAACAGATTTACATAGAGGTAGTCATTCCGCGTATCAGCAATATCTAATTAAGACAAAATTATATGGTTATAACGTCAAATCTCTGGGTCGAGTGTATCAAGGGTTGCTTTGGATCAGCATTCGGCAGTGCTTACTCTTATGTGATCATCAATAATTGTTTGTATGTGCACTTGTTATAGTGCCCTTTCAAGCTCTCTCTACCCAGAGGCGCTCCCGATTGCAGAGCGGACACTGCATCGGAGTTTCACACCGAAGCGCAGCAATTGTGAGTGAAGGACTTGCCCACTTGAGGTCCTAACACAGTGAGGTGGATTCGAACCTCGAACCTTCCGGCTCCAAGGCAACGACTCCACCACTACATCACCGCGCCCCACAATTAATAATGTTCACTCATAACCGTCAGTTTCAAGTTCCAAGATATACAAAAACTTAAAGATCGTATATTTTCCTTAGTATGAAGGAATCAAGAGCATTCACCTCAACGCACCTGCAGTTCTATAAATTGTTGCTCTGCCGACATTTCCACATGGCAGGAGGGATTTAAAACTTAAATACTGAGCATAACTATACACCAACGCAACAGTAATATTTTCATTAATGTTGAGTGAAATTAGAACTGAAAATATTGATTTCAGTTAAATATAACTGTAACTGAAATTATTTAAAGAACAAAACTGAAATAGAATGGAAATTAAGCAGGTTGAATGAAAATTAGATTAAAAACGAATATTGTCAAACTGTAATTATTAAAAAAAATGAAAAGTTTAGTTGACAGACTTTTCGATGCAATTGTGTTTAGATTTAAAAGATGCACATTATACTTTCTTACTCTGAAAACTTTTGTATCTTTGGCTTAGCATGTGCTTCCTTGTGCAATTTATTATGGTCATTTTGCATTTGGACTTTTCCTGTAAGTTTATAATTTTTAACTTCGCCATAAGACTCATTACATGTGAAAGTCACTTGGCTAAATGACGAAAAGCGTGTAATGGATCGTTTAAGTACCCGGTAGGCATACTACAAAGAAACAGACAAATAAATAGGCTTAGGCGGTAAGGCCTGCCTTTAAAACGGACGAGTGCGGAACTGCACCTTATGAATGATAAAATTTTAAAATTTTGCCTTTACAGTGAATAAGCGCACACAGAATACTAAGAAATATATTCAGAAACTGGACAAGGCAAAACCAGGGTTGGCATGAAACTTTCATGCGACTGAATCTAGTCAGCAGCTTCTCCACGATGGCAAGTCTGTATACGGCAATATTGTCTCACTTGTAGAAGATGTTAAGCTCCAACTGCTCAAGCTTATGTAGAAACAAAAATTTTCTGAGTGAAAGTTGCTAACAGCTGGGGCAGAAACAGTATGCCAAGGTCGTTAAAATATGGGCCTAGCATGGTTCTTTGAAATTAAAGAAGCACATCAGTAATGAAAATGCTTGAACTTGGCTTAGTTTAACACAAGTTGTATAAGGACGTATGACTGAAATTATATTCATACAAGAACTGAATTGAGAACTGAAATTATTTAGAAAACTGAAATAGAAGTACAACTGAATTTGTTTGAAGAACTGTAACTGAATTAGATCTTAAATATAGACCATGCGGACTGAAATAGAAGTAAAAAGAAAATCATTTCCTGAAGTAAAATATCACTGCAACGCAAATTAACAGTAAAAACAAGAACTTATGTTGTACTAATACATAGAAGAAAAAAATCCGAAGCGGGAAATTTATTCACATCAGCAGGCAGTTTCTTACGCTTAAGATGTAAATAAAATTCTAAATATAGCTAATTATAATTCGAAGGACCAAGGTTTTCCCAATGAGGTCGACACAATCGCCACCGATGATATAAACCAACAACAAACAGAACCAACAACTGAACTGCAAGGATAATATATGAAGCAATACAAGGCACATCAATTAATGTCTTCAGAAGAGATACATGTCAAAAAAATTATAGATCGTAATATTATTAGAGAACTAGCGTACCCGGCCACGCGTTGCGGTGGCTGAAAAGAGCCTCCCCCTCCCCCTCCCTGTTCGTCCCGCTCCCTCCCCTCCTTTCCTCCCTCACACCGTCCCTCTCCGATAGCGACGCGGATAGCGCCATAAAACTCTTCAGCAAGAAGGCCGCAATGGGATGTGTTGAAATGCGCTACATAAACGGAACACATTTGAACAACCGTTTGAATCGCGCCCGAATTGGAAGGCAAGGCTTATCGATAGGCGTATGTGTTGAAAAACGGTAGAATTTGCAAAGTTGCTTTTTTTGTTTAAAAGATTGCGCTTTTTCCCAAAAATCATTCTGGAAACCCGGCCGTGTTGGAACTAAACGTTTTGGTGAAGTTTCGAAAGCAATCAATGAAGCAAGTTCGGAGATCTTTGAAGCCGTGCCAAACGCGGTTACATTTTTATTTATATAGATTACTAACCTCGACCCTCTTCATCACTTTAGCAATCTCGTCCGTCTCGCCATACTCCGTCTTGTACGCTCCGCTGACCAGTCGTCCAGTTGCCGTATGTCTCCCGAAGACCTTCTCCATGGCACTCGAGATCTCGCCCACAGTGGCCCGGGCTCTCGATGCCTCGATTCCCAGGGCGAGAAGATTGCCCTGGCCTGTCTTGCAGCAGAGGGTGATAGCATCCAGACACTGGGTCGCCTGTTCAGTACAATCAATCATTAACAGTAAAAATATTAGATCATCAGATTATTGAAAATTAGTTCATTAATCATGAAAATTTTCACATCTCCGAAACAGTTCTAATGGCAAAGAAACAGCTTTTGTACCCAACAGATTTGTTAACCGTGTATGCTTTCCCTCTTGACATCAGAAGTAGAGACATCAAAAATTATATTAATAACAGAGATATGCTGTGTGCTATTCTGTTGGTAGTAATCAATATTAAACTGATTCACCTCATCAATCTATTTGGCATTAGGCCCATATAATAGTGGGTTGTATAGGCCTATATATTGCGTTGCATATTGTATTAACTCTGTGCCATACTCTTGCTTTTTATCAGTCATATAATTAGGCAGCTTTATAAAGTTATCGTGTATAGTAACATAATAATACCGTAGATATATAGTAAATAGAGAAATATACCAGTTGACTGTCTCTGTTCTTGCGCACGGAGTTGATGCGTGCAATCTGTTTCTCGCGGACCATTGAGTTGTCGATGGTAAGGACATCCACCTTCTGCACGTTATCCGGACGATATTTGTTCACACCAACAATCGTTTCTACAATCGCACCAACAATCGTTTCTACAATCGCAGTTCAGTTAAACGTTATGAAAAACTAAAAGACTCTCATCGTGTAATGACTTTGTCAAAAAGAAATTACATACACAACTCTATTGGTGCAAACCGATAATTAATTAAACATTTTCGGCTTATATTTTAGGCCCATTACATAATAGAGAGCTTAGCTTATGACATGTAAACATCCTTATATCACATCATCCACCACAGCTGATCAGCAAAATTTCAGTGCCTAAAACACGTTGGCCGCGGATTTGCTGTGTTAAATGACTCAATTTGGGACGTGTTAACACGTCCCTCGCGGCCAACGTGTTAAGGCTGCCCAAAAAGGTGTTATGGCATGTCCAATGGCTTTTATAAATTTTAGAGCAATGTACAAGCATGTATTCTCGCAACCAAAATTAAAGCAATTCCATAGGGGACTGCCATTCATTGCAATACGTCAATTTTCTAAATCTTACGAGTCTAATAAATACGATATCACCTTCAAGAATTAACAAATAAGAAATAAACCGGCCTAATTTCAGACAAAGCCTCATAATAAGCTCTCCGTTAAAAACCACATGAAACAATTTTTCAATCACTCAAAATTGGTAAAGACGTGAGGATGAGAGTCATGAGCAAGAAATGCTCATCTATACCATCATCCTATGCATCTACACAAACATCTTACAAGAGGCAAGGAAGCTGCAATAAATTCAAACTCTTGTAGACAGTACCAGCCCAAAATCTAAATCCAGCTCTTCACTTGCGTTGGTCATTCTACACATCAGTCAAACGATCCTGCCATCTCAATACGTGACACTTCTCACTTAATCCAAGCCGCGAAGAAAATGAGCTTGATTCTAAGCTACCTTAAATTACCCATCGGTATATAACGGTATAGAAGTCACGCCATGCAACTGAACCTAATTAATCAAGTCGACACAGACCAATTCCACTATCAATTCTCGCTTGTCTTCTCGCAGCACACTCTTCAATTCGCAGCTTTGGCATTCCAGCAGCCACAGCCTTCGACATTCCACCAATTTCTTCGACCTGGAAATGAAAACTACTGTACCACTCTTCATCATGACTAATTACGGCATAAAAACAATAGATTAAGCAACGTATCTATTTATTCCCAGAGGCTTGAGGATTGCTATTCTATATATGCTTTGCTAGTTGTCTACTGCTGCCTTAAACCTGATGTATGTACTTCCAACCCCACAGACTATTTAGACAACCGCATATTATTACAGCATGAGGCTATGAGCTCATGACTAATTATAGGGATCTGCTTAAAATAATCATTGTGTTCTTAGGCTGGGTTACAGGCATATGCAGTCGTGGTCCAGGTATGACTCTTCTGGTCACCTGAAAACAGGCTCAACCAACACAGTTACGTTACATCAGCCTGTAATGCAACTATGACATAATTCATCGAAGTCTAGATGCATACAGCTCATTATTCAAGTATTTCAGCTCATCGCCCAATGATAATTAATGCAATTCTCATACTTCACCATTCATCATTTGCATCGCTTTGCATTATATCTACTGAGAACATTTTCAGTTTTAACAGATTTTTTCATTGAAAATTAAAGCAACATGTAATTAAATTCAAATTCTGAATTTCAATTTTTTTTTAAATTTCCAGACACGAACATGAGCATGACACGAGTATCGGTTTCATGGATTTGAGTGCATAACAAACCTCTTGGATGACTTTGCTTGCTGCATCGTAGATCTCATCTGTGAGACACTCCATCATGTAAGAACCACCCCAAGGATCTGCAACCTACAGCAAACACGTCCTCCAATTTATTATGTGCATCAACAAATGCTTATCATAAAAGACCAAGGCCGTAGACAGGGGGGTGTTTTGGGTGTTTGAACACCCCCCGAAACGGAAAATGCAGAAAAAATCTATTGCATTTACTAGCTCATGATGCAAAAACCATGAAATAAAACCATGAAAACACCCCTGGACGAAATGAAATAATAGAATGCATTCACTAGCAAATAAAGAAAAAAATGAATTTAAGCAAAATGAGATGAATTTTCAATCTGATGACTAAAAAAACGTCGTCAGAAATTTTCCGGCGAAGAAACACCCCCCCCCGAAATAAAATCCTGGCTACGGTCTTGTAAAAGACAATGCAACATCCATATATATTATGCTAACTCTGGTAGCCATTTCAAGAAACCCATTACGAGAAGGCTGAACTGACAGTGCACCGATTTCAAATATTACAAGCGTTGCAACGTGTACATTGTTGCACAATCCATGGAAAGAACTGAGCACCCTTCAGAGTTACTTAAATGCGCTATATACAATTATTGCTCTGACACATACATACACCACACACACAGATTACACTACCGATTAAAAGTGCTTACCTTGGGAATTCCCGATTCCTCCTGCAGCACAATCTGGGTATTTCGTGCAATGCGAGCGCTGAATGGAGTCGGAAGACCAAGGGCTTCGTCGAAAGAGTTCGTATGCAGAGACTGCGTTCCACCAAATACAGCTGACATCGCCTCAACCACAGTACGAATAATGTTGTTGTAAGGATCCTAGAGAGCAATAACAACTGTTTATTTATTCAAGGTAGGCTACTCAGAAGCGCTCCTGGCCCAACCACTGAATAATTTCGTCCTAGTATGTGCAACATCGGTGAGGTAGTATAACAGAGTTCTAGTGAAATGGTCATGTACAGCAATTCCCTGACAAGAATAGCCATCAAATGTCCTAGGCAACAATCTGTGATGATAGCGAAACATGAACAAACTGATTTGAAACTTATTTATATCGGCTAATCGTAGTATGTTATAGGCTCGAAAAATTGGTTTGGTACTGACAGACCAGCATAACAAGAAAATAGTTCGAATGGCACGTTTTTTGCAAACTCTCCAATTTTTTAAAATAAGAAGTATAAGTTGAGGCCCAACAAATGAAACAACAAAAGCAGCAAAGATATTTCGCTTGACATGATGTTGCCACTTCTAAAACACTTCCAATTCCTACACAAGAATGCTACTGCAATATAGCACTGCAAATAATGAACTGCAACAATGAAATCTTTTACTGCAAAATCGTCCAAATTCTCTTTCTCTTTCTTAACCAAAGCTCTGCAATGGGGAATTTCCTGAACATGCTGAACTCTGACCTGTTCTGTGAGGGACCAGCCAGACGTCTGAGAATGACAACGAAGGGTCATTGAGCTGGGTTTCTTCGGATCGAAATTCTTCTTCAACAGGGTGGCCCATAACTTTCGAGCTGCTCTTAGCTTGGCGATTTCCTACAAGGAAAGAAACTCAATCAGTGCGATTTTAATGCCTGAAGGCATGTAATAATCAGTCACTTATCTTCCATCCAACAGTAGTTAGTGTGAAGCAAAGCACCAAGAAGAAAGTCAGAACACAAAGTCAACATAACTAAGAGCAACTAGCATTAAGAACTAGTCACTTCATTTTCTTGACCTTGGCACATGAGGGTGGATGATGAGCAGTGCTCTCCCTCTCTTCAATGCATAGACCAACAACTAAAGTGGCTGCACATCAAACGGAAACATCAGCCAACAGATAAGCTGTACGAAAAAGGCAAGTGTGCTGCAAGAAGACAAGCGAGAATTGATAACAAAACTGATCAACCTATAACCTGATCCCAGTAACCCAGACTTCTGCAGAACTATCACTGTCGCATTTGAGAGGAAGCACAAGTAAGTAAGTACAGTAATTCATTCAGACATATGCGAAGTACTTCCTTAACCTCTAAAGTCTAAACAATACGACGGATTAGTTTTCCATGCACTTTAGTAGATACTTGTCATTAAAGTGATGACACGCATGTTCCAGGCCAAACCTCGGCAAATAAAGTTGTTTCTAAAAACGCAACAACAGGCTGGTATTCACATGCCACACTCTAAATCAGTAACCATATGGAAGTTGAGTGAGAAAACACCATCATAATCCACTAGATATGGCAGTCGGTCAAGATCAGTGAATTCTACGGTCGCTCACACCGTGAATGGCATCAGCGCCAGAAGCCTTTCCCCAACACATCTAACCATCCTACCATGTACATTTAACCATCTTACCATGTACATTTAACCATCTTACCATGTACATTTAACCATCTTACCATGTACATCTAACCATCTTACCATGTAGAAACACATTTAACCATCTTACCATGTAGAAACACATTTAACCATCTTACCATGTAGAAGTTCATTCCGATTCCCCAGAAGAAGGACAGACGAGGAGCAAAATCATCAATCTTCAGTCCAGCCTTCAATCCTAAAGATTCGCACATACTAGAACTTTACAAATCATCCTTTAAAAAACATTTAAAGAAAGGCACTATATATAATTAGTCAGATACAAACATATACAATCATACATAAATAAACACACACTGTTGCCTATACATTCAGAGACTCAATTTTCTTCAGTTGAACAATTCTTATAGAGTTACCACGTGTTGGTAAATAACCATAAATACTTTAATCTCAAATGAATGACACCAAGTTAACTGTGTGTTGGAATTAGATGGCTTGTTATAGACATTTGGCATTATAAATGGTCTTGCAGTCACAGTGTCACACAGTGTTAAATGATCAGATACAGTAGATACTGTACGTAAATAGTTTAATCTGAGACCATAATCTTAAACGTTTGCATGCACCAAGTGCACATTTGAAACGCTGGAGAACTTTCCAAACATGCGAACTTGGGGCTGATGAGATTTTTAACGTTTCCCCGTCAGCGGGTGACATTAAAAAACACAGGTTATCTGGAAGAGTCAGAACAAGAACTAAAACTAACTTCATGCAAAGAGTAAAAAAATCAAAATTTCAACATGGCCAATATTGCACTATTGTGATAATATAACATGAAGATCTATTTTAATTACACTGTTAACATAACAGACCAATAAGAATAAACAGAGAGTTATTACTTTCAAGCAAAATTGTATCCTTGCAGTGCCTAACCTGTTCTGCAGTACTCCAAGCCATCAGCCAATGTGAAGGCTGTTTCCAGGATAGCATCAGCTCCTGCCTCTTGCATGTGGTAGCCGGAAATCGAGATGGAATTGTACTTTGGCATATTCTGCAGATAAACAACACATGAGAGATCAAAGCAACAACTCAAACCACTTTCTAATCTATATGTCGGGTAACACTAGTCTTATGTGCCAGCATAGTTTGGCGTTTAAGATTATGGTCTAGTGCCAATGAGTGCTGCCACTATCTGTCAAACAATATGAGAACAAAACAGCTCGTGTTTAAAAGAGGGCAGTAAGATGGAATCAAATTCTCTGAATCAGAAGTTTTGGTCAATTCCCTTATAGCCAACAGCTAATGAAGAGCAACAGAGGATTTCCTCAGCAGGGACAATTTCCAAGCTAGTGCAAGAAGCTTTGTGATATATTCATCACCAGGACCGACTTTAAAATGGACTCAGTTGGTCATCTTCATTTTGACCTTAAACAGTAATAGTGACAACACTGTTTAAGTGCTATTCTGCAAGATCCAATTGAACCAAAATAAGGCATGTTTTCACCTTTGACAGGTAGCTGAAGATATCTGCAATGATCTTCATAGAAGGTTCCGGAGGGTAGATGTAGGTGTTGCGCACCATGAACTCCTTCAGAATATCGTTCTGAATCGTTCCAGATAATTCCGCCTGCTTAACACCCTAACAAAGGAAAACAGAATGCAGCAATTCATGGCAAGCTCACGGTTAAAGATGAAATAATAAAGGAATCACAACATATCTACAAGACAAAGCCTAAAGTTTTAAGCTACAATAAATAAGTGGCTTTACAAGGTTGTAAAAGGTGCTGTAAATAACGGAATACATGCCTAGAGTTACAAGCCATCCTTATCCCAAAATACAACATGAAAATAAGGTTGTCAACACTTCAGTTGCACCAATTGCTGTCTCTTATGTTTGGGAAAAGGAAGTGACCCAGCGCTCTTCTTCAAATTATCATCAAATGGGGTTGCAATGGTCCAGTGGTTAGTGTGCAGTAATATTGTTAATCAAAAATACATTGGCAGCTCAAATCCCAGCACAACAGAATATTTTGAGATTTGCATTCTGCACGCACTGCAAGATATTTGAAATGCAACACAAGTGCATTAACTGTTAACTTTAGCTCTCTTGATCTGATCTTGGTCTTTGAAGTTTTAAAATTCTTGCATACAACACTGCACTACCTAATTTTGTTGACACATATCCTTACTAACATTGTCATTAATTACAGCCCACAACAACAAGGCACATGATGCCGTCTGAGCAGGGGGTTTTTTAAGGAATTTTCACTGCTGGGGATATTTGGGAAAAGGGCATTTTTGAACAGTTATTTTTGGGTAAAGGCACGTTGACACATTATCAGATAAACTTAGAAGACAACGCATATCCGCTTAAAAGAACAATAAAAAATACACGTATAAGAGCATTAATTATACGACTGAAGTTCACTTAACTGAATTTAGATGATGTACCACTACCAATGTAACAGTCTACCAACTAGAAAAAATGGCCTTCTTTTCTGAAAAATTTCTGGACAAAATCTCGCTTTGAATAACTGTCAACATTTGGTTCACGTTCTCTGCGATTCCTACTTGAAAGGAAATGAACAATGGCCATTCTGGGATCATAGTGTGCAGTTCCCACTCCATTTAATGCGATCTGAAGTCGTGCATTGATTGTGTTGGATTTCATACCAGTTCTATGGTCGTCGACAACCAAGTTGTGATGCGATATTATTATCTCAGTTTGCATGGAATGGGGTGACAATGTTGCAATTGCTGATAACACCTTCTGCACCAACCCTGTGGTTACTGGTAGCAACTGGCGGAGACGAACTGACAATGAACATCCAAGATCGGATCCGGTAGGAAGGTGTGGTATAGCTGAAATTGTGTTCCATTGTTCACAGGCTTCAGAAGCCACCTGATTACATGTAGTTGTTGACTCACTTGGCTGAGTTGGGCCAGTTGGCTCACTTGGCTGACTAGTCATATACGTCTCGGACGTCTCCTGTCGAAATTGGCCAAAGAAATCTGAAAGCTTTTGGCATTTCTTCGCGCTATCCAGAAGCAAATCTGCTTTGCGTTTTTTAGTCCTTTCGGTGCTCGGCATGCTTGTAAGTTTTCCAATATTGTTTGTTGTGTATAATTGTTAGGCCTATTTCGTAAACTTGCAAAATGCATAGCCATATAAGTTAAGCGTCAAATTCGACACGACTCATTGATGACCATTGAAGGGCATTGAAATGTAAATTATTAAGATATCTTCTGTGGTTTATATCAAACATTAACATTGAGTATTATCGATGACGTCACTGGCGTGTTTGTAAGGGTTCCCAAGTTATCAGACTATAACAGTTTATTAAACTTTATTCAGTTAACTGTTAACTGTTCACTACAACTTCAACTTGTGTGATTAAAGATAAAAAGGGCAAAATTCACTGGTGGAGAAAAGGGCAAGGACTGGTGGGGAATGAGAGAGGGCTGGTGGGGATTTTCCCCACCAGTTAACATGCTAAAAAATGCCCTGCGTCTGAGTGAATCAAGATAACACGTGCACGTCGTGCAGACAATGCCAGACATTCTTTTTCTTTGTTTAAATTACTGTACAATTAATTTAAAATCAACATTCAAGAGCCATACATGTACAGACCTGTTCTTCTGCAGCCACAATGTACATGGCGAGAATCGGAAGGACTGCACCATTCATTGTCATCGACGTTGACAGCTTGTTCAGAGGAATTCCATCAAAAAGCAGCTACAGAATCGACACGCAATCACAACTTGTACAAATTTAAATCCATACATACATAAATTTACATAACTTATAAATTCTCTGTCGCCTGCAGAAATTTCTTACAAAATTTGGTACTGACATTGGAGAAGTATTATCTTAACCATTAATTAACAAACATTACGATGATCACGCTCATGATGATAACAATTACATGAAACACATGTAATTGAAACTGCAACAAAGTCTTTGCAGAGTATATATTATTAACCCTTTGCACACCACATATTTTCAGCCTTTGTTCTGGCCATGGCCAAATTCTTTTTCGAATTCTGGTCCATTTAATTGCTTAACAGTAAAATGGTATATATCTCATCAAATACCGAATACAGAGCAATTTCAAAGTAAACATAAAAAGTTTTAAAATGTGAAATCTAAACAAACGTGTTGCTTCCATTTAGGCATGGTGCTCTGAAACAGTGCTACATCAAAATATTATTACGGAATATGATGGAAGACTGCAAATAATGTATATATTTCTTATTTCAAGGGTATTGTCACGGCATACACCCACCACCCCAGTGGGGCTTTGAACCCTCAACTCACCACGGAAAGAGGCATCAATTTAGACAGTCAATGTCACAAGTATTTGACTACATTTTACATGTAAATGATTTAATACAGGCCTAAGCTTTATGGAGCAATTCTAATGATAATTTCAATGATAACAGTAATTAGAATTTGACACAAATTATCTACACGCAAAAATATAAATATTATCAACTTTGCAACTTGGTCAACCTTTTACAAAAACCTTCATGCAGCATCAGCCAAAAATTATATTCACAAAGCTCACAAAGAGGGGTTGTTCATCAGCAATTCCTTTCATTTGGAAGCTCAAAACAACCAACATATTCAAACCCAACAAGGAATAATTCATGGAGTTTCACAGTTCTGTTCCACACCATCTGTCCAGAATTGGCCTAGCACCTAGCAACTGTAACCACAGTAGTCAAGAAAATGATTGAAAATACGACCTCAAACATTACTTGAAGCATATCCATTTTACCAAGTCCATGACAGTGTAGATCGAAAGGGCTCCAGGACTAAAATTCCCATATAATAGTACTAGCAACACTAACAAAAAAAATAATACTAACAATAATAAAACTAATAATTCAACCAATACTACTAATAATACTACTAATAAAAATAATCTAGGTTAGAAAATTTCCTCACCTTCATATCTTCCACCGAATCAATTGCCACGCCAGCCATTCCGACGTCTCCATGAACCCTTGCGTTGTCCGAATCATATCCACGATGAGTTGCGAGGTCAAAGGCCACGCTTAGACCCTGCTGACCAGCCTTGATGTTCTCCCTGTAGAACTTGTTGCTCTCCTCAACCGTGCTGAAACCGGCATACTGGCGGATGGTCCATGGTCTATTGGAGTACATTGTGGGGTTAGGGCCACGTGTGTAGGGGAATTTGCCGGGCAGCTCTTCAGGCAGATCAGCAGTGTCACGCTTGGTGTACAGCGGTTTTATGTCAATGCCCTAACAGAAAATTACAAAATGCCAATGCAAATAAAACAAAATACAGCAAAGATCAAACGTCGATATTATACAATTGGTTGAGACAATAAGAAACCTAAAAGGTCAGGAGTTCAACCATGGGTGCCCTGAATAATCAAAGAGTATCACACTAAAATGTAGTACAGTTTAAATGTCTTGGACAATGACAGTGTTTCATTATGAACATTTCCCTTCATTGACTCTGGAATTGGTAGTATTGACTGCAAAAGCTGTCAAAATGACAAACATTAAATAACTAATGTCAAAATGCATCATCCAAAATTGAGTGTTTCCACTAAATTAATTCCTCAGGAGCTGGTTGTTAACCATATAGGTTATTCCCCAGTTAGGGGGTTAACCAAATTGGAGTGTGAACTGTTAGGAGTTATTGGACAAAATCCATTGGCAGTTGACGACAGTGCAATGGTTTTGACATCACAGAGTTTGTGCTTTTTGAGTTCATTGCCACATGAAGGCCTAGATAAATCTTACATTACATAAATTACCAGCATGTGCTTTGTAGCTGCAAATCATGATTATTTTGTGATTGAAAACTGTTCGATTCTTATTATCAGATATCGTTGCAGTGTGTCTGCAAGCAGTTCTTTAACCTAAATTACTTAATTTACTTACTTCTACTTAAGGTCAATCCGTCTCATCTATTTTCCAAACCGTTGACTGTATCCCAACGTAATCCAAATTGTTAAATTTCCTACATATTGATCTTTTCAATAACTTTAGACACAAATACCTTGCAATCTCATACCTCTGGAGTGTGCCAAGTCAGCTTCTTGGCTGGATCAGCACCTTTCAGTTGCTTCTTGGCCATTTCTGTCCATTCAGGGTGAAGCTCTGAGTGTGCCCACCTTCGACTGCCATAGCAGCTGGCTGACAGAGATGCCTGCTGAGCAAACACAAACAAATAAAATATATAGCAGTGATATGAAAATGAAGACAGACGAAGAAAATGGACACAGAAGTTACACAGATGAACGAACAAAAAGAATATACACATTATGCATAAAGAAAGACAAACACCAATAAGAGAGAAAAAATCACTAGAGTTTTAACCGTGTTAAATGTCACATTCTGATGATGTGGCGAGTGTACACGGCTATCAAAGGCATCGTAAATTGAGCCAAATGGGTGATCAAAAAATGAAAAAGTCTTATGCTAAATGAATGTTCATGGTCAGTCAACTCACTCTTCATGATTTCTCACCTCATAAATACAGCATTCGCTAACTTTGAGCGTCAAATGACAAACATACCAAGGGTCCTGGACTTTCTTTTTCCCCGACCACCCAAGGCTTTGGGATTCACCGCCTGCTTAGAACTGTCAACTCTGGCAGTTCTGTGGGGGTCATTTAGGCCAGGTCACCTCAAATGTCAAAAGATCCATCTTCTGGTCTCTAAAGCCTCGTGTATCTTAATCGAGTGGTTCCGACAGCCCTGTCCAATGCAAGTTTATAGGCAATCCTGTCAACGGCGGTTTTAAATTATTTCACACTCGAATTAAGATAAATTATATTCGCCGATAACTCTACTTTGTGATGTGGTGGTGGTAATAATGGTGGTGGTGGGTGTGGTGGTGGTAATGGTGGTGGTGGGTGTGGGGGTGATGGTGGTGGTGGTAATGGTGGTGGTGATGGTGGTGGTGGTGGTACTTGGTGGTGGTAATGGTGGTGGTGGTGGGTGTGGTGGTGATGGTGGTGGTAATGGTGGTGGTGGTGGTGGTGGGTCTGGTGGTGATGGTGGTGGTAATGGTAATGGTGGTGGTGGGTGTGGTGGTGATGGTGGTGGTAGTGGTGGTGGTTGTGGTGGTGATGGTGGTGGTAATGGCGGTGGTGGTGGTAATGGTAATGGTGGTGGGTGTGGTGGTGATGCTGGTGGTAATGTTGGTGGTGGTGGTGGTGGGAGTGGTGGTGATGGTGGTGGTAATGGTAATGGTGTTGGTGGGTGTGGTGGCGGTGATGGTGGTGGTAGTGGTGGTGGTGGTGGGTTCGGTGGTAATGGTGGTGGTGGTGATGGTGGTGGTAATGGTGGTGGTGATGGTGGTGGTGGTACTTGGTGGTGGTGGTGGGTGTGGTGGTGGTACCACCACCACCACCACCATCACCACCACCATCACCACCACACCCACCATTACCACCATCATCACCACCACACCCACCACCATCACCACCACCATTACCATCACCATCCCCACCACGACCAACACCACTACCATTACCACCACCACCATCACATCACAATGTAGAGTCATCGGCGAACATTTCTGAATTTGAGTGTGAAATAATTTAAAACCGCCGTTGACAGGATTGCCAGTTTATAAGCCACCATCAATTGACGCATATTCATTACAATAGCGGTGCCACAGAAGTTTTCAAAACAGCATTAGAATCAAACTTCTACTGTCTGAAGGAGGTGGTCTTTACTTTGACTAAGTCACATTAACACTCACTAATCAATCCAGTTTTGCAAGTCAATTTCTATTAAATACTTCCAAGGATGTGCACTGTTCCTTGGAAATTGCTCAAACCTTCCATACAAATGAACACCAAACCGTTTCGAAGCTTATGGTATTGGTAGGTATCATCCTGCTAACCCAATTTCTTAACCTTGACCTTGCCCCGGTAGCAGGAACATGAGTCAACATGACCCAACCTTTGCCTTGTTACCTTTCCTTAGCATGGAGAAAGCATGTAAACAATCCCACTTTCATAATATTATTTGCTTTGGCTCACAGCGTCAAGAACTGCTATGTTACTTGTCGTTGTAATTAATTACACATTTCTTCTGGTTCTGAAATTTAACAAATTTAAATTCTACGTTAGTCGGCGTTGAATAACGCCAGACCGACTGCGGCCAAAGTACAGAAGAAAACTCACCTTTTTCGCAGCCACTGATAACCGTGCACGAAGCGCTGACGACGCGCAGAGCATTTCTTCCGATTAACGCTGTAAAGTTAAACAGAAATTTACTCAGATTCTGGAGAGAATCGGTGAAATTCTGCAGCGAAAAAGAAAAGTTGTCAACAAACTATCAACATTCGCACAAGCTCACTTTCTGTCGCCTTAAACGACCTTCACCTCAAGCCTCAATTTCGTTTGAACCAGCCTCGTTTCTGAATGCAGCATCAGATAAGCTAAACCGTGTAAACTCTGCCACTGATCGTACTTTGCAGTGCCAGTTCCAAGATTTTATCAAGAAGAAGGTGGTCATTGATAATGATTATGACACAATGTCGTCAAACAGCAACATGCAGTAAATCGTATAGGATTAACTCCAACCGAGCCACGTCAAACAATGCACCACGCCTCGAATCTGGAGTGATCTAAATTGGGCTACTCTTCGGCCTACGGACAACCCTTTGAAACAACGATTAAGATGATGCCCTGAGCTTGGCTTTCGAGTAGCTATTTATAAGTTTGGAGATTGCGATTGCGATAGAGAAATTTTTGTAGTCGATGATGGATGAGTGTCGATATTTGTGAATGATCTGCAATTTTTATGAATTTCAGAGAGAAAGAGTGAGATTGGTCCATAGTTGTGTGATAGACTATTATATATAAAGCGGTTGGAGAACTTGAGAAGTTGAGATCAATTGTTAGCGTATCAATTGTCTCGATCAACGACCTCATATATATATTACGGTCTCGATAGTGAGATGGTGACCCTGGATAGCTGCGGGGTTCATGACGAAAAATTACATGGTTTCTTACTTACTAGCGCGATTTTATCCTTCATTACCACGTGATTGACATAGAATTTACATGGCGCTATCATGGCGGCCTTGTGTTTTGGTTGAAAGTCAGAAATTATCTTCTGTGATTTAAATGAAATAGCAATTTATTTTACGGTATCCACAACACAGTTGAGCGATATTGATACTCTCATAAGTGTTCGAGTGGCTAATTTTGAGAGTCGGTGTTAGTATACCCGAAAATACCTTTCAGTAGTAACTCTATAGTGACGGAAGCGCTATACAAATCGTTCACGTAATGTCACATGTAGGCCCTACATTGTCTCATGCAATGGCCCTCGATTGATTCAAGTTGTTCTGAATTTGATACCCAAATTCTACTGCAACTAGCAGCTAAATTCTATTGTAGCAACTGACTGTCACAGCTGAGACAATTTCTGCTACATGTAGCAACTTGTCAGCTTGATTGCTGAATAAACGATATTGATTGATTGTGCTCGTATGTTGCTGGCTTAAATGTAAACTGTGCTGCCGAAGTTGGCTCAGCTTTTGGAGGTGCATCGATTTGTACAACTTACTCTATGACTAAGTGCATTTGTAATGCAACCTTAGAAGTTATTGAAAGTCAGTGTGCATTTTATGAGTTTTTGCCCACGGTCCCACATCACACATCAGCATGTTCATGCTGTTTTATGGACATATTTTGCAACAATAATTTAACTACAGACAAAGTGATTACCTTTCCTTGCCATTTCAGTGTCTCTTGGAAGATGTTATATAAGTTTAACCAACTGTATTATGTTGTCTTCATTGCAGCTATGGACATTAATTGGCAGACGTGTTTACGATTAAGAATATTTGCTCTTTCAACTTGTGGCCAATCAAACGATGTGACACAGGTTTACTGAGGACACGTCATGATTTTATGTCTGACAGTAAGTCACCTACTTTGAAAATTGAATATTGCTGGCTTCTATGTTGCATTACCGTGTTATTGTAGTGACTCTTTACTATTTTGCGGTAGCTTTTGGGGAAAACTCGTTACTTTTGTCCAAAGTAATGCACCGGGGTAATGATATGTCAAGGATTTTGAAACCATACTTTTTATGGGAAATATTGGTAGACACTAGACAGATGTACATGTGGGTTTATATGGGTGAGTCAGCTGGCGGCTAGTTAGATGAACAGATGGGAGGTTAGGGATGATGTATCAATTGGTAGATAAACTCTTGGATTTGACTGATGCCTGAGTTGATTTGAATGATTGGCGCTTAATTGTTGGAAAGGTGGATGGATGGGAGAAGGTGAATAGGCGACTGGGTCTGCGAATAAATGGATAAAATTGGATACCAATAAACGTATGGATGAATGCATGACCACATTTCAATGTTGGGCTATTTTATTCTTCACTGCACTTAATTCGGTGAATGTGCGTGTGTATGTTTACAGTTTAGCAATCATTTTGAATGATAAGTTCTGCCTACTGTGTGTGTTAATTTCTTTCAGATGGCCCTGACAGTTAGTGGTTGCGCATGGTTCTTCCTTGCTGCTTTCCTCTTTATATCGAGCTTCGGTCTCTTCGGTGGATGCTGGCTTCTGCTGTGCTGCTTCACATTTGCCGCAGGGTATGAAATTGTGTTGCAAATCTAATCTATATACGATCTAGCGGTGACTGCTGCTTTTGCTGCTTTTGCTCTTATCGTAATGAAAAAGCATCGGTTATCGCTCGACATACTATTTAAATCATTGTGAATTGGAGAAACCCTGTCAAAAGCAAATATGACAGGGAACCAGAAATCTGACTTTGGTGGACAGGACTCTGGACTTCTAACAAGAGTTTGAGTGACATAATGTTGTGCTAGTCTTGTCTATGTAGTCCAGACTAGCCTAGTATTGGACCAGACTAGTTTAGTCTAGTCCAATATTATTCTGGTCTCTTTATGTCATGTAAGGCCAAAAAAAAAATATGTTGTGTTTCCGGTAACAGAGCTAAAAAAAATTGGGTAGGTAGGTCGGAAAATATTTTTATTTTGTAAAATATTTTTATGCAGTGACTATCCGAAAAAGTATACCCCACTAGTCTTTTTTGCACGCTGAAACAAAGTACGTGTTCTAAGCAAGTATAAACTGCCTATTTCCCCGACTGTCTGCACCTAAAACTGCTCTAGAAACAGTCCTATTAATTTCATTTTGTTGACGTCTCTTATGTTATGTCAATACAATTTTTTTTTAAAAATTTGAAAAAGAAATTAAATTTTTTTTTTTGAAAAAAAAATTTTTTTCCAAAAAAATTTTTTTTTTAATAAAATTTTTTTACAAAAATATTTGGGTCGCGGCCCTAAAAATGGGTCGGTCGCGTTACCGGAAACACAACAATTTTTTTTTTACGCCTAATGGACCGTAATGACAGCAACTTTACAGTGTCAATTGTCAGCATAAGCACAGGTACATGAAAGTATTTCTGTTATAATTTGATAGCGTCGATGCTATTGGTACTTTGATGTTGTACTGGAAGACTGGTACTTGCATGCTGGCCAATGATCTAATACGCTCAATCACTCATTTTAGTCATTCATTGTCTTGCATTCATTGTCTTGCATTCATTGTCTTGCATTCATTGTCTTGCATTCATTGTCTTGCATTCATTGTCTTGCATTCATTGTCTTGCATTCATTGTCTTGCATTCATTGTCTTGCATTCATTGTCTTGCATTCATTGTCTTCGACACTTGATGATCTCAGCCGCTGTCAATTACGATCATCAGAGAATTTACTTGATTTGATTTACAACGTAACATGGTGCGCAATTATTCCGGTGCTTGTATGCGAAAAAGTGAAAGTTGAACTTAATGTGCGGTTGAAAAAGTACGAACAATACATAGTAGTGTGACAGTATCTTTAACAGTTTATTAATGTTTATCTTGTGATGGACATTCTCAAATACTTGGGTAGGACTTAACTCCACAGCCTACATAAACAATGTTTATGGCAGAAATTATGTGTTCAACTTTACGTTTACCTTAAAACATGAAATAGGGCTGCATAATAGACCTGAAGTATTTCAGGCCTACTTTCAGGTCTATTATGCAGTCCTATTTGAGGTTTTAGAGAGGCTGTGTAAATATTCAGGCACATATCACTGTTGCATACATTACATGCACGTTTATATGTTGCTTGCAGTTTTATCTGTATACTCTACTGGCATGTGGAAGAGAAATGTAAGGAATGGAGGAGCAACTCAAGCAGCCGGGGCCATGTCAGGCCGCCAATCATCGGCCTGCCAAAGGTAGAAAATATTAATTCTTTGCGCGTATCTTTTTGCTTCTGCCAGGAACACTTTGAGGAGCTTTCTACTAGGGTTTCGCTTGCTCAAATGCAGAAATATGACTAACAACTTTCATCAATGCTAAAGCCAGTTAGCTGGTCCTGGACCATTGAGGAGAGCAATATAGAGGAAGTGAAAGTATTTTGGTACTTATATATTATGAAATAAACTAAATTGTTGGTACCATTTGACTTTTACTTTATTGACAAAGGAGAGGATTTAATTTAATCATATTATTATTAGGGCATCATGCCACGTTCATGTGATTTTTCTGTTACATTTTTGGTCCAATTAAGTTGCAGGTTCTATATGTGCAGTCACAAGATTCACACACCCCTAAGGCTGGTATTGCTAAAATGTACTATGTGTTAGGCTGCAGAGAAACTGCTGAAATGATACTTATAATGCAGCTTCATCCGTTTCTCTGTGTTGGACCTTCATTTGTTTTGGAACGATTCATCACTGCGCATTCTTGCTGTTTCACCTTCAGACTCTGTTCAGCCAACATTTGCAAACTGCCTCAAATTCACTTCTGTAGACCAGTAAGCCTTGAGTCCCTTCATCCTGCACTTACAGAACATTTTATGAGATGTTTTTATTTTATTTATTTATTTATTTCAGAAATTTATATAGTGCCTCTTCAAGGTAGGCTACTCAGAAGCGCTTCCGGCCCAACCACGGCTAAATAAAACAGTTTTTAGGTTCTTAAGGAACAGAGCGGAGTGACCCCTGTTTTGATACATACTTACATGAATCAGGTGCAGTTCAGTAATTAATTGTTGTGATTTGTTGTGTAGTTGGTTGAAGAGATGAGGAAAGGAAAACCGAAGCTGAAGATGGACAAACGTATGACAGGATCAAACGCAATCGACGAGGTCTTGCAAGAGGTCCGTATGCTTGTGATAAAATTGTCACAACTTGTAAGCTTGTTACATTTTCTATAACTTCATTGATTAACGTAGCCTTTTCTATTGCAGTAATCTGGTGTTTTGTGTGTCAGCCAAAAAGTTTAGGTTTAAAATACCTGCCAGGGCAAAAAGATTTAAGAATTTCTCTTCTAATTCTGCCTGCCAGTGAACTTGGTTATGAAATGATGTTCTGGCTGCGGATGGGAAGAAGTGCCAAGGAAGGAGGTGGCTAATGCCTTATTGGCTGAAGTTCATAGCTTATCATATATTACCTTGTCTTGACTTGCCTTTCCTAACTTACTGTCTTACTTTTCTGTACCTTGTCATTACTGCTACCTTGACCTTACCTTACTCTACGTTAGTTTGTGTAGTAACGGATGCATTTTCTTGCTTTCCATGACAGCTGGTTGAGTACACGTATCGTGACTACATCCAGAACTGGTATCAGAAGATCAGCGACGACGACCAGTTCAACTATAACATCCGACAGACGCTTCAGACTGTTATCATCGCCTTCTCTGAAAGGCACGACAGACTCAGCCACTTCGATCAGTGCTCTAGTTTTTCAATTAGATTAAATCAGTGCAATGATTAGATTGGGTTATTGTGTTAATTAGGTTTATGTATTAGATTTTATCAGCTCAATTAGATCAGCACAATGATTAGAATATGAAGTGCTCAATGATTTGTTTGTTTGTATGTGCACTTGTAATAGGGCCCCTTCAAGCTCTCTACTCAGAGGCGCTCCCGATGCAGAGCGGACACTGCATCGGAGTTTCACGCCGAAGCGCTGAGCAATTGTAAGTGAAGGACTTGCCCAAGGTCCTTACGCGGGGAGGTGGATTCGAACCTCAGACCTTCCGGCTCCAAGGCAACGACGCCACCACTAGACCACCGCGCCCCACAAATGAGTCAATATACTGATTATGCCATTGAGCAGTTTAATTCAATGCATTTATTTTATTAGACTAGCTGTTAGGCTGCTGCTTCTTACTGACATGATGAAGGTTCAGACAGTCTAGACTACCTTGGCCAAAGCTAGCCTAAACTCAAATATGAACAAATATCATCGCATTGATGAGCATTGGCTGTTCATCGTTTAAAAGTGAAAAACTGTTGAGACTCAGATAGTTTTATAGAAAACTTTATATTTCAGTGAACCATATTATCTTTAGTCTTCCCTGTAAAATAATATTGGTTGTCTGCTTCCTCTGCTTACCTGAGGTTACAGGATTGTGATGAGATGATGAGATGAGGAGAGTTTGTGGAATAGAATATGTTTAGCCAGTGTACTGATACACTGGTTTAATGTATAAGCTTATCGGATAGTCTAGTTTTGAATATTGTATTAATTCGATTAGATGACTTTTCATTAGATCAACAAGTTCATAGATTGCTGTCTTGATTTTTCTTCTAGGGCTAAAGAGATGGATCTTGTGCCATATCTGACGACGCGGTTGGTTGACGAATTTGCATCTCACATTCGTCTTTACCGTCGCACGCTCACAAAAGTCAAAGAACATCGGAAAGATGGTTAGAACATGATATATGTAGACTGTGGTATATTTAGACAGATTGGTAGTAAAGTTAACGCTTTTATTGCTTAGGCATTGTAGAAGGATGATATGAACAATGAACAGATTGTAGGAACAATAAAAGGATGGACCTATGGGAAGCACATTGTAAAGATTGTTAGTAGATTAGAAAGATAATCTAGGAGAATTTGATAGGAACATTATCATATTGTAGTCATACTGCTTTGAACAGTAGAAAGTCTGGCAATAATGGGAAGATGGTATGAACATCATTTACGATAATGAGCGAGACACATCTAATGCTTAATTAGCATGTGACTATTTCTTAGATTACTTACTTACTCACATGGATTTTTGTTGAGTTTTATTCTTTAGTGTATTGGTTAGACCGGAGCAACACATTGGACTGGGAGTGCCTCTGAGTAGGTTTCTTGAGAAGGTTTTATATAAATTCTTCGAATGAATTGTTCAGATTAGTTTGGTGCTTTGATTTGACTCTAGCTGATTGATTAGATTGACGAAACTTTGTTGTAACTATCGATCTGGTGTGGAAACTTGTCGTAGATTCAAAGCCGCCTCCCGATCTCGATTCGATCTTCTTCGATCTGGAGCTGGAAATGGAAAACACGATTTGCCATGACCAGATCTGCCTGTCGGAGACGAGCGAAAGACGTGAGTCTTCCATCATATGTCTTCTATTGTTCGTCTTCCATTGTTTGTCTTCCATTGTTTGCTCTCTCTCTCTCTCAACTTTTTAAAAGTGTTACGGAATGGAATGCGTAATGTAACCATTTGATTCATATGCATGTTGTTAAATTATTATTGTTTTTATTTCTTTTTTTATATTTTCCAATAATTTATTGCTTTGAGTATCTTACATTTTCTTCAAACAGACAGTAAATGCATCATCATTTATGATTTGTTGCATAATCAAGAACCACTAAGTGGATGAAACTAGATAATTTGCCACCATTACTCTCTGGAATGCCCTTGCCCTCCTTTTTACGTGTTTCCATATCCTTTTAGATCTGTTCCTAAATTTCTGTTTCTCACTCAAACCTGCTTCTACTACCGGTATACTCGCACTGGAAGCGCTACTGAATGGTCACAAGTGCTGTGAGCGACGCTATACAAGTTTCAAATTACATTATATTATGCATTTCAATTTAAGTTGTATTGCACTGAATGCAGTGGCTTTGAGGTGCATGACACAGACGGAAAGTTGCTTAAAAGGATTTTTATTTTTTTGAATGAGGTTATAAATAATTTTCTTTCACTTCAGATTATCTTCAGCAGGTCAGTGAGGTGCTGATGTTTCTTCTCCTTCCGTCAGGCGACTTTCACAACAAAATCTTCCGATATATCGCTAGAGTGAGTCGGCAGTTTCTTATGGGCAAGCACAGTCATGTCACGCAATATTTTTTATTTGAAATAAGTGTAGATACTAGATACAAATAGTTCTAGATGTCTAAATATAACTCACTTGTCTGCAGTCATTGATTCATTTATTCTAAGAATTTATATTCATTCATCCATTACGGAAGGTACTCAGAGGCACTCCCAACCCAGAAGCTTCACTGCAGACATTTTGAGTTACCTGGTATCTTAAACATTTAGAAATATTTTTGTTTCGAGCTTCTACTGCTGTCATATTAGAAATATTGTGTTCCATGTATACTTTACGATTTGCTATTTATATATCTGCACTTGGCTGAATGGAGTTTTTCAGTTATTTATATTTAACTAAATTATAAAAATGCTAATTGGTATAGCTCTAGTCCTGAGTAATTTGTTCTGTTACACGAGCTAAATGTAAATACATGCAATTGCTTTCTATTTGTATGGTGCATTATATTCTGAGATATGGTAATTATCTCTTTCCTGGAACAATGCGTCTAGTTTACTTACAGGTTCCTCATTCCTGGTAAGAAAAGTTGTGCGTACATTGAATTTAATTCGTTTACTGTTGGAATATCGTGATCTTATTTAAAACTAAGGATCCATGATACGGTTTTTTTATGTTTAAGGAAGTTTTAGTGAACGGCATCCTGCTACCAACTGTGAACCTCCTGTCTGATCCGGACTTTATCAACCAGTGGATAGCGTGGCCGGTCGGTGCAATGTCTTTGTCTTTATTTATGTACTGGAAGCTGTTTGTTCCGTCTCCAGCCATCCTTCTCAGACCTTGGATTGACTACGCTGCGGTTTAGTTCCCCTATTTCCTTTAACTCTTTAATGGCGATCTTGCACTAAAATGTATGGTAAACAGTGCAGCTCACCCTTAAAGGTTAATAACTGGTCAAATAATAGCCCTGCCATAACGCCATCTTGTTGGCTGGCTCTTTTCAATAACAAATAGAACGTGTATTTTACGCATATTACATACGTACGTAATTCTATTCTATTCTATTTTTGGATTTATAAAGCGCCTCTCACAGTACAAACTAATCAGAGGCGCTCCCAGTGCGAAGAACTCCTGGAAAAATAAAAGTCTTGAGACATCTGGCAGAAAAAATAAAGCCTCCAGATAAAATTTGTGCACGAATAATAGTTGGAAGGCCATTCCACAGTAAAGGGCAGACAGAGGCAAAGGGGCGGTGTTGGGCTGTGGCAGTCCGAGATCGTGGAACAAGAAGATCCAATACGTATGTACATTGTACAATATACACATGCATCCACCCATTCATCCACACATCCATCCATCCACACACACCCGTCCACACACACACACATGCATGGATATGTAACATGCATAGCAGTTGACGCATATTCTTTTGTGTGTTTACAGTGTAAAGAGTCGATGTTCAACAGCGAGTCTTTCTTGACAATACTCAAGACGTCGGATAATATCGACGAACTGCAGGCAGTCAAAGAGAAGGTCGACCTTGACATTGCTCGCCAGAGGTCAAAGGACACAGGAGGAGATGATGGTTTGTTTGTTTACCACACGAAATAATATACGCTTCGGGGTCCAGGGTTCAATTCCTCTTTTGCTACGATGAGAAGGATTCCATTTATCTCTGAGAATTTGGCTTTGAATTGAAAATGTTTGTCTGTTGGAGAATAAACAATAGATGTCTTGCTTGCATATAGATATACATATTATTACAATTGTGGTAAATTCAGAATCTGAGGTAGAGTATAAAAACTGTTCTTAATGCAGAACCTGAGCAAGAGAACTCGTATAAGATTAACGTGATTGGTCGGTCGATGTTTTCAGATACGTTTATCAAGCAGCAGCTGAGCAGTCTGCTGTTCGTTAAAAGCATCTGTGAAACTCGAATTCAACGCCTTAACGACGGACTCGAAGACACCGACCTCATTCTGCCTGGGGTGAGTAAAAAAAAGACACCGACCTCATTCTGCCTGGGGTGAGTAAAAAAAGACACCGACCTCATTCTGCCTGGGGTGAGTGCCATGTCCAAATCATCGCTCAACGCTGCTGACTGGATGCATGTTTTATTAATATATATATATATATGAAGTTGCCGTAGTTTATTTTCATTTTGCCGTTAATTTGGTTGAGGAATCCAACAAGGCCATTCATGTCTTTTTCATTTTCATTTCTTTAACTTATTTGTCGCTCCATCCAATTCTTTTATCCATTGCCGGTCCAGCAGCATACTTTTTACTTATACTGCATCATTTTATGAAATCACACAAAACACAACTACGTTTCATGTTTCAAATTGCACGGCAATCTGTTTTTCTTATTATGTACGAAAGTGGCCAAAGAAAAATGACCATGCGGAGTCCTTGTTGAAGTTGTGGACAAGAATTTTTTTTAAACTTGTCTTTATTGGCAATTTCACTAAAAAATTTCATTTAGTGAGAAATTGTCCCTAAAGTAGATTCTTTTATTTAGGGAAATTATTATTATAGCAAATTGTTGAGATAGATGGGTAATTTATACTGCTTGAAACTTATGAAATTTTCTGCTTGGTGCTATATAAATACTGAGCTGCATTATGTTACGTTCTGCATACAGGGTTTGGATTTGAGTCGAATCTTGGCACCTGGCCAGAAACTTTACTCGCTGTCATTCGACGTTTTACTAAATAACAACATTGCGCTTTCCTATTTTATCGGTAAGACCTATCTATTGTTTGATGAATTACCTGTAGTTGGAAAATGATTGGATAATTATTGACTGATTGTCCAACTGGCTAAAAAATTGCTACAGTTTTGCTCTAAACAAATTTTCGCTTGTATTTTGTGTTGTGTGATAACAGCACTATGGAAGTCATTAAGTGAATTTGTGAAATCTGTTGTTTTGATGGACTTTATAACCTACTTCTAATATAATTATTTTTTCTTCTTTGTTCTTGTTTAATGTTTTCAGATTTTTTTCAATGTACAAACTTCAAATTTTACAGGGTTCCATAAGTTGGTAGTCACTAAAAACGAGAGATTTTGGTTCTGAATTTTTCTTTTCTATGTGTTGCTATCGTTAAGTTATTGGTTAATTTAAATGAGATTTTACTAGACTTATCGTTCTAGAATTGTCAAGCAATACTTGAAGACTTTTTCATGTGCATCTCATGTGTTTTGAATTCACTTGATAGCCTAATTGACATTCTTAACTGTTGTTCCTAGAATATATGACAAGTATTGGAGCTCAGAGTTACCTCTTCTTCTACCTAACGGTTGAGGTATATTCGCTTGTTTTGATCTGGCTTTTTCTGGTGTAACCTATTAGTTATTTGAAAAGATGAGGTTTTCCTGAAGTGGCACAAGTTTTAAATGTCAGATTTCATATGCAACTTCTGTTTTGGAAATGTTACTGTGGTACAATAGCATACCTTTTCAACCAGTGCTTAGTAAATCCTGTTTTGCATTACATTACCTCATTATCGTTACTTACTGACTGATTCATTCATTCATTAAGTCATTAAGTGAATTTGTATAGCACCTCTTTAAGGGTCTACTCAGAGGTGCTCTGAACCTCAGCGCTGCTAAATAAAACTCTCTTAAGATGAGAATGGAATGCATGAGAAGGACTTCTAAAAAGGGAGCGGAGCATCAAGGGGAATGAATTGACGAGTGATCAAATGTGTGTGGATGCATGAATATTGGTAAATTTCGTATTGCTTATTAGTGACTGTCTGGTGTTTGTGGTCCAGGGCTACCGTGTTTCTGCCGAACAGCAGATCTCCGCAGCTGTGCTCAGCCGGTCTGGTCTCGACAGCCTTGACCTTGAGACCTTGCGAGATGCAGCCCTCAGCATCTACAACCAGTACCTGTCTGAAAAGGTACTACTTTTATCCTCGGTTTTCAGTTTAGTCCATTGAGAGAGCCTGTTTAGAAAAATTTAAATTATTTTAATCTAATCTAGAGCTCATAATTTAAATGTATTTTAAATTTTTTTAAACCTAACAAACATAGATCAATTAATATGAATTCAAGCAAGATATTTATTTATGTTGCATATATAAACTGAACTTTTATATAAAACCTTTGTAAAATTAGTTGTATGCAACTTGCTGTGTTCTGCCAGCCTGAAGTTTTGATTAAACGAAAATTGATTGATTGATTGATATTTGCACATGACATTGATTAATGGTCACTTCAAATGAAACTGTTCAGTAAAAACCATGATCTGACTGAATCAAAATTCAGTATTATAATGGAACCAAGGAAGTATTTGGATGATGCAGATTAGATTTTATGATCTGATTGAAATAGATTACAGGTAAAACTGGTTTCACTTTCTCTTCAGGCGAATCCAAGGTTAAAGATTGACGACGTCTTGGTCCGGCAACTTCTAACTCGAATCGATAAAGGCGATGGGATGGATACGATCTTTGATGACATTCAGACGAGGGTGAGATGATGATGTCCAACAGTTTTACTTTATGACAATGCAATAAAATGAACTGACTAGTATTTTATTGTGCCATTATGGCTCATACTGAAACTTTGATGTGTTTAAATTACAATGGTGTTCCTAGATGATCGTAGGCTACTGAATAAATATTTCCAACTGTGTGATCACTTTACATTCTCTTAAGACGCATCCCATTGCACTATGAGCAGCTTTCTTTGGCTCACATGTTTACATAATTATTTGAGTTGGAAATTAATTTGATTAGGTGCTGAATACATATTTTTAATTTCGAATTGTTACATTAATTACGTTTGCATTACAATTTACACTGTGTTGCACTATAGATGTTATATTGCCGTGCATTCTGTGTTTGCTGGATAGGTCTGGGATTTGCTTCAGGAAGACCCAAAGTATTTTGCATCGTTTAAGAAAAGTCAGCTGTATATCAAACTCCTCATGGAACTTGACTTAATACAAGATGGACATTCCAAGCCGGAGGATAGTCAGTCATTTGATGAAGGCAAGTTTACCAAGAATTTCTTTTTAAAATTGAGTTTTAGATGATTGTGGTGAGGTGTTTTTCGTGGTCATTCAGCCGGTTGCAGTTTCCAGGCCATAATGTTTCCAGATTCCAGCCTTTCTAGGTTGCAATCTGTAAGTTTTAAACTTTCTAGAGTCAGCTTTTTAGCTTGCGCTGTTTACGTTGGAGAGTTTTTGATCACAGTCTAGGTCTATGCATCTTTCTAGTTTGCATCATTCTAGGGTGTCATCTTAACAGGCTGGTCTTTCTAGGTCACATTTTGAGGTTACTCTCTTTGTAGTTATTATTATTCAAAAACGCTACATGTGTCAGTCACCTTTTTTGGCTGCCATATTTTATCTAGATACCATTCTTTGTTGGCTGAACATGTCTTTCCATGCATAATAGCATTAAATAATTAATAATATAACCAACAATGTTATCTATAGATTTTTCAAGTTTCTCAAAAGCACTGCTGATATATTTCCTACAATTATTTCAAATCTTTCAGAAATTCTTGCTTCGACCAAAACGCCTCACATACCAGAGGTAAACAAACACCTTGCTCAGATTAATTTTAATAGCTAGTATCATGTGAACATTTATGTAGCACCTATGTATGAGAAATTGTCAAATTTGCTGAAGTATGACTTTCTAACCGATATATAATGAGGCATGACTTTGGTGAGCTGAAACTGTTTAACACTTTGAAGCAATTGTGTGCAACAAGTTTTTGCAACTACTATGCGTCATTGTGAAATAAACTTAAATAAACTGAAAGGCTTAATTCATTCATACCAACAGTTAACACCTTATACACTTGCGCAGAGACCCGTTGAGTACATATCTTAATGGGGCGCTATATAAATGTTAAATTATGAATTATAAATGTTCACTGGCATTACGTATACATGTGTAAGATCCTGGCAACAATGATGATGTTTCCAGTTATCTGTGCATCATTTGATTACAGGTGAGCTGTTGATCCATTCTTTTGCACAACTTAATTAAGGTAGTGTAGGCACTAGGCAGTGCTTTTGAAAGGTGCTGTTACTTGACACACACATGCAATGCATGCTGCTACGTCATGTGTTGTTGTATCATTGTGTTGTATCATTGTGTTGTATCATTGTGTTGTATCATTGTGTTGTATCATCGTGTTGTATCATCGTGTTGTATCATTGTGTTGTATCATTGTGTTGTATCATTGTGTTGTATCATTGTGTTGTATCATCGTGTTGTATCATTGTGTTGTATCATTGTGTTGTATCATTGTGTTGTATCATTGTGTTGTATCATTGTGTTGTATCATCGTGTTGTATCATTGTGTTGTATCATTGTGTTGTATCATTGTGTTGTATCATTGTGTTGTATCATTGTGTTGTATCATTGTGTTGTATCATTGTGTTGTATCATTGTGTTGTATCATTGTGTTGTATCATTGTGTTGTATCATTGTGTTGTATCATCGTGTTGTATCATCGTGTTGTATCATCGTGTTGTATCATCGTGTTGTATCATCGTGTTGTATCATCGTGTTGTATCATCGTGTTGTATCATCGTGTTGTATCATTGTGTTGTATCATTGTGTTGTATCATTGTGTTGTATCATTGTGTTGTATCATTGTGTTGTATCATCGTGTTGTATCATTGTGTTGTATCGTTGTGTTGTATCATTGTGTTGTATCATTGTGTTGTATCATTGTGTTGTATCATTGTGTTGTATCATTGTGTTGTATCATCGTGTTGTATCATCGTGTTGTATCATCGTGTTGTATCATCGTGTTGTATCATCGTGTTGTATCATCGTGTTGTATCATTGTGTTGTATCATTGTGTTGTATCATTGTGTTGTATCATTGTGTTGTATCATTGTGTTGTATCATCGTGTTGTATCATCGTGTTGTATCATCGTGTTGTATCGTGTTGTGTTGTTTCAGTCCGGGGACTTTATGACTTCAGCTGACTGTGATATTTTGTCGTCGAGTGATGACGTGCTGATCGGTTGTCACTTTCTGCCGAACGCATTTACGTTGTCTGCATCGATTACAAACACAGGTTGGTTTTCTATGTGGTACTGGTGAATGCAGAATAGGTTGGTTATCAAGTTATGCTGCCATCATCTTCTCACATAATTGGTATTAATTAATGACGGTATATTTTGCCCTGTATTACATCGTACACAAATATATATATATATATATATACACCGCACAAAGTTCTTCCAGTGAAGTGTGAAAAAATGCTATTCTTTGAATGTTATTCCGACAAGTAGATAAATCTGGCCCTTTGTTTTTATACTAAAGTGACTCACTGTTCCAACCTAATTAGGGCCCCCAGAAATTCGCGATCTTGCGCAACGCAACTTTTCCGCAAATTTCCAGGTTTCGCGCAACAGCGCAAAAATTGCCAATCCGCGCGATTTTGGCGCAATTTTTGACAAAATCTTGCTAATTTATCTAAATTGGGCTTTGATTGACTTAAAAATCACTTCAGCGTGCGGCAGTTCAACATAGCAACGAAACCGATGGGAGATAATCAAAATGGCGGCCGCCGAATGGGACGAAATTATAGAAGAATTTGTAGTTAAAGATCGTTATTTTTAGTAGTAATGCACAAAACTTAAAGTATAAAAAATTTCTGAACTTCACGGCCACACAATAAAATATGTTAGACGAAGTTTCTCAAAGCGGTCACATGGCAGCGTCGCGTGCTGTCTCAGCTTATGACAGAACGAACGCATTTAATCTACATAGGCGACAGGCGTGCACACGAAGACGGAAATCTACTATTCAACACGTTTTGTAAATTGGTGATTCATTATAATATAGGCATATGATATATAATTAATACCATCTTGAAGTTGTAGGCCTATTTCTAATGAGCGTAGATTTCGGTGGGCGTAAATTTTGCAAGATTAAAATTCTTTGCAATCGTCTGAATACATTAATCTCATGGTTATAGAAACTTTATAACTGCATTTTTGCCTGATTTTCTAATTTCTAGAACGCCAAAGTTTTACACTAAATGAAAAAATACTGTTAGAAAGATACTTTGGTACACTGATTCAACGAAAAACTATCGAAAATTATCATTTTTAACTTGTGCAAAATTGGCGCAAATTTTTGGTTTTTGGTGCGCAAATTTTTCAGTTTCTTGGCGCAAATTTCTGGGGGGCCTACCTAATATCATCTCCCATTATCTTGTACCCAAGTATAGTGTGTGACCTGGTTTTGTCATTGAATAAATGTATATTACATAAAAAAATTGCTGCAAAGTAAGCGGCTGTGAGAAGATAAGGCTGCATGAAAGAAGAATGGTCGCCAGCGCTTATGTGCCAAGACCAAGGAAATGAAGTTGCTCATGCTTACAGTGTTCTTTCTTGGCAGCCCATCATTGCTAGTGAAACGAGATGCTTAGCTCTTCTCTTGCAGCTGTGTTACACTATCAACGTGCTGCAGTGTTGTATGTGCTGTTTTAACCCTTTAATGCCAGAGGGTATAGGATTTCCAATACCATTTACTACCATCTCGGCATTAAAGGGTTAAGTGTTATTTTGGCCTGTACTGTTTGAATAGGGTTGTGTAGAGAACATGGCAAAGAGTACACAGTCTACCTGATAACCGTGACGAAGAAAAATGCTAATGGATCGGAAACGACTTGGGACGTCTACCGACGATACAGCGACTTCCACGACTTGCATATGATTCTGCAGGAGAAGGTTAGCACAAGTCGCCTTTAAAAGATTTTTCAGTCTCAGACGCATGCCACTTGGGACTACTATTCTAAGAGGCATACAATGCCATACAGTAACTGACCTTTGTTTACCTTACCATCTTTGACTCTGTGTCTTATCTTTTGTGATTTTTACCGGTACCTTCCCTGACTTTACTTTGTGTATGTCCTACCTTTGTTGTTTGCAGTTTGATTCGTTTTCTGGTCTGATTCTGCCGAGCAAGCGAGCCTTCGACAATATGAACAAGGAGTTTCTGGAGAAACGAAAGGTGGCCCTCAACACATACCTGCAGGTTAGTTAGGAGACATCCGTAAATTAAACTACTCCTGTGTTTCCTACAGCAATAAATATAAGGATGCTGCTAATAATATATCAGGATGAAGATAGTGACGGTAGTGAGAAGCCATAAAATTTATGAGGACAGGTAAAGTTATTGGGAAATGTTTATGGGTAGGTTGGTAGACGAAAAGGATGGGCAGAAATCAGATGGGTGTTTGAGTAGATAGGTGATTGATTGATTGATTGATGGCCTGTTCAGTTAGATGGTGGGTGGTGGATGAATGGTTTGATGAATGGGTGAATATACGAATAGATATGTGAATGAATAAATGAATAGATCGGTGGATAAATGGATGTGGGTGTTTTGGTGGGTTGGTTTGTTTCGGATGTATGGATGTACAAATGGAGGGGTGGATGGATGGACAGAATGGGTGGACAGATGGGTGGATGTACTGGGGGGGGGGGACATTCAAGAAAGGCAGATGGTGGTTGAGATATTTCTTATTTGATGTGGAATTAATCTTTTCTGCGCAGACGTTGCTGAGTCCGAGCTTGATGAACACACACCGAGGTCTCATTGACATGGTTTACCAGTTCCTTGAACACATGCAGTGGGAGCGTGAGAAGAGTGACCTAGCGAGAAAAGTTAGTCTTACTCTAAGTTGCACTTTTGTTGTGCGAATGTTTGCTGATGAACAGAGTGCACTATTTATAAAATGAATACTGGACAGATGAGTTTGAGATTTATTTATCTTGCGACGTAGAATCGGAATTTGGTAGAGTTTAGATCACAAAGGAAACTAAACAGTGAAGTGTTAATGTTATATTGTGCATTTCACTTAAATGTTGACTTTTATGTAGCGATTTTTCTATTTGTATTGTATTCAGTTTTTAAAAATATGCCAAATACAAGTGCAGGGTGGGCCAAAAAAGTATTCCCCTATGATTTTTTGCCGATATCTTGGCAAAAAATAAGAATTTTCTTGAATCTAGTTTCACGGGCTTAAAGGTAAGTAATAATAGCAGAAAATCGTATGGATTAATTTTTTTGCACACCCTGTAGACTATTTAACGCCCTATTCGGTCCAAAGTGCATCGAATACTTTGCAGGCGATTAGAATTCTAAAGAACGTTTTCGATTCGTTCATTCCTTTGTTGATGTAGCGTCTGGCCGAATATTTCAGATGGATACGATCGTGCATCCGCTACGTACTTCCGTTCGTAGCGTCAGTAGCATCGTTCGCCTGATGCCGGACAACTTCGCCGACGGAGTGGCGCGCGTCTCTGGCGGCTTCCGAAGCATTCCCAACAATCTGCTCGATGGCGTTGGAAAGATGCTGAACGTCCGAGGGGTGAGGAGGGTTCTCTCTTCCTGGATGTAGTAAGGGTGTTTCGTGGTGGGGCAATCTGGGCATGGCCCTCGTTTGATTTACGATATCGTGTTGTGGAGTTGTCTTACAAACGTCCAATGAGGGCTGCTGTGTTGACGTAGATTTTATTTTATGAGTGTGTGTTTTTTGCAAGGGAAACCCAATGTGTGTGTTGTATAAGATCTGCGTTATGACGAGAGTGGTGTTTTCACTCGGGGCGATTCCCTGCTGCATTGTGTAAGGGTTTTTTCCTACTGAAGGGTTCTGCATAAAGGCTCAATTGTGCTTTTTATGTGACCCGTCTGTTTTTGTTTCTTACGTTCCTGTTGAATAGTCTTTTTGATTTAATTTACCTTCTGTGCTGTGCTTTGATTGTTGTATTTTCTTCAGGCATGTTAAACATATGGTCCTTGAGAGAAACCTTGCTGCAAGAGGTGCCTTACAAGTGCCCATATATGATAAGATAAAATAAGGAATGTGTTTTGGTGTGTCCTAAGAATTTTTTTATTCGCTTCTTTTACTATTGCTTTGAAGCAATATAACATTCTGAAATCACAGTCTTTCATACAGACTCAACCGGAAACCTATGACTCTAGAAGCCATGGATGACCTGTGGAGTATATGCAGAACAAAAAACTGAAACCTTCAAAGCGGAATAATGTTCAGCAAATCTAGGATCAGTTTTGTTTGCTTTGTGACAACAGAATTCAGATGATATTGAGGCTCTAGATAGTATACCTTATCTAATCATACATGCCATACAGAAGTTCATAATGTAGTACACAGTGGCCAACCAACTTGTTATATAATTGATGATGTTATGTAAAATGGCCGACGAACATGCTACATAAATGATGGTTTAATGGTCATTGACTAGCCAATTCACTACATAGGTTATATTGTAATACGGTACACATTGGCATTGAAGTTTGCTACAGAGCTTTTAGCATAATACACATTGGCCATTCAACTGGCTACATAGTTTATTATGTAATACACAGTTTCTGGATGCCAGCTCACTACAGATTTGACCTACAGGTCAGCGATGCAGCCGCTATCATGTTTAATCATCTGATGCATTCTGCATTCTCGCATCCACGAATCTGTGGTACCTCTACACATACACTGTCCTGTCACCTCATTCACTGCTAACTGCAGAAGCTCACTGGTTGAGACTAACATCTCATCTATTTTTTTAGTTGCTTGCCCTTGACTCTTAACTGCATGGTTCCGTTGATTGAAGTTTGAGTTTGGAATGTGATTTTGCTTGAAAGCTGCAATTAATTGTTACTCAATTAATTGTTACTCAATTAATTGATGTGCAATTAATTGATGCCCAATTAATTGATGTCCAATTAATTGATGTCATGTGTAAATTACGATATTTTTTGGTGCTGTCGATTTTTGTAGATGAGTTTAAATTGCAAGGGTAGTGCCTTTATTTTTCGACTGAGTGGTTGTATGTTGTTGTTCGCTTTGACGCTGTTTTCAGGCCACTCTTCTCAACCTCATTTCTACGGCTCTGTCCCCGTATCAGGTATAGAGTATCGACAGACGTTGCTTGGTGGCTGGTGGTTTGGGATTTGATCGGTGTTCGACTTACGACTTGTAGAGTTGCGCTTGAATAAAGTTTGCATGTCGCACTGCAGCGCTCATTCCAGATCCCATCTGAGACAGTTCTAAAATATCTAAATAGCTTCTAATTCTTTTGTATGAAGCATGTTGGAATATTTAGCGTGAATGATGTGCTGAATGCATTATATACTCCGAGGCCGAGAAAGTGAAGTCAGTTTTGGCTGTGACCGCCTGATTATCTGCCTTTCATCTGGAACAGAGCCAGTGGAACAGAAATCTCCTGATGTCATCTGTCCTAGCGTGGATTTGAACCCCAACCTTTTAGTTGACACATTCCAGCATGCTAGCCAGTACGCTGTCAACCATCCAATATACCTTGCAAGGGCAAAGTACTGCGAGTACTGTCGATTGGCTAGATAGCATGCTTCTAACCTGCATGCACTGCTCAGTCACTCCATCTGGTGGTTGGAGGTGGGAATTAGAGTTGTCTTCGAGTTTGATGCCAATTAGTTGCTCTTGAACTTCAAACTTGTATGGTAAGTTATTTTAGAAGCGATTAGATGCCAATATTATTTCTTAAAAGTTTAGGCTTTCATGGGATATGAAGTAGTGTTGTTTCATTAAGGAAGAAAATTAAGTTCATTATGAACGAAAAATGTAACATTTTTGCAAACTAAAACCAAAGGAACTTTTTGTGGCGATTGAAGCTGAAAACAAAAATGGGCTTTAGCAACCATTTATTTTTTAAATGTAACATAGTTTTTCCAATATTTTGTGGGACATTTTTTCTGTTCATTCTGTTGGTGCTGAAATGTATAATGACATAGACATGGTGCACGAATATACATGAATATACATGAATATACATGAATGTTGTTGGAGAAACAGCAGGCAGCAGCTTTCTGTTTGAATTCGAAAGAAAACCAAATACCCACTTCGATTGTGTTTGGCATTCAAAATATGATATTCTGCCTGCATTGGAAGTTTTTGTGGACCGCACTTTTTGAAGTGATTAACAAGATATATTTACGCTTCATTTATTTTTTATCTTTTTTAATTGAGTCTCAGTCGATGTAATTCAGTTAAATTAGCCATGTGTACTGATAATTATTAATAGTAGGTATATATTTTATATTATAATTATAAGGTCATTGGTATGTTTACTTATATTTTTCATATCTGTGTTTATTTAGACTTCATTATTTTGCATTATGTTGATTTATATTATGGACATTTCATTAATAACATTTCTTTTAAGTAGTTTAGATCTAATCATCGTACAGTTTTATGTAGTTTTGAAGTAGTGGTGGTCTCATGGTTATACAATGGTACTTCTCTTTTTTATAATTTAGTTGTTTCTCTAATTAGTGCTACTTTACCAGGTATTTAACCCTTTTGCCCCTGGGTTCCCGTCACTCAATGGCTAACAAACCGAAATATCGGTTTCTCGGGGCGAAAGGGTTAAATCAAATTGTGTGATTAGCTTCTATAGGGTGACACAAAAGTTCGTTCACCGTTTTCAAAATGCGTTATCTCAGTAACGGCTTTATATTTCTTTATAATATTTGGTCGGTGTATACGTCAGTCAAATGAAAGATATTGGTACAAATTTTATTATGATCCAGTCCGTTTTCGCCATTATTTATGAAAAAATGTAAAGACGACCAGTTTTTGCGGAAAAACTGCGTTCATCAAATTTACGCAGTAAAGAAAATGTCTACACGCCTACTCGCCTAGCCTCGTATAGAAGCGTGACAAGACATTGTTTTTACCTATATAGGACATACACAGACGTAGGCTATTAGCGTACAGTATCTCCTTTCTGCTTAATGACGGCTCTGACTCTATCCAGCATAGGAAGAGTAAGCCTACGTTTCGCCTGCTCCAAAGATGAAGTTTAGTCCTTCGGTGATGGTTTGGGGTGGAGTGACTGCCAGGGGTCTCACTAAACTTCATTTTGTGCCAAATGCTATCAGACTGAACTCACAGTAGGCCTACTACATACATCACCAACATTCTCGAGCAGATTGTGAAGCGAACGTTCGAGAGAGAAAATGACAACGGCAGTGTCATGCAACGAAAGTTGTTTGTTGAGCAGGATAGCGCACGCTGTCATACATCAGCTGTGATGATAAAGACTTAGTGGCTAGACGACAACCATCCGTCACACATAAAGCCGAAGGATTGGCCACCCAACTCTCCGGACCTCTCTCCTATTGAGAACTTGTGGAGTATTTTATCTCCCAGCGTTTATAAAGATCCTGAGCCAAGGAACGTTGATCAGCTCAAACGTCGCCTCCAACGAGCGTGGAGATCGATAGCAGTTGGGACACTACAGACGCTGATCCAGTCTATGCCGGATAGAGTCAGTGCTGTCATTAGGCATAAAGGAAATACTGTACGCTAATAACCTACGTAGGCCTATGCATGTCCTAGGTAACAACAGTGTCTTGTCACGCTTGTGTACTAGGGTAGGCGTAACGCAATGTCATTTTCTTTATTGCGTTAATTCGATGAACGCAGTTTTTACGCAAAAACTGGTCGTCTTTACATTTTTTCATAAATAATGGCGAAAACGGACCGGATCATAATAAAATTTGTACCAATATCTTTCATTTGACTGATGTAAACACTGACCAAATATTATAAAGAAATATGAAACCGTTACTGAGATATCGCATTTTGAAAACGGTGAACGAACTTTTGTGTCACCCTATATATTGACTAACATTTTTCGAGTAGAAAGCTGTTACTAATAGCATGCAATTCTGTAGTGATTGATTGATTGTTAGGTGGTTGCAATAAAACTGTGATGGCATTGTGTCAGTATTATTAACTACTTGTCAGGTCAGTGTTGTAGAGTCAACTGCATTGCTTCAAGTAAGATTCAGAATAAGATTAGAAAACTAACTGGTCAACCTATAAAATGCTTACAATGAGCACTCATACCTACCTTCAACCATTACCCCTTTACAATCCTCCTTGCAGTCTGTGATCATCTGTTACGAGTCTTTTGGCAGAACTGTTTTGGGCCACTATGATATCTGCAATGCGGCCCCAATATTATAGAACGTTTCAGTGCTTCTGTGATGTTTGAACTCCTTTTCTTCAATACTCACTCTTTTTTGTTTGCTTTCATGTTTTAACCCTTTACCGACCGAGGGTATAAGATTTCCCATACCATTTACTGCACTTTGGTTGGCAAAGGGTTAAGCGTATGGATAACCAATAAGCTCTTCGCTTGGAACCGACTAACCACACGTAAAATTTTTATTCCATTTGGCTTTGCACATGTTCAAATTTATTTGTCTTTGCCTGGATCCATGAGTTTTACGACACACAATGACACTCACAAGAAGAAGAACTTTTTAATTTGATTCTATTGTTTTTTTGGATTTGCATATTTCAGCCTGTCACGATGCCACCGCCAATCAAACCGGAGAAGACGGAGAGTGGGAAAGTCAGCGCTTCGCTGGACAGTGAGGTATGAGATTCTACTTATTTTTCGTTGCTCTCCGTGACAGGCAGTTTGAGTTGAATTTAATTTTATTATATAGTACTGTGTAGAATTATATTCTGTATTGTGTTGTTGTATAGAACCGTATTGCATCAATGTGTTACAATGTATTGTATTGTATTATCTTTGTATTATTATTATTGTGCTTCTGTTGTATTGTGATGCATTGTATTGGCAGGCGTTTCATTAAAGAAAAATTATTATTATTATTATTATTATATCAAACAATATGCCTGTAACATAAATGAACTTGTAATGAAAGGGACAGCCTTGAATCAAACATATGTAGCAACCCTTCCGCGTTGGCCTTTTGACACCTCAGCAGTGACATCTATATTTCTATTGTATTACGGAAAATGTCAATACTAGCAACTGTTTTTTTTATTCAATGAATGTCTGCAATGACATTGTTGTAGTGTATTTTACTATTCATTTGTTTTTATTGCATTTAATTATTTTATTGCGCTGCTGCACTATTTTGTATTGCATACATTTTGATATATATTTTGTATATTCATGTTTGCACGGTGTCGTATTCATAGGATGGTGAGGATAGCATTCCTCTGCACATAATGCTGCTATTGATGGACGAAGTGTTTGACCTCAAGAGTCGTAACCAATGGTTACGGAGGCGGATTGTCGTCATCCTTCAACAGATTGCCAAGACGATGTTTGGTGACAGCATCAATCGGTTCGTTCCTGCTTCAGTTAATTATTCTTTTTTAGGAATTATTCATTTTTTAGGAAGGCTGACGGTTCTGTAAGGGATCTGTTTCATATTTCGGCACACTGTTTAATGTTTATAATAGCCTGTTGGACTCTGGCCGACTGTAATAAGTAAATTCAGTTTGTATGTCCCAATCCTCAGACTTGTCACAGGGGCTTTTTTAAAGGAATTTGTAGAAATGCAGAACCAGGAATTTTAATCTAGTGTGCCATTTGGCCCGAAAATTTCTGACAACTTTTTTTGGGGGAGTCATTTAAAAAAATACAATGTAGCCTTTGTTTTCACTGCACAACCTCCGTGCTGAATTACCCCAAATCGGCTGGCTACCTTTATGATCATGATTTTCACTGCACAAGTTTGCTTTTATGACTGCAAAAATTTCTTTACAACTGCAAATTTTGTGTACAACTGCACATTAAAAAAGCCCTGCATGTTACTACATTCATTCCGAGTATTTATATAGCGCCTTTCAAGAGAGCTACTCAGAGGCGCTCCCAGTCCAGCCACAGCTATGAAAGTAGGATTTGAGTGACTTTCTCTCGTTATATCTAAACTATTAAATATTGTTCTTGGTGAATGAACTGTTTCTGGCTGTTGAACCTCGATTTGGACATGTCCTTTCTTCACAGTCGCTTATATCATTTCATTCTCAATGTAAGACATGCCTTGATCAAATTGCTTATCCATTGTTGACTGCTTGTTTGTCTTAGTAGACTGATCTTCGGTCTACACTACCTGACTGTGGCATGGGTATACTGTACTGTCGATTGTTTTGTAATATGAAAGCATACTTTTACAAGTGTAATGCCTATATTGTGGGGCGCGGTGGTGTTGCCTTGGAGCCGGAAGGTTCGAGGTTCGAATCCACCTCGCCTCGTAAGGACCTTTGACAAGTCCTTCACTCACAATTGCTCAGCGCTTCCACGTGAAACTCCGATGCAGTGTCCGCTCTGCATTTGGGAGCGCCTCTGAGTAGTGAGAGAGCTTCTGAAGGGGCGCTATAACAAGTGCACATACAAACAAGCAAATATTAATAACAATGCTGATGATATTGGTATTTTCAGCAAAATCATCGAACACGTTGCGTGGTTGGCTTCACCCGAACAGATGGCTGAATATCTAAAACACTTCAGGTTCGAAATAAATAGTATTTTGCTTCTATTATTAAATTTTCAAGGTGCATGTGATCTTTTGCGAGTACTATTTTTACTTTCTTAACTAAGGTAGAATGTACGGTACAAGATTTTGAAGGGGAAAACATCAAGACAATAACGTGAAATTATGTGAAACTGTTAAAATTACCAGTATAATTTATTATTATTACTGTGTCTCATGTAGAAAGGACATGAAGTGTTTGTAATGTTCAGAAAAATGTGACTCTCGACTGTCCAACGTTCGTATGTTTCTGACCTTTTTTTTATTGTTGTTGTTATGAAAACTCTAAACTCTGATGAACTGTAGCTCTTAATTATTAAATGGACAGCGAAGCAATAGATTAATTTTAATCACAGTAATTGTATACAGGCAGTGGAAGGTAAATATGCTGACCAGTCAGGGCTGAAAGTGGTTTGGAAAAGTTGCTGGGTCTCACTTTGGCGGACGAGCACGCCTTTGGCCCATAAATTTTTCTGACGCCGTTTTTCCTATAGTCATTTGCCCAAAATTATCCAAAATCATACCATTTTTACCTACTTTTGGCACCTGACGGCCTGTTTTGCGACCCGGCTAAGACCCGGCAACAGCATGTCTCGAAAATCGATGCCGGGTCTCAGACCCGGACCGACCCGGCTCACTTTCAGCCCTGTGACCAATGCTATGTTATGAAATGAAGATAAAACCTGCAATATTAAAAATAATTTAAGCTGTGAAACTTATGTATAATAGGTTTGAGTATTAACTAAATATTAAGAGCTGTGTCTTTCAGTGTTGTGAGTCTTTGTGCCTGCCCTTTTCCTGTTTTATGCGGGCATGTGTAATTGTGTATATATATAAATAAATCCAGGTATCGATGAATTTGTTTTCAGTCACTCTTTCTGGCCAAATGGGATTTTAGCCGAACCACGACAACCACGAGACTACAATACGAAGATGCGAACACGTATTGTCTGTAAAACAAAACTTTTCGGAAGTCTTTCAGGTCAGTTGGGGACAATGCATCTCTCAAACCTTGATAACTAGTTAGGAACTATATCAACTTTAAATAGTTCAAAGGAATAATGGTAATGTAAGAGTGATGAAAAGCTAGTAGTGGATTCGACCAATTGAAATGAATGAGGCTATGCTATGCTAATCACTCAGAGCTCATGATTTGTCTTTGGAGACTTATTTGTCAAAGTGAAGGCATTCTGAATTATTTATTGCGATTAGTCTTGATAGTTAGGCTCTATACTTTAACTTGCGTACCTCTCAAAACAGTAGCCTTTGTTGGGTTAGATCGTGTTAAGGTTCTTTTAGAACATTAAAGTCATCACTACGTAGAAAATATTCACGTTTCTGATTGATTTTAATGTGATCGAATTTAGGAATTTCTTTAGATTTTAAAGAACTGTTAATATAATATTATACAAATGAACTGGACACCCACCTATGGTACTGCAAACACCGATTTGCAATCCAGTCAATTGCCTGTACTATAACATTGTAGCAGATAGCCAGCCTAAGGAGAATAAGTGCACTGAATAAAAGTGCGTGTATTAACATTCAGGGTTTATTTGTATGTGCACTTGTTATAGCACCTCTTCTAGCACCTCTTCAAGCTCTCTCTACTCAGAGGCGCTCCCGAATGCAGAGCGGACACTGCAATCGGAGTTTCACGCCGAAGCGTTGAGCAATTATGAGTGAAGGACTTGCCTAAGGTCCTTACGCGGCGAGGTAGATTCGAACTACTTCCGGCTCCAAGGCAACGACGCCACCACTACACCACCGCGTCCACAAATAAATAATAGTCAATAGTTGAACGTCGTGACATCCGAGTTCTTTTCTTTGCAGAGGAGCTTCGGCATCTGATCGGCACGGAAACGACGCGGCAGGGTGTGATGCTCGTCTTCAACATGTTCCAGCATCCGCGACTCAACCGGCGCCTCGTCTACGTCGTTCTCGAAGGACTCCTCGAGACGATCTTCCCGGAAAACAAGTTCCACGAAACATTCCGCAAACTCCATTCCCAATCTCCGCGCGTCATCAAGAAGCAGAGCAAGAAGGACTCGGTGTCGAGCAGCGGCGGCGACTCGAAGAGCACGACGTCGTCGTCGGCGTCGCGGAAACGAGTTGACTGAGCCGTCAGAGCAGAATTATTGTGGTCGGGTGTACGGAGATGCGCCCGTTCGAGTGAAACAGGGGATCAGTGATGCTTGCTGATTGACACGTAGGATTATGTTGTGCAGCATTAACTGATGGTGTAAATGTTATATGGATGTATGTGTATAGTGTTGAATGCATGCATGCGTTGTACAATTGTCTGTGTATATGCTGTTGGTGTATATAAAATTCTGTGTGCAATTTTTTGTTTGTTTGCACATGTGTACATTTGTACATGTCATCCAGACCTTGGTACTCATGAAACGAAATGCGCGTGTACAGATATCTTGAGTTTATAGATTGCTGTTTAATGTTTATCTTTGGTTCATTCCGTTCTGCATCTATCGTAATTCGCGTCATTTTGGGTAATTTGCTTGGAAACACGATAGATTCGCATATACAACTGTGCAGACTCCTTATAGCACTGTGTTTGAGAGTCACAGAAGGTAAACAATGACATGAAAGTTGCCGTATGATTGTGATCACTTGCCAAAACAGATTTTATTTTGGATCTGTGTTCTGGTTTGTCTGTTGAAACCTTGCCGTCAAATCCTTTCTTTAACAAATCTTTATTGACCATTTCCCCATTTTTAAAATTATCTTTGTTTGATTTTCAAGTTTTTTCATGCCTTGGCTAATTTTTTTGCTTAGTATGTGACTCAGTTTAGTTGTCCTGCCCTCCCTTCCGGTTTGAGCTTGGGACCATGTTTGGTTGGCACCTTGAATGTGTTGCTTTGTCGTAATTTTGGTATCGCAGTGACAAATGCTATAAGGAGAGTACAGTGCATAACTGTATATGGTATAATCGTATGGTTGTGCATATAGTATATGCATAAATATGTTTGTTTTATGTATATGTATAACATGTGCTATATCCATTTGGCATATAGTTCTTGTATGTACTATATATATATTATATGCACTAGTATATATGTATGTGTGTGTAGAAATATATGACATTGTATATATATACAAATCTGTTAGTATTATGTGGATATAGATGGGTACACATTTGATGTGCCCATGTGCATGTATATACTGGTAGTTGTTTCTGTAGTTATGTCTAACGATAAATTCTGCTATATTTTTCTGTGTCCCGATTTGTCTAGTTCCCAATTTTCTGCAATGGTTGTCTTTCGCTTGTGTGTTGCATCATGTTGCCATTCAGCTGTGATCGTTGCTTGTTGTGTACAAAACAACATTACAAAAAGCATAATATGGCTAATTTAGCGTTACGACGGATGCATTATGGTTAGTAAGGTAGCGTTACAAGGGCATAGTGTAGCTACTCAAATTATGTTGGGTTTTATATGGATGTGAAGGTTGTAATTTGGTTACATTGTGAACAGTATGATGTAGCCGCTAATTTTACTTTATTGTAGCATTGCCTTTTAACTGATCTAATAGCCAATGAATTAACTGTGTAAAATGTAAAACTTGTAGTCATTGCGGTTATGCTTCTAGCATAAAATGTGTCTTATGAAATATTGGCAGAGTAACTTTTAATAATTATCACAGTGGGCTTACCATGCGTGTATCATGGTGTGAATTTCATTATATTAACGCTGAAGTAAATTTCTCGATTGTGAAGTAAAATGTGTCAATTGTAAGATTGTATAACTTGGGAAATTTTGCTGGTGGAATGTTACCTAAATCTCTAAGTGCGAGTCTATGTGAGAGCGATCTGTTCTGTAGATTTAGTATATAATTGTTTTTCTTTATCATCGGTATCACATGAGAATTGTAGACTGGCACTGGTTTTAAATACGCTTGATGACGCATATCAGTTGGATGTTATGTGATTGGTGTCAGGTTTTTAATACTTCTGATATCAAGTATGTAATATCCATGGTATCAGGTGTTTAATGCCAAAGATGGTTATTTACTATAGCCTAAGTGAAAGGTATTTGATACCATTAGTATCAGGTAATATACCTTCATATATCGAGTTTCTAGTGCCATTGATATCGGGTATTTGACTCCATTTCTGTGTCTCTGGCATGCCATCCTAAGTCTCTAGAAATCTGTGTAATAGGATTATATATCCTGGTTTGTGCAACTGTGTTACAGAAGTCTTTGTGATAAATTGCCGTGCATTTAATGTCATTAAAACAGTTAACTTTAAACATTTTCTGTTCATCTTGCATTTTATTTCTGTTTTTCGGGTCTTGGTGAAGATTGCATCTAGAATTAGTGTTTGACATTGAAGGAGAGAGAGAGAAAGAGAAAGACAGGGGAGATTTAGAAAATTTATTTTGGAAATTCTCAGATTCTGGTTGACTATCATCAAATTTCCTCACGTTGCTCTGCTTTTAAGTCATTTTACAACAAGGTCATGAGTTCAAACGATGAAAGAGATTCTAATTAAGACAGGAACTTTGTTAGGTACGAGAATTCACAAAAATGACATCTATAACTTACGAGGAGTTCCTATCAATTCGGCTCCGTGTGTATGCATGACGTGCTCTGTTCGTGGCTCACACTCATAAAAGTAATGTCATATAAATTACCATAATTATGTCAAAATGTCTGGCTGTAATTGAAATGCTCACTGATATCGAGTGTGTTGTGGGCTGTGTGTGCCACGGTGGTATATTTGCAGTGGTCTATTATCCAGTGATTGCAGGTTTGAACCTGCTGATTGGACTCTGTGTAATGACCAGGACTAGTTGTTTGCATTCTTTGTTGTTTATGCCTCAGAGTCAGATTTTATTACCTTTTTAGCATGTTGCAGGTGAAACAAATAAAAATAAGTAATAAATATTGCTAGAAGAATGTGAATGCTGCTTTGTACGATGGTTAACAAGGCCTGTAAGATGTGAGTATGTAAGTAAGTATTTTCTTTATTACTTCAATTGCAAATGCACAATGGTACACGTGAGATGTTCTTTGCAGTGTATGTAGACTTGTCTGCTTCCACTGCATGATGCACTGCACTGTAAAAGGGTGTCTTTTGGGGGAGCATTGCTTGAAATAAAAATTTAAAAACTTATACATGTAATTTAGTTTCTATGGCCACATCAGCATTGTAATGGAATTTGTTCTGTGATGATACACATAGGTAGTCAGAGGGTAAGGGTGTTCACGTTAGCGAGAAAGTCTGTGTCGAGTATTTCATTGAGCAGGCGGACATTCCTATTAGACAATAGTTTTACATTCCGATTAATGGGAGTTTGCTGGTTTATTTCTTTACAGATACAGATGTTAACCAGGGGTGGGGAGGACACCAAATAAGACTGCGTCAGACTTTGCTGGAAATTTTGACAACTTTTTAGTCATCAAGAATTTTTACGACCAATTTTGGTCATCAAGAACTTTGGCAGCCATTTTGAACTGTCAAACATTAAAGTTTTATGATTTTTTAGATGTTTTTATTCCCAAGAATTCTAGTAGTCCAGTTTCTTAGGTGGCTTATTCTGCAGTAGGTAACCCTCATTTAAGTAACTGGTTTGCCCTTCTTTGGTGTTGTTGTTCCTGGATTTACCCTTCATGTGGATCAGCATGTGTGGGTGTATCTTACATTTTTAAACAGTAAACTTAACTGTCTTTTGCATTGACTGAACACAACAACTTGCGCAAATGACTGAACTGTGTGCTCTTGCTGGAACACTCTCTTTGAACTCGGCCGAAGTTCCATTCCATCTCAAGCTGTTCAATCGTGGTGGGGCAACTATGTGTTTTAGACCCAGTATCTTAAGAATGCCGCTATTCAGTCTTCTCTTTTTTTTCTATATTTCGTCATTCCATTTGTTTGACGAGAGATCTGCAGACATTGTTGACTGTTTTTGACCTTTCTGATCCTATGTATGTCTGTTAAATTGCTCTCTTTCTCTTGATCAAATTTTTTCTGTCTCTTTGCATCCTAACTGTCTTTGTCTCTTCGCGCATCTTCTTAAGTCTTTGCTTTTCCATCTCTGGCTGTTGTCAGTGTTGAATTTGAACCACACGGAAGGCATAGTTAGTCTTATAAATGTTATTATTATTATTATTCTGTTGTTATTATTAATTACTCAAGCTACGAATTATCCCTCACAATTTAAAACTGTGTACAGAAGATTGAATTGGTACTAGCTTCTTGACCATTACAGGTACTAATAATAAAGGAAAGCCATTTTCTAATATTAGTGATTATAAACTGGTAATGTAATATATATATATTACATATATCACATACATATGCTGCTCGCGGACTGCTACCCAACAATGCTGTTCATTCTCGGTTGCTGGTCCTATAACCTGGAATGGCCTCCCTGTTACACTGCTTATTGCCCAGGAGACACTCTACTCTGTTCCTTAAGAATCTTAAAACTGTCCTATTCAGCCGTGGTTGGGCTGGGAGCACTTCTGCACAGCTTACCTTGAAGAGGTGCTATATAAAATTTCCCAATTAATAATAATGATATGTTACAATATATGCAAACCAGGTAATACATATTATGTAATGTACAATATAGTGTGTAAAGCTAATGTGTTAATAGATTCATCATTGGTTGGTGTTTTGAGCATTAGACGCTGGTAGTACAGAAGTTAACTAATTAAATATAGAAACATTTACCTGCATATTATACTAAATGTATAATAAATTAATAGATAATGTATATGCATTCATGTATACATGTGTCTAATTTTTTGCTATGTTATCATCAGCCTTTCATCTAAATATGTTTCTTATGACAACATTTATATAGTGCCATTGTTTATTTAGTCTCCTCAGCGTATGCTCAGCAGAATGATGTTGTTGCTGGATACTGACGATGTTGTCTTTCGATTCTGGTATAAACTAGTGTGGAATTAGCCAAGTAACTTCTGTTTTCACACACTATTACTAGTTGCTAATCTTAAACATCATGCAGCTCACATAATTTGTCTAAGCTGAACGTTGTATAAAGTTACAATGAAATTTGGTTTTTGGCAGCTTAGCAACTTAACATTGTCCAAATTTTTCTGACATCTCACTACTTTTGTCATCGACATTAACCTTACCCTATCAGGGGATGATTTAGCAGTATTTCAATGAATATGTTCGTTTAGCATCAGAAGAGAGTTACAAGTGTTTAAGCCATTATGTTCAATAAATCAAATATGACATGACGGCTGTAGTGGTGTTACGTGTTTAATTCTTCCGGGAATGTTGACATTGACCTTATCGCACCTTACATGAAATTTGCCATGGAAGGAATATGCTTGATGTGCAACTTGCCATATTGTGGCTTTGGTCTACTTTAGTAAAAGTAATCAATTTCAAAAGCTGTTTTAGATGGTTGGTAGTTTGTTGAGTACCATCTCACCAGGTTAGTTGGCCAGCAACCTAGGCAGCATGCAACAAGATAACCTACGAAGAGAGAGGTGTTCTTTTTGCATCAGTTTGATAATTAATGGATCTTATTTTGATCACAAAGATAACACATTGTAATAATAATGTATTATCCTTGGGAAGCATTTCGTGTTCCTTGCCTCATGGGAAAAATTGCAGTATCTGATGTTGAATAGTGTCCTATCATTGAATTTCCAATGTTCGTATTTTCATCCCAATTGAAAGAACTTTCAATCCTTGGAACCAACTTTCTGGTGAGTTACGAGAGACGCTTGCAACTGATGCTGTTCGTAGTAGCGATTCTGCTCTCACCGTGTGACCAATCTATTTTCTTTGTCTTTCTCTTATTGTATTGCATCTGTACATGGGTGCCCGCAGAAATTTTTGCAGGAGGGGCAAAAATTTTACGATGGTCACGGCTAAATTTTTCGGTGGCGAAAGCATGAAAAATACAGCGCTGGAAATTAAGAAAACGGGTATTTTTTTAAAGAGGTTTCTTAATGCAAATTTTTCAGTTTCATTTTGTGTATTATTTTTAATATGAATAGTTCCTGAGTGCGAAAAATGTGTTACAAATCCAAAAGTAGATGTTAAAAGTAGGTTCATGAAGGGCACTATATATATTTTTTTCTATAGAAATTTCTAACCGTAAATTTCTCACTTTTGCTGTGTTTTTCATTCGTATTGTTAGTGTTTTAATGCGAAGAAATTTGTTAAAAACCCAAAAGTAGTAGTTAGAAAAATAGGTGTCACTTTTCCAGGGGGGGGCAAGTGCCCCCCTTGCCCCTATGTGCGGGCGCCCATGCATCTGTATCCTTATGCACCGTGTTCCTTTCACAGTGCACACTGCACACCTAGAACCAGACGTCATTTCAGGGTGAAAAAATACCCAGCGAAAGGAAAGTGGTTATCAGTAACTGTTGGTGAGGAACATGTCGGTCAAGAAAGCTGATTTCCGTTCTTCAGGCCCAATAGAAGCAAAAGCAAAAGCTCATGTGCATCACGGTTCTTTCTCATCCATTCTTCTCATCATTTCATATGTTTTATGATCCTTCCAGTCTTATCGCTAAGTAAGTAAGCATGTACTTTACTGAACCGCCTTAATTCAAGCGCTCTGCAGAAACATCGAATAAAAGCAATAATTATGAGCACAATCGTAAAAATAATCATAAGACGCAATTAAATAATAGACAAAAGTAAAAATTACCTTAAGACTTATTTGCTAAGATTACTATGATTACGTCGAATTAAATGAGCAAGATTCTCATCAGGCGCGTTATAAATAAATTATTATAAATTTTTAATAATAACACTTTGTACAGAAACTATAAAATTAGTAGTCTATGATTTGACCGGAAAGTAGGTCGCTGTCCTTGACCTAATTACAGAAAATCAACATGGCCTCTAAGGATGGGGACGTTTTAAAAATCGAAGGTACAAATATTCAGAAAAACGCTGCCAGCGGCGTCAGCGACACTCCCTTAATCTTCAGGTGCATGTCGTGTGGGACGATCGTAGGAGACTCAACGGATTGGATAACTGCGAGTGAAAAATTGCGATCGATTACGCTTCTTCGTAAGTTCCCGCGCTTTCGAAACCATGAGGTTTTTAAAAACATCAATCAAATTTTGTATTGTATATTGTAATTGAGCTTTTGTAAAGCGCCATTGTAGGGCGAATTGGTAAACTCTCGTTTTAGCGTTCAAAATTGTCTGCATTGATATTCAGCGTTCGTATACAGGTTGAATTGATTGGGATACCTTCCTTCTCATTCAGACCAACCATTTAGGAAAATTACCAAACTCGCATCTACCCCATTCATCACTTGCTTGAGTAGAGAAATCAAATCTTTGCTCTCTTTAATGAGAACTTTGTAATGTTTTCGTAGGAGTGACTTCAAAAGTGCAGTGTGGCGGACCTTTGCATTCATCAGCGAAGGGAGAAGATATGGGCAGGTTAATTGTTTTCTATGTTAGCAATTTTTGTGATCTATGGCTGTTGTTTTTTGCATTGTATTGTATCTAACCATTTATAAAGCGCTTCTCACAAAAGGATCCTTTCAGAAGCGCTCCCAGTGCGTGGGACCTCGAGAGAAGAGGCAGGGTTTTGATGCGAGAGAAAGATGAGAAAAGACTAAAAGAGAGTTCTAACAAACTGATGGTGGAAGTCCATTTCCATAGGAGAGACCTATGCAGTACAACGATCTGGATTGAGAAATGGTTGTGACTAGTAATCTAGACAATGCATTTTGACTACCTAAACAATACTGCCAATGGCTTTTATGCAATGACAATTAATGAAATTTTAGTTCATTGTTAAAACCATGTATGCATTGCTAAGATACATTTAAACTAGAATGAATGAAATTGACCTTTTTGCATTCAAAGAGCCCAGCTGACCGATTCTATTAATTAGACAGATTCTATTCTTTGTCTAACAGAACTCAGACAACATTGTATCTGACCATTTAATTATAAAGCACTTTTCACAGCAAGAGCTGCTTAGGTTTCTGGACCGCATGTCTTCAATTTTGTGGCAGGCAACTAATTCTTTATTCTGGATTATACCTTGATTGATTTTATAAATGCAGTTGTCTTGACTTGTTTTCGGTTTTTACTCTCTGGCCTTGATTGTGGTTTTTTCACTAGTGCCTATCATATTCTCAGCTGTGAGCAGTGTAAGACCGACTTTGGAAAAATGTACAAAACAACTCCACCTCATCTAGACGATTGTCGTAACCGTTTCACTTTCAACATCGACAAAATAGATTCGTGAGTTTTAAAATAAAAATTGATTGCATGCGTTTTCTTTTTTTGCTAGAAAAATTAAATTATGTGAGCCAGCAAATTTATCAAGCAAATAGCATATCAAGAGCAAAGGATCTCACCAGAAATAGACAAGTCTGGAGAAGTCATGCGGGAGCCTCATTGCCATCGCACGACTGACGGAAGAGAGCAATTTCTATGTTTACATGCTTTGCAAGGTAGAAAGGAATCTATGGGCAATTGTGTATGCATTGGTCTAGAAATATTTACTATTTTTTCAGTTCTGGTTACATGAGATCATTTACATTTGGTTTATCACATTTGCTTGCTAAAAATGTACCCGTAATTTACTGACTAAGTTTTTGGGCATGGGGTTCAGGATTTGTTTTGTGTTGTTACAGCATTTAACTACTAATCTTGTTTGTTGTTTGTTGATGTCTTGTTGAATTGTTGATGTCTACTGTGTTGCATATGCCATTTACTTGTTTTAAAAACTTTTTATATTTATTTTCGTGTTATAGATACCAGGTGGGACATGCAGACCAGGGACAGGATGACGTTGGTGATGATCTCCTAACTGTACCTAAGGTTTTGACAATTTCATCAAAGATAGACAAGGTAAGCACAGCTAAACAGAGTTCCGACCTAAAGAGTTTGTGTAATGAAAAATATTTTTTCAATCTCAAAATAAACTTCAATGCTATTTTAAAATTGATCTGTACACAATGAAAAGTATCATCACAAAGTTATCGTAGCCAATGATATATTGATGTGGTCGCAAAGAAATTGGATTAGAATTGGTTTGATTCATTATCTGCTTTGGCTTCTTGTTAACCCTTTAATGCCGAGATGGTAGTAAATGGTACGGGAAATCCTATACCCTCCGGCATTAAAGGGTTAAATCCAGAATAAGATTTAGACTGTCCTGTCTTACGTATAACACCCTTGCGAGCACGCCTACCTATCTGCCACACTGTTATCTCTATAAATCCATTGTCGCAGCCCTCACGCGATCTTCGGGTCTTATGGTTAAACTACAGCATAGCGGTCTTGAGTTCTTGTTTGTTCCATGTTGCTGCCCCAAGGAATGGAACCGACTGCCAAAGTTTATCTGACTCTTCAAAGAAGAAACAGAGGTAAATTGTCAGATAAACTTTGGCAGTTGGTCCCATTCCTTGGGGTAGAAACATAGAACGCACAAGGGCTCCAGACCGCTATAGTTCAGGTAACACCAGTAATTAAATTTTTCTAGTTGGATTTCCATCATACTGCTCCACCTGTTTAAACCACGCCTCAGATTCACTTTTCAGTGTGACTGCATTCACTAAAATATGTTCATATATAATAATAATATAATAATAATTAATAATAGTAATAATAACAAGAATAATAATAGTAATAGTAACAAGAATAAAGACATGCAGTCATAGATTAAATTAATGCACAGAAGTGTAATTAAAATTTTTTAAATTGTAGACATTGAATATAAATTTTTAGTATTTACTTAAAATGGTGAAAGTGTGTATTTGTGACTGTAAACTCATAGCATAGATTATAAATAAATATTGCTTTCCTACCAATGAAATGTGTTTCTCTACAGATCCAGCAAACGCTAACTGCCCTCGAAGGACGAGTCTCCGCGCTTGAAAGCAGTCGCCAGAGAAAGACCTCAAACAAAGCGGCGGACTCTGATGTTGCAGATAGTGACTTTACTGACATGCCAGGTAGTGGCAACAGCTCAAAAAATGGCTCAGCATTGGAAGCCAGCCGAGTGGATCCTGGCTCACTGAAACGCAAAAGCCACGCGGCTGGTCTATACGCCATCTCATCCCCTCCAATATTGAAACGAAACAAAGTGCACAAGTGAACCTCTCAACTACAACTCGGCCTCATCTAAGCACACCAAGGATTTGTTTACCGTTTTTTTTGGTTGAATGAATGTTAATTTCCGTTCGTGTTATATGAAGCTTTTACATACATGTGCCAAGCAGACAGTCAACACAAGTCGTAAGTTCTGAGAGCGATATGTTCCTTACTTTTAGAGATTTTTATGTTTGATGTGAAATGTAAGAACTTTAATTTATTTTTGTTTAATTAGATCAGCACGAAATCAATTATGGGTTTGTTTTAGTTCTTGTGGGAGGGACCAAAGAGTGCTGCCATCTAATTTTCACATACATGCCTACAGTGATCTGCCTTATCAAGTGAAGTTGCGTGAATAGATCGATTGTTTTTAATTAATTTTGTAGTAAAACTGCTAAGGGGGCTGTCCATATATTACACACGGTGGGTGGGAGGGTGATCAGATCTAGATGATTGTGCATTGGGTTGTCTGATGGCATTTTATTTCACTGATAATTATATAATTAAATTCTGTTCAGATCTGTACAGTAAACCATAAGTTGATCAATTCTACCAGCACATGTTCAGCAGAAAGATGTTTTATATATGACTTTCACTAATTAACTTTTGTAATGGGGAGGAGCTTAGTTGCATGTACGCTTGGGTGAGCGGTCCACAAAATCTTGTACGAGGACCAACAGGAATGGGTTGAAAATACGAATTTGCATACGTAATATATGGATGGGCCCCGATGTGTTTGTTTTGCCACTACGTCCAAGGTTTGAGTCTTGGTGTATTAGGTGAAATTGACAGTTTGTTGCCAAGCCATGTATTATAATCACATGCAATGAAGACTGTCCATTGTTAGGATGCTATTGTCATACAACTTCTGCTGAAACATCCTTCTTTGACCGATGGCAGCATACCTTAATCACAGATCTATGGTATTTGTTCAAGAGAGACTCAACTCTAACCTAACAGCACAGTACCGTGATTGAACAAAGTGGTCTTAACCTTTTACCGAGGGTATAGGATATCCCATACCATTTAAATACTACACTTTGGTCGGTAACGGGTTAACCAATCTACAGTTACAAGCAGTTCGTTTACATGTATAGTGATATTGCTGAACAGATTTGAACCTGAGTCTCAGAGGTAAACATGGATGCATTGCCAGCTCAGTGACTAAAGCAGGCACTTGCTTCCAAATAATATGCTATGGGCCGTCCATACGGGACATCCACAAAAAGGACCTACTGGTACTTGTACCCTTGTCTGCATTTGGATTTGATTTTTCGTCCCACCTATTTTGAAAATGTCTGCACTTTGATGCAAACTGTGACGGGTTTGGATCCTTTGATGCTGCTGTGTTGAGCAAATGACTCAGAAACACATTTATAGTATCTTATAGTATTATAATGCATGCAGTCACACATTTGTTGGATTCACTGGTAGAGTTTACACTAGAAACAAAAGCAACTTTCAGGCATTAGGATATTGAACTGCGTGTTTTAATGTGGCATCTGACACTTCAGATTCGTGTTTCTGTGTCATCTTGCACATGTTAATTTTTTATAATTGGTTTTTTTACTAGCCTACAGGCCTCTTAGCATGTATCAATTAAGAAAAATGCTGTGAAACAGTATTAAATGATTGCCGTGTAAACAAATAGATGATTTAACTGTTTAATTTTTCTGTTTAGCTCAAATTTGCCAAAAAATTCATATGTCTGCTTTCTGTTAGTTGTCCATAACAGCACACTCAAGTGATATGAACTTTTGTCCACTGGCATAAGACATCACTTCACTAGTTCTTACTTATCACCTTAATGTTGAGTGTGTACTAAAACTGAATGTGCAATTCTGCTCATCGTTAAAGTGTTATTTAGCACAATTTAAAAAAAATCTTACAAGAGGACTTGCTACAACGTGAATTCTCACAAAACATGGCCGAACCTCAAACTCTTTTCAGCCTTGCAATGTGATTTTGTTTTCCTGTAGTCTTATAAACACCTGTGGTAGTTAACAGATCCAAAAGGTAGAAATTTAATGTTCAACACATGTACGATGTTTTGTTAGATGCTCTTGTTAAGACCCTGTTGTAACTTTTACACATAAACAACCAAAGCACAAAAAATCTGCAACGACAATGTTAAATAACATAATTTCACGTAGTGAAATGAACGAAAATAACTTAATGTAAATAATTTCTAACTTGATGCAACAATTTAACATACAACACAATTAAATTTGGTAAGCAGAATTTACATTAACATAACATGTTAAATAATGCAACAATTTCCTGTATGTGATTGCCAATCAATACGAAACAATGCTATACAGACATTAGCAAAAAACGCACCACAAAGACAGAAAAACACACAGACAGTAAAACACAAAGCAGAACAGTCGAATAAAATACACAAAAACTATATTACTCATGTCATACAAGCGGACTTTGTACGCAGGAAACTCTTAATAACATGCAACAATAACCTAAACTCTGATCAAAATTTGTGGTTGTTCACAAAGATCACAACATGTAATTCGCTTTGGAAACTCCTTTATGATAACAACCTCGTTACAAGTCACAGCACAGTAGATGTATATCTGGTATGGCTTATAAACGCAGTGTTTAAAAGAGTTTCCTGAATACACGAAAATTAAGAAATTTAGAACTGATCTTAATTTCTTAAAATAAAATTTTAAATTCAAGGCACAATGGTTGGTTTCATAGTTCAACGTCTGCTTGTCTCGTATATGTCTGTGAGGGCAAACTCAAGTTTTCTTGTCTAGAGCTCCTCCTAAAATAATGTCAAAACTCTACTGGCACTTAAAACAACTTTGAAGCTCACAATTTAAGTCTGACAAAACCTCTTGACTCTGAAAAATACAATTAAAGCTTCTACATACTGATGATAGCTGAACATACATGATGTAGCAGTAGTAGCCATTTATTTATGTAGCACCTATAGTCCTATACAGTTATGTAGCACCTCTTCAGTACATTTATGCACTCTGGACCTAACGAGACAAGAATGGAGGTCGAAAAGCTATGTCATACATGATCAGATTCAGGCATGACCGATTAAGCTTTGGGGATACCACAATGCAGGTATGGCCCTATTAAGCTTTGGGGATAGCACTGTATTGGCCTCACAAAACAGAATTTAAAAAATAATAAGTTACAAATAGATAATAATTATTATGCTGTCAGTTTAAGAATAATTTACATATTGCCCTGCTCCGTTTTGCAGTCCTGAAAGATCATTTCTATTTGGACATAAATAACATCCTAATAAATAATATTTTAATAATTATAGTTATTCATGTAATAATAATGATATTTGGTTTCTCTGCTTGTTTTAGACAGGTTGATGTGTCCAGCGGTGCCAATAAATAATACTAAAAATATTGCAGCGTTCTTAACTAAATCTAAAACTAAGAAATCACAGTTCGGTCTATAACAGCTAAATATATCAAATGCCCAAACTTTCTGCTGCATGTTTTAAATCAGATTCGAGTCAACAAAAATCACAAAAGCTGCAGTTATAACACAACAAAACAGAAAACAAATTCATACAGATGTATGGTGTTGTTATAACATGATTCATTAACCCATTACCAGCCATAGTGCAGTAAATGGTATGGGAAATCCTGTACCCTTGGCCGGTAAAGGGTTAAAACATGAATTCTGATACAATTGAATCAGGGACATTGGACAAAATTTAACTCGTGAACTTTTACTTGTAACATTATTTAGCAGGCCTGAACAGAGGGAAGCCAGATGGGTTAGCTGACATAGGTCTACAATTCTGAGGGAGCCTACTTACTCTCCATGATAGAAAGTCAATGGAGCAAAAGGGATCCGACATTGTCCTTTAGCATAAAGATGAATTCAGATGAAATATAGATAAACCATAAATGAATAAATTAGAATTGTCACGCACTGCATATCTAGGAACCGCTTTTTGATTACTAAAATACTTAACGAGCAGTTTAAAATTGATGGGAGCCCATATTTCCCTTTTGGCCTTGTATCAGCTTTGCACATGCCTGGATTTCGGCATAAGAGCAGAACCTTTAAAAGGCAGGCATGGGTACCAAGTTCTCTCTTTCTCTTTCAGCCCAATTTGCCCATCAACCAGGGCTTAAAGTGTGGCAGGAAGGTCATGGACTGGCACTTATTTTCAAATTGCTATGCCGTCCTGCCACTTATTTGGTCAGCAAAAATGTAAGGGGCGTCCATGCAGGCACTTATTTTTCTACACTTTTAGCACTGCCATCAACGCTACAGTCAGTGTGTTTATTTAATAAAGGGGTTCACTAGAGAATAATTATAATTGGAGCAGAAACGTCAAAACATCTTTGCCCTGGTCGAGATCTGAATCACAGCGCATGACAGCTCAGCACGATAACCACTGACTATTGCACAATCCCTGATTTCATTATCAAATACTGGTAACTTCATTATGGCAATTATACACTTCATAAGAGATATTGATATAATAAGATAAGGTCCTTACACCTCAAGTTTAACTTGTATTTTGGAAATGACAACTGAAATTAACAATAAACTTGCAAAATATGTTTGTTTTTTGTATGTGCACTTGTTATAGCGCCCCTTCAAGCCCTCTCTACTCAGAGGCGCTCCTGACTGCAGAGCGGACACTGCATCGGAGTTTCACGCCAAAGCGCTGAGCAATTGCGAGTGAAGGACTTGCCCAAGGTCCCTATGAGGCGACTTGAGGTGGATTCAAACCTGCAACCCTTCGGCTGCAAGGCAACGAACATACCCACTACACCACCGTGTCCATTAATGACGAGAGTGTACTAAAAGCCACTGGGAAACAAACGTAGTTCATCGTTAATGCGATAAATAGGCCAACTTAACATAGGACTGTGGTATAAAAGTATACATAGTCACCAGCCCTGTCGATGATATGATAATACCAACTGAATACTTGTGTAAGACAGACTACCCAAAATATAAGATTTTTCTGCAAAATAACATTCAAGTCTTCATTTCTACAATCATAACTATCACTTATCTGTAAGAGTAATAACTTATACCTGTATCAGCTGTTACCAATATATATATCCTGTTAACTCTTTTAGCCTGAAATTTTCACGCCGGCTGTTAAAACAATAACTTCATTAGATCTCTTCAGCAGCTGTCATTAATAACCCATTCACACGTTATTGTTAATAACAATAACAAATCTGTACTAGCTAACAATAATAATGATTCGCATCCTTCTTACCACCTATCAACACGATAGTGATTTTGTCAAAAATCAGTTTCGCATTAACATCATTTATCTCTAACAGAAAAAAATATTTGAACCATCACCATAAATACAAATTTTGTCCATGGAATGGATTCAAAATTTGTTAATAGAACAGTGGCAAAAATTTTTGCATGGGACAGAATAAAAACTTTTTAAATTTCTATGACATCCGAGTTATAACATGACCTTGGAATAACAGATAGTAGTAGTTTTGTCAACAGGTCCTTCAAGTGTACTAAGAACAACTATTATCAATTAACCCTTAATTATTAAACACTTATGCTTCTGATACTAATTCCACTTTAATTAAAACAAACAAGAAAATCTCAACTGTTTTCAAAACAAGGCAGTTTCATGTCAAGTGTTAGTACTGTTCCTTCCTAGAACATTTTCAACAATCACTTCACTGTAGCAGTGCAGCATATCCACTCTTGCCAGTTCCTTATTAAACATAATCATCTACTGTACATACCTCGATTAGTCAAGTGTTACTGGTTGTGTTTATAGCTCAGTGCTGACAGCTTGTAAACTAGCACAGTTTATCTCGCCAACTCTTCATTATTTTGACATTTCCACTCTAATCAGGCTGTCAATGAGAAGAGCATCAGTTGATAAGTTTATCTATAACTGAAAGAAACGATCAGATGGTTCGTTAATCCACTGACCAATCAATCAATCAATCATAGATCAACTGATCATTATTACTCACTCGGTCAATCAATTTCTTCAATCATAATTTCAATAAATTGTCAATAATTAACTTAACAAATCAATCACTTTATCAGCCACAATCCCATCATCAACCAATCAATCAATTGCCAAATTAGATGCATGACACACAACACATTACTAATGGCTTCTCTGTCCAAATAACATTGCTTTGCTGTAGGAAGTTTCCATAAGTGCTACTAAGACCATTGCAAAGCAGAGCCAACACACGGCTCCACCAAACCATATCACAGGTAACATCTGGCGCCAATTGACGTCGTCGCTCAAGTGGATCCATTCGAATGCTGATGCAGGGAGTGAGGCACCAAGATGAGGAGTGGTGCTGGAAGAAGTTAAAAGTCTTTCATTTCACCTTCCACATCACCTGGCTGGACATCTGAAGTTTGTGTCAATGCAAAAGAAACAGAAATAAATTTCGTAGCAATTAATTTGGCAACAAGAATCCTATAAAATTGTGATTTGAAATCTACCTGATGGACTTGGTGCACAATCCTCGGCTAATTGTTAAGGAGATTTGTTTTTTTAACCAAACAATAAAATTTTGTACTGACATGGGCCAAGTATGCCAACGGAGTCAATTATGCCAATGTCCATGACACTAGTAATTCACTGGAAAGCGAGAATTATGTGCCTCTCCCGCATTCACTTCAATCACTTGGGACATGGTCCCATGGAAAGAAGCATTACTGTTTGAATACTCCACTTCAGTAAATAGACCTTGATAAAAGTTACCGGTAAGTCTAGTTTAGTTTCGCTTCATCTGAATGATATGAGTTTCCTTTCTGTATTGCATTCATTCTTTTATTGATTCATTCAGAGCATTTATATAGCACCCGTTAAAAGCCTATGAACATGCGCTCCCAGCCCAACTCCAGTGACCAAGAGCAGTTTCAAGTGCTTGTACAAAGATGGTGAATGTAGAGTTCTCAGTTTAAAGTAGATGCAGATCAGAATTGAGTTTATTTCAAGTACTCAGCGAAACCACTGAAAAGTCAAGATTCTGCATCATTCAAGTGCAAAGTGGAAAAGGGAACAGCAATATAGAGGTGTCTATTATTACAAACTTATCAATTGTTAAGTGTTTATCTTTTAAATATCATGTTTGTATTAATGAAACGCAAATGACTGCAGAATGGACTGACCGTCAACGCTTTGTTGAAGAACAAGGAATGAAACGACGTCTGATAACGAAACAATGCCTTCTAAATGATGCATTTCATCAACTACGATCAACCGATGAACCTAAATCAAATCAACAGATACCAAATCTTATCCAATCTAATCTAATCTGAGAATCATGTAGGGCCGATGAAATACTGAGGAATGCTCTGCTCCAGGTAACAACTGAAGGTTGTTGCTAAAATAAATTGATGCATTTGCCGAGTTTCACAGGGAATCCCGCTGAAAGCGAACACATAAGAAATTGGAGATATGCATAAACTGCCAGTAGTCTAAACGAGTCCAGGAGAACATAACATTAGTCGAGTCGTACAAACCGACAGATTGCTGTAAAATAGCTCTTGACATCCAACTACCTTAAACAGTCATACTAAGATAGCCTGAAGACATGCCAAAGAACACTGTAACAAAATGAGATTTCACGAAAAATTTGAATAAAAAGTTTTGCTTTTACATCTGCTTTGACGATTCGATCGACGACAGTTGCAAGTGAATCGTTATGACTGCAGCAGTACAGGCCTTCGAAATTCTGCAAGAAATCAGGATTAAGTACAACAAATCAGGATTAAGTACAACAAATCAGGATTAAGTACAGCAAATCAGGATTAAGTACAGCAAATCAGGATTAAGTACAGCAAATCAGGATTAGGTACAACAATTCAGGATTAAGTACAACAAATCAGGATTTATATACAACAAATCAGGATTAAGTACAACAAATCAGGATTAAGAACAACAATTCAGGATTAAGTACAACAAATCAGGATTAAGTACAGCAAATCAGGATTAAGTACAGCAAATCAGGATTAGGTACAACAATTCAGGATTAAGTACAACAAATCAGGATTTATATACAACAAATCAGGATTAAGTACAACAAATCAGGATTAAGAACAACAATTCAGGATTAAGTACAACAAATCAGGATTAAGTACAACAAATCAGGATTAAGTACAACAAATGAGGATTAAGTACGACAAATAAGGATTAAGCACGACAAATCAGGATTAAGTACAACAAATCAGGATTAAGTACAACAAATCAGGATTAAGTAAACCGAAAAGTTACGTCAATTTTTCTTGCAATTTTACAAACACTGTCCCTCTGTGTTCAGGATATGTTAGCTCCAGTCAGTTGCCACCTGAGCTGACTGATTTTCTCATCTTTCTCTCTCTTTCCCTTTCTACCTGCCCTGTTGCAATCAATTCAAGCCTTGTTTTAATCACAAGAAAGCCTACAGATGTGTCTCGGAATTCACTGTCTCCAAATTATTCCACAAATAGCTGTGAATGTCACCCATATTGCCTCCCACTATACTAAATAGTGGTCTGTAGGATGACATCTGAATTGTATTGTATTGTATTCACCCACCACCTCTCACCCTACTTAGTGGACCTTAGCCAATAGCCACCTACCACACAAGACCCCACATATTAAAATCCATATAGATTGTTATTACAACTTTTCATCCATGCTATAGATGATTCATCAGCATCAAAAAGGTAAGAGGCAGCATTGAAGACCCTAAATAATAAAGCAACTTATAACTATTTTAAAAATACATATTTAAATTACCAGTCGGTGACTGTTCAATTCTTCGGACAGTGCTCGATCTAGGCTCATGTAGTTCTCATTGGTCACAAGATTCTGAAAAACAGAAGAAAGTAAGTAAGTATATTTTCTATTAACAAGTTGCAAGTCGAACTATGGTGTAGAGATTTTTGTTTTTAATAGGCTAGTTTCCGCAATTCCTCTATTTTTGGGTGCTTTAGAAGTCTTGAGATTAAGATTATGATAGTCAAATTACAGTTGGGGATTATATCACCAGCAGAATTTCTCTTATAATGCTGTACCATACACGAAAGTGAGGACTGCCTGTCACTTATAATTATTTTGTCTTGTGGAGACTCGTGGGTCCAAACACAGCATGTGGTCAGTCACCGTCATTGAAAGCCTCTACACTGTCTACAGCTATCTTTGCCAGGGGTGCAACTGGGGTAGAAATCCCGAAGCACATCACTGCCCTTGCGAAGATTTGACCTCTGACCTTCCCTTAAATGAAACATACAACTTGATTATAACATTGCCAGCACTACATCTAGTCATTCACATCAACTGTTCACGCCAAACTTGACTACTGCAACTCCCTTTTCTATCACATCTACTCAACTTAAGAAAAGATCACAAATAATACAGTTAATGCAGTTTTCATACCATGTCATCGCCTTGGCTTGATTCCATGATTCTGATTTGACAATGAAACATACTCAACAATATGCACTCAGTCTCTGTTGCAGCTTCATTTAGACACCGAGAATTTATAAGATTTACATTACACCAAAATTATTCAGCATCTACCTTTGAGAAATGTCTCTGCAGGTCATTTAACGCTTCAAAGAATACTTACCATAACGTCAAACTTCCCATAAACATTCACGACTCGACCTTCCGAGTCGAGCACAGGAACAACGGAGAGTCGACGCTCGATGAGCAAGTCGAGAACGTCGATCAGAGGAGTCGCAAGACTCACCTTAACATAGCAAGCGACAGAAGATAAATGAAAACAGTTTGGGTAAAAGAAATTAGAGGCAACAATTAATGGGGGACAAACTCAATCGATGACAGATGAGGGAATTAAAAGCTATCATAAAGGTAGGCAATAGTTTAAGGCAAAGTCTAAGAAACACCTGTGGCTATGACAACAATAAATAAGGTTAACATCTCATGGTGCCGACTAACAAACACTGGTGATGATGATGACTAATGAAAATAAGGTAAAAAAATTGCAAGAATAACTCAAAATGTACAAAAGGTTAGCAACTGTCAAAAGCATATTTAAAGCTGCCCAGCTTATTTAAAAACTTAAAACATTGCTTTAAAACTTATTTCCATCAGGTTGTCATGTGAAGCTATATTGTGTGCAAACCACCAAACAACGTTTATTATTGAAATGCAAAAACGTTAACTCTCAATTTATTTTTACTCTTTAAAACAGAAAAATTAACAGTAAAAGAAACAACAAAAGTAATGTTCAGTCAGTTTGAATTACCGAAGCAAGATCCGTATACGTTCCAATATTGAGTTCTTTGACCGATTTTTGCATGAATTCGGGAATTGGAAGATGAAACACTTGAAACTGAAATGAAAAGACCAGTAAATAGCAGTTTTATAATTCATGCTTGTCGACACCAATTGTACCCATATCTCGTATCTCATGGGCAGCTGCAGAAAGTTCAGCAGAGGTGCAATCGTTTAGCACTGCACCTTGCTTTTTATGGACCATATTCCAAATTGTGACTACTTTAATTAACTAACAGTATCTGTATTTTATATCATGAAAGCAAAGAAGTCATTTTCAATGCTAAGAAGGTTATAAAATATAGTAGATAGAAAAATGTGTCCCCAATTCCACAAACTCTATAACCATCACCAACATCTAACATCCCCTCAACCACCATCCTCAGCAATCATTAAATTCCACCACTACAACCTTGCCATCACCAATTTCATCCATTTTCTCACATTATCATAATTACCGGTATCATTATCATCATCATCATTGTCATCTCCCTTATCCTTGCAAAGAGTCTGCCAAAAATAAAACTGATTCTGTCATGACACTTACAAAGTACCAGACAAAGTGGACGATGCGTCGATTAGTGAGTATGTACAACGCTTCGTTCGTCACTTCGTCCGATACGAGCGAGCGATGGACGCTGTTCTGACGCAACTGACGCACGGCTTCAAACACACTCGAGTCAGAGTCGAGTGAAACCAACGGCTTCAGGTTATCAACAAGGAACTCTGCAATAAAAAATAAATTTATTATATATTTATAGCTTTATTGCTATTATTATATTAATATTAATTTAGTTCGTCTTTCATTTTCTTCTTCTTCTCCTCCTCCTCCACCTCATCATCATCATCATCATCATCATCATCATTATTATTACTGTTATCATTTTATAGACATTCTACTTCAGGGCTGTTTTTAAGGAATTTTTAGAACTGCACAACCCTTCTTTACATTCCCATCCTCCATGGTAAATTTGCTCGCAATAGGAAGAAAATGGCCTTTTTCAACTAGTTTTAACTGCACAGAAGTGTTTCTACAACTGCACAAATCCATTTAGAACTGCACATTTTGTATGTACAACTGCACGCTAAAAAAAAACTTGTTCTACTTTTTGCGGTCAATACAGCATTGGCTGCTACAGACACTGTCAGACACTCTTGAAGGAACAAAGCAGTTAATTAAGTTCGTTTTTCAATTTACAAAATACTTTTAAAGCCCAACTTGATATTTATATAAAGACACTCTTGATAAACAATTATCTTCTAAAATCTAGCAGCTTATTTATAACAGCGCCTCTTGTAAAAACCCAAACAAATTGACATTTATATTGCATATTTCGAGACCTGACTTAACAGCTGCACAACAGCTTCTTAATGTCAAGCTGAATGTTTATATATGGATAGTCCAACATTACAGCAGTGATTGTGGTAGTGCCAGCAACATGCCTGAAGAATGGAGGAGGGCGACACTAGCAAATCATATTTTGTAATTGCAGCGTTGATAAACAGAAACCAAACAACAAACATTACAGTTGTACAACAGCATTTGGAAAATTCCAACAATGCACCAAAGTAAACATCGACATATTAAATCGCAGCAAAAAGATCCTATTTTTTATATGACCTTGCATAATTTAACATAATCTAACCTTATGACTTTTAAGGCACCATTACCGAAATGCACAAAACACTAATAAATATGTTCAGCGCATAAGACGTAAGAAATCCAAACCTCACCTCTCCATTCAGAAATTCGTTGGGCGCAAACACGGTCGAGCTCGTCCTTAAAAAATCCAAATACATATAAAGCAACTGTAAACAAGATCGAATCTAATCTAATCTAATCTAATCTAATCCAAACTAATTTAAACTAATCTAATCTAATCTAATCTAATCTGATGGTGTCTGTAGTGTATTCAGCATGGCAACAATAAATGGTGAAATCATAGTAAAACAACCACAATTTGCTCGGAACCCCATTCAAAGCTCACTGGATTTTAGGCGTCAAAAACAATGAGTACTGCAGCTACAGTGTGTGTTTGAATGTGTATGTGTGCATGTGTTTGCGTGTGTATGTGTTTGTGTTGCATGTGTGTGTTTGTGTGTGTGTGTGTGTGTGTGTGTGAGTGTGAGCATGCATGCAAAATACATCAGTCATGTATGTAGCACAGGGTCTGGTTTGGATTGCAAATACAGCAACAAACTTCACAACTTTCTATTCTGCCAGATTCTCTCGGAAGAGTCTTCCACTTTATATAAACAATGCTTTCATTTTCAGCATATTCATTCCACTCTAAATGACATAATATAATGTTTACTGTTTAGTTCAATTTGTTAGTCTCCGCACAATATTCTTTTTGAGATAGACAAAAGATGCTCCAAGATTATCCAAATACATTATTGTTATTATTTACTCTAACTATTGCTATTATCATTATTATTATTATAAATATTATAATTATTAACGTGATTTTTTGCAACGGTATACAGGATCCCTCAGGGACTTCTCTACTACCTAGTATAAAATCAAAGTCTGGAAATACCCTATTGCGATTGTTATTATAATTATTATTATTACTATTATTTTTATTATTATTATTGCTATCTACTAATTATTATCATCATTAATTATTATTGCTATTTTTTTTACCCGAGGTATCTCAGATCCCTCAGGATTTCAAAAAATTATCCAGAGACTTAAAAAAATTGTATTCTGGAACGGCTAGAAATCGTCAAGATCAGGCGAAATAAAAGTATGGTAGTTATTGTTATTTTTATACCGTGTTACACCAATGGATTATAATTTTTCGATAAAGTTTTGCCTTATAAAATTATTATTGTTTTATTGTTATTATTATCATTATTATCATTATTATTATTCAGACAAAATATACATTTCGAAAATCTCTTCATACTTATATTTGCAACCTTGTATCACATAAACTGACAATGCCATCTGGCTGTAACTACTAACTACTGCTCAGGTATAATTACTGTGAAATTTCAACGGCATGATAAATATCCAAAGTACCTTAGATCTATGATACTTCTTGAGGATATGAATGAAGTCGGTCACTGTCAACATACCTAGGCAGAAAAAGATGAAACAGATAACACCAAAACTGAAACCTTCTCAACGGGAGAGCCTCTGAGTAGTTTTTTACTTGAAGGAGCGCTATATAAATGTCCGAATGAATGAATGAATGTAATGCTGTTTTAAAAGTCACACCATGTGACATGTTATAAAACATGACAGTGTTACATAAAATCAAATGATTTCTACATAGCCACAATTTCATAAAATACAACATGTCAACTAATGGCCATATAAACAAAACTTTATTGAAAAACTATAATCCACTGGTGTAACACAGAATAAAAACAGGAGTGGGAAACACAAATCCTATGAGTACAGCAGATAATAAAGTCGACGCAAACAAATTCTAAATTATAACAAGGTCATGTCTTAAAACTATAATAGTATTGTAATCATACAAATTACAACATCAAAGTGATATGATACTTGTAATAATCATATTAATTGATGCGGCCACTGTCAATGATGTTGGAACAATATTGATGCTGCTGGAAGAGATGAGAAAGATGACAATGACACAACAATTCTAACGTTAGAACAGCAATGACATCCAGTTACCAATGTATTGACTGGAGACTGCGTCCCAGATGGGAGCTGAACGAATTCCGTTGTACGTAAGGGCATCAAATGCAGCTGTCACCTGAACACAAGCACAACAACATACTTACTATTTTCCAGCATAATGTAATAACAAAAACATATAACAATTACAATGATATTTATAATTCTGTTTCAGTACCTAATAGTTTAGTTTAAATACTAATAAATATAACTAGTTTTTTATGTTTTTAAAAGCATTCATATATGTGGAAAGTCAGCAAATATGAATTTCAGGCATGGGTAATTCTTTATCAGGTCGGAAACTCTGCCAGCTACTAACCAGTTCTTCCTACTGTGGCCTATGAGAAACTTGGTTCATTCAATAACCATGTGTACCATAATGCTTCACCTAGAAAAACACCCCAGCCAATATCCCCAACATCTTCTCACGGTCACCCTGGAACTGCATACGACTATTGACCAGGCCATCCACACACGCTCTCCCTCACACAGAATAGCTTGAAATTTCTGAATGCAAAATCCTTTCAGTCAAAAATAAAATTAAATATTGAAAGAACATAATTTATATATATATATATATATATATATATATAAATTCCTCTTTTTGTAAGAATTTCTTTTCCTCATCATTTCTGTAGATGTAACACAGGTAAATAATAGCAATGGTGGTATGAAAAATAAAGCTTTTTAAAATAAAAAAATAAGATTAGATTTTCCATACTCAAACGAAACGTTTTAACACTCTTAGGGATTTAAATTAATTGAAGTGGCAGACCTTAAGTTCGGAGTCTAAGATGACGAGTTTGGCACTGGACGGCATCAGTTCATAGCACCTGTGAGATTTAAGGAACTTAGCGAACACCATGTTTTCATTCATCTCTTGAGAAAACAAAACAGAACGAAGACCACATAAACAGACATCCTAAAAACACCAATGAAACAAGCACTCCATAAACCAACACTTCATAAACAAACAACTCCACAAATATGCATAAAAGATACTCCACAAACATACCATAAACACATGCTCAATACGTACGGCACTAAGCCAGTAAACCCTGGATAATGCCCTCCTGCTGAACCCCTACGAAATGACTTTTTACAACATCACCAAGAAACTAAGTTGTTAAACTCAAAAACTTCTGGCCAATGAACACCAAAAATCATCTAATACCAGGTAGTATTATCAATTTATCACTATTAATCAGATACTTACAATCATTCGAATTTATGAATTCAACTCAAAAGTACAGACAGAATCAAGTATTAAATTGCAACAGTTCAGGTGAGGCAAAAGGCAGGTGAACGGACAAGAGTATGGCCAACATAGTTTATGAGAATAGATAACACGTCAAAGGTCTCATGCCAAAACTGGTTCAGGTAAATGTTTATAAGATCCCTTTATGCAACACAAGATTAAACTATCAGACTTGAAATCAATATGTAGGTGCTAAATCTGCTTATCTCATGGAATAAACATGAATGCTAGGGATATTTAATCTGGAAGCACTACACCATAGGACGTCATTTTTTCATGTTAAGGCCTATGTTGAGAATCGAGCCACATGCTATGGATGTATACTTAGACATCTTCAGACAATTCAGTAGCTAAGAGGACTACACCAAATAAATATATCAGAATGTACCAATGTACACAGCATATGCATGTCTATGGTGAATTGGTGATCAAATGGTGATAAAATACGGGAAGAGAGTACTGGAGCAGAGTGTCACACCAGGTATCAGACAGGATGCAGGAAGTGGGTAGTAGTGCTATGGAACTGATAACCTGATGGACAACAAACAAGGGAGACTTTGTCATTTAGGGCAATCAATATTCAGCCTGTTCTATTCACATCTCTCTGACAGGCTTGACAAATGTCACTGTTGAAATTGATGGATCAGAACAGAACAATGTTTGATGTTCTTTTGAGGCTCACGCAGCACAATAGCATAATTATGTCAGCACATAACAAAAAGTACTTGTTTCAGATAAATTTCTGTCATGAAAGGAGCCAATGTGTAGGCAAAGTTTTTGAAGAGCTCTGCAGCTACCAGGTAGTCTTTACTGGAGATTATGTTGATGACGCATAAACCTTGGTCACACTCATTGGTTCAATAATAGCTCAAGTCTGCTATTGTAGCAAGAATATGTGATCATAGTGATCATAATTACAAACTCAAATTTCTAAAGCACTGCACGAGCAATTGCAAGTGAAGAATTTGCTCAAGGTTCCTATGTGACGGCTTGAGGTGGATTTGAACCTGGGACCCTCCAGGTCCAAGGCACCGAACCCACCACTACACCACCGTGCCCCACTATGGAGCATTAACAGGTGTACACTAAGCGTTGGGCTACGTGCAAAATGATGAAGTGCTCTTTCTTATATTTACATAAAAGTTAACTTAGGTCCAGGTGCTCAAATTTACAACATTGTATATCAACAGGATTTATTATGGCAAATAATCATGACATTAGGTCACCTCGAAGGTGGCAGTTATATTGGTAACCACTTTCCTAATCAGGTCTTTGGTAGTCCAGAGCAGCAATGAGACTGGGGCTGAAGAATTAAAAGTACATACAAAAGATCAAGTCAGTTGACAGGAGTGGGGGGGATCTTGAATCAACCTGGACACCATAAATTTATGGTAATGAGGCTTTAATTAGCCCATGTTATTGACGTGTTTATAACTAGGCTTTGGTGTGACAAGGGGCCCTGTGAATTACACACCGGCATTATATGTTAAAGTAATGTTCAATACCAAGCAATCTGATATAAATAAAGCATGATAGTCAATGATTTAGTATGCACATTATGCAAATGATCAATGATTTAGTATGCAGATTATGCAAATGATCAATGATTTAGTATGCAGATTATGCAAATGATCAATGATTTAGTATGCAGATTATGCAAATGAGGCAATATGGAGTGAACTTAAGACAGCAGGCAGATCACTTGGACCCTGCATGGTGGTTTGAATGGAGTGAATAAATTCAGGGAGGTAGAATTATAAGCAGATCTGCATGTAGGGCAACTTCAAGACGCGGTCGCATAGTAATGACATCCAGTCACCAATCACATCCGATGTCAAATCATTGTCATCGCAGTCAATCATTGTGATGCGATCACATAATTAAATGAAGTATTTCATAAGAGTAATCAATCAATCAATCAATCAGTCTGACTTCAGCCCTGCTATTGAAGTGTGATGCGAAAAACTAATGATCTCTTTATGGATGAGAGTAAATCTGAAGACAAACAGAATAAACCGCAGCACTTGCAGTCTCATTGTGCTGTAGTACTTCTCTGTTGAAGAGAATGGCAGCAGAGGTATGCAAGGTATCTTGGTGCAAATGCTGGTAACACTCATCAGCAGTTGAATAAACTGAGTTAAAACTTACATGTAATAGTTCAACTGTCAATCTTACAACCAAGTTTTTTTATATTGTTTATATACTTTAGAGAATTCCACCCATTTCTGTAGTTTTTTTCATATGCATTGTACTATCATCTTTATCAGTGATAATCAAAAGTATGCCCAGTTTGAAAATACGGAATAAAATAACAACAAAATTGTTTGAGAATAACAAATATTTTTACAGAAGTATTGGACACATAAACTACACTGTGGTTTATTCCTTTTCTTGTATCCAATACGCACGCAAAATGCCTCTTCAAAATCCTTTTTGAAAATACCTTGTAGTCTGCATCTGTAGTGCACATAACTAAGTTATTTTGTTACTACTTTCACTGTTCATTATGTTTCATTGCTGGTTTGCCTTAGGCTTATTCGTGTCATTTCAGAAGTTAACAAACCCAATTACAAAGTAACAACATAAATTTTATGTCATGCACAACAGTTACATCATTGGATGACCTCCACTGTGAAGGTTTAAATCAAGCCTGAATGAGGCATATACATTACGATATACTGTATACAACAAACATGATTAGGGGTCATTGCATAATTACGTAACGCCGAAAATGGCCGTTTTTGACCCACCCACCCACCCTGTAACGCTTCGTAACGTTTGCCTTGACCCACCCACCCACCCTCCCCAGCGTTACGTAACGATTGCTACGAAAAATCAGTTGATATTTAGGTTTATTATTGGCTTATGTGAGCGCGTAATTATAATTCATATTTTGATAGCGAATTTAATATAGTATTAGCGTACATGTTAATTAGAATTTGACAGTATATTAAGCTTAAAATATAAGCTTTCATGGTGTTTTATTTGTATAAATAACATTCATGCGTGAACTGCAATTTTCTTAAATTTTACCGCAAGAATAAAATTTTACACTGCTGAAAAGTTTCATGAACTAAATGGCTCATTAACAATTAATCAAAATTAAGAGGAGCTAGGCCTATTTATTTTCGTAGTGTGGGCACCCCACTTACTAATAGAAATATTGCGGAGTTTTGTTGAGCATAAATTTTAAATGTTTAGGGCCTAGATCGTGTCCACTAGGTAAAACGTGCTTCAAAGTGGTTCTTCGATGTCAGGAATTCATTGGGAATTAGGCCTACAACGTACGTTGTTCCGTTGAAAAAACTGTCCAAACAATTCGAATAGGGGTTTCCGGTTCGCACAAACGGGAAAACAGAACTGACCTGGCATGTAACTGGTGTCTACTGCCGGATCTTATTCAGATAAATAGCTTTACTTTGATTAAGTTTTAAATCAATGTCACGAAGTTTAAACTTCGATCACATCACGTCTGAAGTGTCATTCGATGGCAATTTAATATTCGTTAATAAAAAAATTCAAGGCGTTACGTAACGTTCAGCTACCCCCACCCACCCACCCCCGTAACGTTTCGTAACGTTTTCAATGACCCCACCCACCCTCGAGCGTTACGTAATTATGCAATGACCCCTTACATTGATGACTGCCATGACTGCTTTTGATGTTACAGCAATATCAATTGTTGTATTATAAGGAACTTTGTGTTCTTAAAGGCTGTTTCTTTCATTCAAACCGAAACCTGGATCTTCAACTTGAAAGCAGTCTACAACTGACGCAAAACTATCCTAGATCCTCGAATGATTGATACATTAGCCTTCATCGCAGTTGAGTCTGACATTGATGCCACTGAAGTACTACTCTGAAGTGCTTTCCCTGTCTGTCCTGGACCACTTCAACGACATCTCCATTGCATCAATAAATTTATAAAGCTCATCTCACAGTGCACACTAATCAGAGGCGCTCCCAGCGCAAGACACCAAGACAACAACAAAAAAACTGGTACAAAAGTTATTTGCATTCAGAATACCAACGCACAGTGCAAGCAGACTTCTAACATTCAATATCCAGATATGAAATATGTTTCATTGAAACGATGATGATAGCTGAGAACAATGATTAGTCGAAAATCAAGAGCTGAAGAGAAGGAACAGCTCCTTTTTACATTCTACTGTGGGGCGCGGTGGTGTAGTGGGTATGTTCGTTACCTTGCAGCCGAAGGGTCACAGGTTCAAATCCACCTCAAGTCGCCGCGTATGGACCTTGGGCAAGTTCGGCGTGAAACTCCGATGCAGTGTCCGTGCTGTAGTCGGGAGCGCCTCTGAGTAGTGAGCTTGAAGGGGCGCTATAACAAGTGCACATACATACATACTGTGGGATGACAAAGCTTTATGTTACTATTTATAGATTAAGGATGTATATGAATACGTAATAATCGCAATATGAATACGTAATAACCACAATATGAATACGTAATAACCACAATATGAATACGTAATAACCACAATATGAATACGTAATAATCGCAATATGAATACGTAATAACCACAATATGAATACGTAATAACCGCAATATGAATACGTAATAACCGCAATATGAATACGTAATAATCGCAATATGAATACGTAGTAACCACAATATGAATACGTAATAACCACAATATGAATACGTAATAACCACAATATGAATACGTAATAACCACAATATGAATACGTAATAACCACAATATGAATACGTAATAACCACAATATGAATACGTAATAACCGCAATATGAATACGTAATAACCGCAATATGAATACGTAATAACCACAATATGAATACGTAATAACCACAATATGAATACGTAATAACCTCAATATGAATACGTAATAACCTCAATATGAATACGTAATAACCGCAATATGAATACGTAATAACCACAATATGAATACGTAATAACCACAATATGAATACGTAATAACCTCAATATGAATACGTAATAACCGCAATATGAATACGTAATAATCGCAATATGAATACGTAGTAACCACAATATGAATACGTAATAACCACAATATGAATACGTAATAACCACAATATGAATACGTAATAACCACAATATGAATACGTAATAACCACAATATGAATACGTAATAACCACAATATGAATACGTAATAACCGCAATATGAATACGTAATAACCGCAATATGAATACGTAATAACCACAATATGAATACGTAATAACCACAATATGAATACGTAATAACCTCAATATGAATACGTAATAACCTCAATATGAATACGTAATAACCGCAATATGAATACGTAATAACCACAATATGAATACGTAATAACCACAATATGAATACGTAATAACCTCAATATGAATACGTAATAACCTCAATATGAATACGTAATAACCACAATATGAATACGTAATAACCACAATATGAATACGTAATAACCACAATATGAATACGTAATAACCGCAATACGGCGTTTGATTCTCTTACCAAAGTCTTCGATTGGATCGAGGTATTCCTCTTCTGTACATGGAAGCTAAAAATAGAATCAGTTGCCATGACTACAAAAATTGCATAAGAAACCAGGAATCAATGTAGAGCAATCTCTAGGCAATATTGATGATGACAAACATGGTAGTGACCAAGATATAAATTATGATACATTACGATGACCCATGATGATGATTCTTATTTGTAAAGAGGATTGTTGGCAGTGCTAAAAGTGTAAAAAAAAGAAGTGCATGGACGCCCCTTACATTTTCAGATGTGCTGGCTAAATAAGTGGCAGCTTAGAGATTTGAAAATAAGTGCCAGGATGCCGTCCATGACCGTCCTGCCACACTTTAAGCCCTGATTGTTGGTGATTAATTTCCATTATGAATTATGATGAAGATAATGACGACTAATGACAATAGCTGTGATGATGATGATGATGATGATGATGATGATGATGATGATGATGATGATGATGATGATGAACTTACAAGAATTGATGATATAATGATAAGCTTGGTAATCAGAATGGCAGATCATCATGATGAATCATAATAAATCCTGTTGGCAGTATCAGTATCTCTCTTCTTATTTTGCAACAATAAATCGTCGAATGCAAATGAATGAGCTGCCCACTCATGCTTACTCATCAGAAAAAAGCACTACATACATATCTGGAGAAAAAGCACTACCACCCAAGGAATGAAGAATTCCACTAACAGATATCAACACAATATAGCATTTCCACTTTAAAAGATTCTTGTCCAATCGCCCACACACACACACCCATCAACCCACTACTGTGCCAACCCATACATCTGCATTAATCCCCCGCCCCCAATGCATCCACCAATGCATCCATTCACACACGCATTCACCCACTAAGTCTAATGTGCCGACCCACACATCCCTTCACCCACTAATGTGCCGACCTACACATCCCTTCACCCACTAATGTGCCGACCCACACATCCCTTCACCCACTAATGTGCCGACCCACACATCCCTTCACCCACTAATGTGCCGACCTACACATCCCTTCACCCACTAATGTGCCGACCTACACATCCCTTCACCCACTAATGTGCCGACCTACACATCCCTTCACCCACTAATGTGCCGACCTACACATCCCTTCACCCACTAATGTGCCGACCCACTAATTCATCAAACCATGCATCCACTCACCTACACACCAACTCAACTCAACCACTGACTAATGCATTCGTCCACTTCTCTTCCACTCATGAACACACACACACACACACACACACACACACACACAGTTATACAACTACGCACTCAAGTCTTCAAAATATCAGCAGCCTGCAGGCACATCATCTCTCAAGAGAGACAGTTTCAGTTCCTTAGACTTTTGTAAAGGCACCACATAATACTCAGACACACAGATACATATTACATACACATAGTAAATTTGTCTTTCCTCTTTTCCTCTGTCTGCATCTGCATGTGTTGGTGTCTCTCTCACCCTCCCTCCCTCCCGCTCTCTCTCTCTCTCTCTCCCTCTTGATATCTGTCTGTCTGTCTCTCTCCCTCTGTCTGTCTCTCTCCCTTTCTCTGCCTCTCTGTTTCTCTCTGTCTCTCTGTCTCTCTCTCCCTTTCTCTGCCTCTCTGTTTCTCTCTTCCTTTCTCTGCCTCTCTCTCCCTCTATCTATCTATCTGTCTCTCTCTCCCTTTCTCTGCCTCTCTATCTCTCTCTGTCTCTCTCTGTCTCTGTCTCTGTCTCTCTCTCTCACTAACTGTCCCTATATGCATGCCTCTCTACCTTTTGTCATCATCTCCACTCATCTATCTGCTTGTCCGTTCTAGATTTTCTCTGTCACATCATCATTCTTTATCTATGGTCTGCTCTGTCACTGTGTGTGTGTGTGGTACCCACCCACCCCCCATCGACCCTTCCATCCGAGTGGCCAAATGCTACCAGGTCAACCGGGAAGTTGTTATTGTTAGCCTAAGATACTTGCAAGCACTTGAGATCACAAAGCAACATTTAATAATATTCTTTAATGATTTGGACAGGAAGCTGAGAGTGAAACAGAAGCAACAGAGAAACAAAGAAAATTTCTAATAAGCTGGAACGGCAGAAATAACAAAGAGACACAAAAAGAGAAATAATAGACTTAAATCAGACAACTGAAGTGGAAATGCTTAGCGATAAAACGCAGAAAGAACCTCCACTTATACCACAACATACCGGTAAGTACCGTATGTGTGCAATCATATATATAGATGTACATTTTTACATACATTCTTACATACATATATACACACATACATAGAAAGTGCTCACAAGGTGTAGGCCATGTAGGGGTATGCTCGGTGCCTTGGAGCTGGAAGGCTATGGGTTTGCAAGCCGCCGCACAAAGACCCTGAGCAAATCCTTCACTCGTGATTGCTTATGTGCTTTCACGTGAAACTCCGATTCATTGTCCGCGCTGTAGTCGGGACCACTTCTAAGTAGAAATCTTGAAGGGGCGCTGTAACAAGTGCTCAAACATACATACATACATACATACATACATACATGCATTACCTTGTTACCTTGTGCCTTCAGCTCTCTGAGCTCTAGCGACCGACATGATCCATTTTCTCCATTGCTTTCTTTCTGATGTCGCTTCCATTAGTTCTTCCAAGTTCATTCCTGTAGCTTCATGAATCTCATCCATCCACCTTTTCCTTGGCCGCCCTTGTTTTCTTCTTCCCTCTCCGTATGCCAACATCATATCTTTTTCCAGTCCATTTGAGCGCATAACATGACCAAAGAAACCCAACTTTCTTGTTAGCACTGTTTCTTGTAACGAGTCATTGTATGCATGCATACATACATATATGCATACATACATACACACACACAAATACATACACACATACATACATACAGATACGCACATAGATGTACAGAAAGACAGCCAGGTGACTGAGTGAACATAAATGGACGAATAATAATTTGTAGATCATTGAACTCTAACCGACCCTGAGGATCTTTTCGATTCGTCTGCCTTCTTTCCAGATGACGTAGTGAGCAGGTTCGATCTGTATGTAACGACCGAACAGGTTGCCCAGACTGGCTGAAAGAAAACATCACAGACCTTGACAGTGTGAGAATAAATTTTGTGGAAAAACAACTGGTGGGGGTTGGACTAGGATCCACTTGGAATTGGGAGGTGAAAAGCTGGCTTTACTATGGGGATTCTGAGAAAGACTGGGGTTGAAACTTCCAACCCCTGGCAATTTTCACCCTGGACCTTGAACTGCTGTCCCATGCCCCCCCCTCCTGCCCCCACAGCGCTAATTCTTCTGTCACATGAAACCAAAAATATAAATATACAGCAGCCATACACAATACATCAATCAATCAATCAATCAAATTTTATATAGCACCCCTTTAAGGTACCTACTCAGAGGCGCTCCCGGCCGAGATCAAGCGAAATGGTCATTGTTCAGCTGGTTAGATGCTTGCAGTTGCAGATTGGACAAATGAAGCTGAGACAATATTCGGATGGGTGGGTGACAAATTATGGAAAGCCATGGCAACAATCAGTCAGTCCTCCATCTTCTGTTGGTCTGTAAATAATGAATACCATTCTACGCGTGGACGGGTAAGTGTCCTGTCACTGGGCAGCAGCTGTGGTTGTGTTTGCATCTAAGTTGAATGATCATTCTATCTCACAAAAACGATTCTCAGGAATTTCTTGGCAAGGCGATAATTACTCAACTAACGCTAACCACATCTGTCTTGATTTATTGTGAAACTTTTCAACATTTTTCAGCGTAATTCGCTATGCTAGTGAATTACGCTTAAATCTGGTAGAAACTACGTATTATAATATAATATTATAATATAGTATTATAATATAATATTATAATATAGTATTATAATATAATATAATATAATATATATAGGAGCATATTATGCTCCTATATGGTTCTCTTTTAATATGCATTAGCATACTTAAATAGACGCATTGAATTCATGTTTAAACAGTATAAACGTAGATTTGTATGTAACAATATCGGTAAATAACATTAAAATTTTAAACTTTTATTTAATGTTAGGAAAGCTATCACTGTTTAAAAAGCACACTCTGAAGTTTGATTGAAACAGCATGTCCCATGTCCCATGAATGATGACCGTATGGTTGACAACCTTACTGTACATCAATTAAAGTTCCATTTAGACTATGCAGGTATCACAGCTTGATTTCGTGCTTTACCAGATTTCTACTGCATTCATGCTTCATGCTAATTTTCTGTTTGCTACCATACTCAAAATTGTCATACAAATCTTACTTAAAAGCGCAGGAATTAAATTATTGACTGATTGAAATCATCTGTATACATCATGATAACAGCATTACATTACATTACATTACATACATGTTCAGATTAGATAAAGATTGCGATTACCTGCAGACGATGAAGAGTTCTTTGGAACTTTTGGAGTGAACTAAAAGCAACAGTTACAAAAACATGACAATTAATTATTGGGCTACAAAATCAGTTAGAGCAACCAAAACAGTAATAGCAGCAAAAAGTGGTGCCACATAATTATATGCTATACAAATAGATAATAGCATGCTACACAATGATATACAATGCTATACAAATAGATAATTATATGCTATACAAATAGATAGTATCATGTAACTGCTTACATGTAGGAATTTGCAAATGTAGTCTCAATGCCAAAGAGCCCATTCTCAAATTGGTGTTCCAGAAGTTGTGAAATCACATTTAAACAATGATCACACTGAATGAACTATATGGGGGGGGGGCCGGTAGAGTAATGGTTGACACGCTGGCCAAGAGTGCGAGAGGTAGCAGGTTCAAGCCCCCGTTGGGCGGATTTGATTTGTAGGCTGCTATTAGTGCGTCTTGCAGGCGTTTCAATAAAGAAAAGATATTAATATTATCATTATTATCGCATTTCCCAACCAAGACCTTGCACTGTTTACATTTACTGGCGTTTATATCTAACATAACCTCAAAAACTTAACCACATTTTTCATTGAACATCTTTCATCACGCAAAACCGAATATGACCTCAATTTTCTATGCATTATCTTACCATCCCACTTCCTTAACTCACATTACCTTACCTCAAGTATTGCCTTGCCTCCCTTACAAGTGCAAACCTTGCTAACTGTATTGTCACTTCAAACCAACCTTTTGAAGACATATTGCGGCTTGAGACAACAGCAATAAATGTTAAACAGCACTAAATATTAAACAGCACTAAATATTAAACAGCACTAATTATTAAACAGCACTAAATATCAAACAGCACTAAAAATTAAACAGCACTAGATATTAAACAGAACAAAAAATCATCACCTTGGGAAAGTTTGACATGGCGTCTACGATGGTATCCCGTTGGAAGACCTTTGAATGGGTGTTGGACAGCTTCCGTAGCGCCTCCATCTTTGGACCCTGGGGTTCGGAAAAGCGGCGGTGCCTCGACCCGGGATCAAGCTGCTTGATGCGCCCCTCCTCCGTCCGATCCGGGGGCGGTGAGAAGACACTAAGGCGCCGAGATCTGTTGCCACGAGACTGCGTAACAACGTGGTCTGGAATGGCCCTCGGGGGAAGGAGGTGTGTTGTCGCCTCTGGTTTCGATTCCGATAAAGTCACGGTCGGTTTTTGCAACACAGGGTTGTCCCGCGCTAAAGGACTGCTAGGCGGTTTTATATCGGCAATCTGGAATAAAGGTTTAAGAATAGAAACAATTAAATCATTTTGATCAAGTGTAGGTATAGGTATTCATAATATTTTTTTGTTACGTAACATCTTTGCATTCCAATTCTCTCTTCAGCTTTTACTTTTACACTTCACTTTGTTAATTAGGCCCCTACTTAGCGGGACTTGTCCCTATTGGTGTGCCTATTTCAGGCTATTTGTTCCCTCACTCTTATTCTACTTATTCACTTTGAGTATTTGCTTATTGCTGATTATGTCTATACTTTGTTAAGCATACATGTACAATCGAATTTTTGGGATCAATAAAAATATGTCTATGTCTATGTCATTGAGGCTACAAATTTATAGCTCAACAGTCAACATAACAAAGTTCTGATAATTAATAAGTCCGTGACTTTGTTAGTCAGTCAAGCAAGCAGTTAATCCAGTGGTTCCCAACCTTTTTTGACTGTAGGGCCACTTTTTCTAAGTTGGAGGACACGAGGGCCACTTTTTCTTAGTTAAAAGGACATAAGGGCATTTAGGGGGCCACCATTCTAAAATTTAATTAACTAGAAGCATATAAAGATTGTTATACTTGATTCAAAGTAGCATGTTTGATGTTTATAGACTTCAAAATAAAATAATTTGTAATAGAAAATGGTTATAATAATATTATGTTCTATCCTGTTAAAATTGTCAATTTTTCATATATTTTTGTTAATTCTTTGAGAGATGAGTGCCATTGTTGAGACCTGGCGGGCCATTTGGTGAGGCCTCGCGGGCCACTTTTGGCCCGCGGGCCACGGGTTGGGAACCGCTGAACTGTTAATCTGTCATGCGGTCAGTCAATGAGTTGGCTGGTTGTCAGTCAACCACTGCACTGGTTGGTCAGTCAGTCAGTCAGTCAGTCAGTCAGTCAGTCAGTCAGTCAGTGCACTGGCTGGTCAGTCAGTCAGGTGGGTAGGCACACAAGTAGGCAAGCAGGAATTCATTGCTCACACAATACCTGACAAGACTAACTAGAAAATTTTTAGACAACACTTGCCAATAAACACTAAACTTGAGTTTTACATTTGATCTTAGTCTCACAGACCTTAACTCTATATTGGCCTTAAGTTTAACATCACACTAATGCACTAAACTTCATAACACAACTTTAAGCCTTAATATTGCAATGACCTTGCAGCAATGCAAAATGCTGTCACAATGATTTTGATATCATAAAGACCTTAGCATCACGCTAAAAGTGATCCTAGCCCTTCATATCAATCACCATTAATTCTAATATCACAATAACCTTAATATAAATATTCAATGCACTTAGTAAATCTAAGACCCTCATTTAAACAAGTACCTTCACCATATAAGCCTGCCATGATCATGATGCAGTCACCTGGGGTTATTACTGAAACATTTTTTTTTGTTACACTCAAAACTGTCCATTTTTGCCGTGCTAGAGTCGAGAGCGCTTCTGAGTAATCCCGCTTGAAGAAGCGCTATATAAATTCTTGAATGAATGAGTAACTAATTTAAATATATTTTCATGATCTGAAAAAACATATCACGCCCTCGATGCCCTACCTTCCTCTGCCGCAGCTTCTCAAGCATAGGATTCGACTGAGAGTCAAGCGAGCAGCGTCTATTTCGGTACATCTGAAGGAATTCCCCCGGCCCAACCTTCCTCGAAAACGTACGATTCAACTCCGCCTGACCGTGCGAGCTCGACAGCAGCTGACTCATCGGAGTCGACTCGCTCGGCGACATCTGACTCACGAGTTCTCTTTTCGCGAGCGCGATTCGAAGAGGCTCGTGCGAGTTCGAGGTCGGTATCGATATCGGCATCGTCTCGCCGATCTGCACGGAGTTTGATCTACGACGGGCGGTTTTCCCCGATCTAATTTTAGTCGGTTTTTCCAATTGCGGATCGTCGTTGGTCATGAGGTCGGTGATAGTGAGGTTGCCGCCGGACTTGCGTCGACGACGGAACATATCCATCCAACCTTTCGATCCGGATCGTGGACGAGGAGGATCACCATCCGGTATGCTTATGGCAATCGAATTTGAACTCTGAAACGAATGAAAAGACTCCAGGTGAACAAGTAAGAAGCCTGTTCTGTTGGCTCTACGTGTGTGTGTGTGTGTGTGTGTGTGAGCTGGCCAGTTGTTGTGACTATTCCAGCTATACCAACATTATTTGCTTTATAATGAAGAACTTTCTACTCTTAATGAACTTTGAAACCACTATCATAGGCAGCACTTCTTGTGAAGTATTAAAAGGTACTGTAAGTCTATAAGTGACTGCATATTATTATTATTATTATTATTATTATTATTATTATTATTATTATGTATTACTAAATAAATTAGTAATGTGTGCTAGGTCACACCGAAATGTGAATCTACAGTTGCAACTTCTTCCAAAATCTAACCACTCTAACTAATCTTGTCTGAATAAAAACAATTTACCACAATGTTCACTTGATCATTAATTATATGACAGTAATAATTGCACACTAAGCTATTCCATCGAAATTGTTAACTGCTATTAATCGTTTTGTGTACTACTATGAATGCATAATTGTCTGTTTGATATTTTTGTGATCAATAAACAAGTTGAAGTTGAAAAACAAAAATTCATAGGCCTACCATGTAAATAAATCACAGATGATCAAAAACCACAAAAGCAACTCGACACTTCAAGGTTCCAATTATTTCCAATACAGATCATCAAATCAAACGCTGTCTCACCTTGTGTCCCGAATTCACTGCCATCACTGTCGTCACGAATCGATGATATTCAATACAAATGTCTTTCTAAACCACATCCAGATCGATGCACGTCCTACAATGTTCACAAACAGATCATCTGTCAATGCTGCCTTGTTGCCGCCAGTCCTACTAAACAAACAAACACAAACTTCTAAACCTCAACAGTCATTCCAAGCCACGCATTGTAAAGTCTCTCTCTCTTTGTGTGTGTCTCTCTCTGTCTCTCTGTCTCTTTGTCTGTCTGTCTCTCTGTGTCTCTCTTTCTCTCTGTCTCTCTCTCTCTTTCTCTCTCTGTCTCTCTCTCTCTCTGTCTCTCTCTCTCTCTCTTTGTTTGTCTGTTTGTCTGTCTGTCTGTCTCTCTCTGTCTGTCTCTCTGTCTTTTCTCTCTGTGTCTCTCTCTCTCTCTTCGTGCTGCAGAGGAAAGGCACAGTTAGTTTTTGTCCAATTACGACTGCGTTTCAGTTAGTGTGGAAAGTGGGCTAACGCAGCAACAGCATCGACCAAGACCATATTCTATCGACTGAACACACAGCCATTGACAATCAAGGCTTCCACGGGACGAGCCGACAGAGGAGAAACAGCAGCATGCCTCTGAATGCTATTGTTTACCCAGTCCGATCACTCGATCGGCAGAGAGGAATTAAATCCAGGCCAAGCAAACTTCGATTTGGCTCCTTTCGATCGTCGCGCCTCTAGGTAGAAATTTGTTGTTCCCGAAAGACAAGTTAGGCTACTAGCCTACTGCAACGCAAAGTGCGAAAGAGTTATGTATACTTCCGAACAGTGGCAGAACAATAGAGATTGCACAATTACTGTTGTTGATGTGCTTTCGCTGCTTTAGACTCACTCAAAGGAAACACGGAATACATTGTGCTTCGCTGGGTTTATCTGACATGGCCTCCAAAAGATTTACAGACGCATGGAATGATAGAAGAACTATACAAGTCAAACAAGACAAGTCTCGGCCGGTACTATAGCTAAACAAAATTAATGCCGGTTGAAAACACCACAGCAGTCTTACTTAATTAATTATCTTGGTGTTTACTGTGTATTCAAGAACACTCTAGTCAGTCTGAAGTCTTTTATTACTGCTGCATCATTTATAACAATAACAATAATAGGCTAGGACCCGCTAGGTCCAATGATAACAATAAACATAATAATAAAAGTTGATAATTGATCAATTGATCAAGTGATCAAGCAAATAGCCAGCTAGTCAGCAAATCAGGTAATTAATAAATAAACTATTAAACACACATCTGAATAAATTTAATAATAAATGATTTAGGCTAATATCTCAATTACATCTTTCAAGCAATCACTCAATAATATTAATTAAGTATACAATCAGGGGGCGAAAATGACACAGTGTCTTTTGCAGTGCCGTCAACGTTGTCGTTGCGCGTCTTTTTCGTAAGGGTCGGTTAGGGCTCAGGTTAGGCATCGTGAGGGTCGGTTAGGGTTAGTGTTAGGGTTAGTTTAGCCATCAGAAACTCTGGTGGATTGATGGCAAAAGACACTGTGTATATTTCGCCCCCTGATAGTACATGATCGCCATTAATTAATATTAAGTGTTGCTCATGACGTAAACAAAAGATTATTAGATTACTCATTATAGTCATTCAGCCTGCTATTCAGTAAGCCAGTCAGTTAACCAGTGAGTCAGTCAATCAGAGAATAATTCACAAAGTCTATTTTCAGTCAGGCAACCAGATAATCAGCCAGTGAGCTAGCATGCCAGCCAGCTAATAAGCCAGACTGTCAGCAAGAAATTCATAGGTTTCAGTAAGCCAACCAAGCCAGTTACCCAACCTGACAATCGATCATGTGAATTGATCGTATTCAAAGTGAATACCATAATTAGTTGCAGGTGTTATCACCACAAGCCCAGTTCAGCCCCCCACCCTGACAGAATGAAAATAACTTTGCTCACAACTCAGGCTTAACATTATCCTGTTCTAGTCATTTAAATGTGCACGGCAGTCCTTTGGGAAGCACTGGACAGTGTAGGCCTACAATCAAAACCAAGTTGTGGACTTCAAACCCAGCCACTGAAGTTATTGTAAAGGTAAAATGGACAGAAAAGACGTATGAAGTGTAAGCAAATTCATATTGTGGTACGCATGTATGAACACTAGTTATAGTGTCCCTTCAATATATTCTACTCAGAGGCACTCCCAACAACAGCGCAGAATTGGAGTTTCGCACAGAAGCAATTGCAAGTGAGGGCTCACTATGCTGTGGCTTGAAGTGGATTCGAACCAACAAACTTCCGGCTCCAAGAACAGTGAATATACCCCCTACAACACCGCCTACCATGCATGGGCATTCATTAGTCTTGTCATTGACTATAGGTTTCCAGTCTATACAATCTGTTCATTGCTTCACACACATTGTGCAGCATTGGTGCCTGCTTCTTCTTACAGAACTTTTCAGACACAGAACCCTCACAACATGCATAAACTTTACATGACATCTCTATACAGGTCAACTGTCTCCAAAAAGAGTACAGTCACTGTGACATACAGACAGACATTATTGTGGTCTTATAGAGCAAAAGAAACTGTTGGCTTGTGACCATGATGGAGCTCTGACATGATACTGTGCTTGCAAGAGTTTCTGATCTACCAGTGTCTGACGTCATCAGACATTACTCTCCGACAGTTGTAACACTGGGATATATAACACTGGGAGTGCCACTGGTGAGTTCTTTCTTAAAGTGGAGCTTTACAAATGTCAGGCAACAATTAAAATCAAAGTTTACGAAAAGTAGTTTAAAGAACACATCAAGGTCATTTAGGCCATTCAAACTTCCTCTCCCATGACAAAGAAAAGAAGCCATCAATACTTCACATTCTTATAGCTCCAATATTTATATCACAATGTCCTATCAATTAAATACACGTTACTGTTCTAACTAACGGATGTTTACATTTGCTGCGGCAGCCAAAGCTTAAGTAAACTTCCGTACTACTATGGGTCAGATGCAGCCTTTATCTCTCAATAAAAAGATATCAGCAAAACGGCATAAACATTAAAGTGGTCAAATGACAAAGAGGTCAAACATGAATACAGCACTTAGAGCACTTTATATTACAGCACTTGTAAGATTGTGTTTGCTCTGTAAAAGTCTGTATGCAGTGCAATCAGCACAACTTTCAACCCAAGGACCAACCCTTGAGGACTTCAACCAACACAACCTACAACACATGGACCAACCCCAGCATCCATCACAGCATTCTCTTCTCTGTTCTTTCCATTAACCCCTCATCCCTTTTCGTTTACGTCCAGGCCTCTCACTGAAAGACATGAAACGAAATGAGGACATAAGAAAGAAGCTCAGAGTGGCAAATATAGTTGACAAGGCACGAGAGACCAGGCTGAGGTGGTATGGACACGTAATGAGAAAGGAGGAGGATAGCTGTGTCAAAAGAATCATGCAAGCGGAGGTATATGGTGACGCAGCCGGGGGACAACAGAAGAAAAGATGGGAGGACGTGATACAACAGGACTTGAAGGAGAAGCTGCTCAAATTGAAGAAAGAAAACACTAAAAACATAGACAAATGGAGGAGAAGGATACAAGTGGCTGACCCCTTGCCACAGGGATTAATTTTAGCCTGAAGGGAAAGAAGAGGAAAGATTCAGGCAGAGTTGCAGGGTGTAGACACAGCTACAAAGGAAGACCATTCCAGATAACTAGGCTAACCACACGAAAAGCTCAATTCTGTGTGGGCGGTTGCTGTACAAGAGAAGAGAACCAAAAAACTTCTCTTTCTGACTAGTAGTGCACAGTGTGAGAATTGTGTAAAACTAACTGGGGGATCGGCCTATGATAAACTTGGAATTGGGGTGTAAAAAACAGAGTTTACTATGGGGCTCTAAGAAAGACGGGGGAGGGGGGTTGAACCCCCAACCCTCCGGCAATTCTCACCATGGTAGTGCATAGGTGATGTCCATGAGTAAGCAATCAACAGCATAACTCAATGAGATGAATGGAATGAAACCTTGGTGTCAACACCAACCAAGGCAGCAATCCTGTATTCAATGCACTGGCAGATAATAAACCAGTGAAGAACCTTCAGCATGTCGTTGGAAACATAACCATACTTGGAAATTTTCCCAATGAGGCATGCTGCAGAACAAGAACCTTGGTCCAGGCATTCTATTTCGCTAGCTATGAGGCCACAGTACAGCCATAAACAATAGTCAAGGTGAAATGTGATGACAGAATGCACTAAAATAAAGGTCGAAGCAGAAGTAAACAAACGGGCAAAGGTGCAAAGCTGAAGCGGCTGACAGTAGTGGTTGTAGGACAAAACCCCCCCTGGACAAAACCCCCCCGGACAAACCCCCCCGGACAAAAACCCCCTCGGACAGAAACCCCCCCAGGGTAGGACATAACCCCCCCCCCCTTGGTAGAATATATTGCACATAAGCTGTCCTACTATAAAACGGTGTCCTAAGTACGCAAGTTGGATTGATGAAAAGAATTCTCGCTATATAAATAGAAGCCGGATTGATACAAATAAAGTTTACTTAAATAGAAACTGGATTGATGAAAATGTTCTTGCTTAAATAGAAGCTGGATTGATGAAAATACTCTTTCTCAAATAGAAGCTGGATTGATGAAAATACTCTTTCTCAAATGGAAGCTGGATTGATGAAAATACTCTTTTTTAAATGGAAGCTGGATTTATGACAACGATTCATGCTGTCCTAGATTACACCAACAGGTATTAGCTTCATATCGGAGTGACTGAATGACACTAACAAGTTATAAGTTCACACCTGAATGACAGGGACAGGTGTTTACCCATACGACACTAATTAGTTGACACAGCACGGGAACTCCATAATTAGCCTAAGTTTAAACAAATTGTAGGCCTACCTGCACTTTGCCAGCAAAGGGGGGGTTTTTGTCCAGGGGGGTTTTGTCCGGTCACCGACAGTAGTAGCCGTGAAGATGAAGGTATTGAGCAACCTGGGTGAGCGTTTAGTTCAGCTGGACGTCAAGGTCACAACAATGGTGGAAGAAAACCAAAAATCAGGGAATTCAGATGCGAGAGTGGCAAAGCAAAGTTTGAAAAATGAATGGCCTCAAAAGTGTCTGTTTTCGGTACAGAACGCCTCTCAACATGCTAGGCTGAGGACATAACCATGGACAATCAAGCCCAGCTGTTCTCAACAGAGGGACTCTGAACCTCTTCAAACTGATTATAATCATACATCATACAAGGGCAAGTCACAAGTCGAAGAACAACATGCACAGCTCAAGTCAACATATCACTTAACTGAGAAAGTACGGTAGGCCATTTGCAGCACAAGTGAATAAGCTGGTGCCTAGCGCTTAGTTTTTCAGTGGCACTTTAGAAATTGGAGTTTACTATTTATGATTTAAATTTGACATTTCTGAAGCATCAGTTGCAAAGTAACCACACCATGCATATAATGTGCTTGCCCAATTCAAATGAGGACAACTTACTAACTTCACAAATGTATAATTCAATACATATTTTGTATTCCTTATCTTACATAACATTACATCGATTAACGGTTTCTGGTTGCGGATTTATTTGATTAGACTTAATTGTCAGATTACACTCATGGTGAAGTTGTGGCTTTAAATCACTGTGCAATGTGCATGAACTTACAACACCACTGCTGTCTGCCACCTCTGTTAGGGAAACCAATGTGTGTCCAGCTGGCCATGCATACTCCATACTGCACAGAGGAGCGCAAGTTTCTTCTAGTAAAGTCATATGGTACCAGCTAATGCTGCTAATGTCACCATCATAATGTATAATTGCTGCCTGTAACTCGAAATTGGATTTAAAGATGTGACAAAAGTTGCACTGTGCATTTATCTTATGGCAGTTGTATAGGCTTCATGTAATGCTTATCTAGGTGATGTACCATGAATAATGATTGTATACATATCTGACGTTGCATATCTTGAGCAATTACATGTATATGCAACTCGGAGACAACTGTCATAATAGACGAAGACATGGATAAGTATCATAAGTCTTATATTTTACAAAAAGTTCATCGTCTCCAGCAGGGGGGATTCAAAGTCGCAAGACACTTAAGTCTGAAGCACTAAACTGACAACAGAACATCGCGGTTACTCACAACATTGATTTCGTTAAATTTATGTGCAAAAGAATGTGCTGTTGACAAAGCAGCACCACAGGATCAAGTAATTAGAAAGCCAATGCTGCTTCAAGAAGTGCCCACTAGGAACTTTTTCACAAAGAGGATAATAACGACGACGACCCGTACGTGTATAGGCCTACTTCTGTTTAGACTTTTAAGCCACAGAAGTAGAGGATTTCTATGCATGCATTTTTTGCATATGAATTTTTTTTAACTGGGTGCTTGTATTACTATTGTGGTGATCAATAAAGATTAATTGATTAATTGAATGATTGAGTTCAGCAATAACTAAAGTTCAATTTCTTCTTCAGTTTGTTGTAGTAAACACTAAACACTTAATAACTTAGGCCTATTACTTGATGCAAAATTAATTATCAGTAATAAGTTCAATTCCAACTGACCTTCGGTCCACACTGACAAAATTAATATGGTCCAGTACCAGGTACGAGATTATTATCAGATACTTGAGATTCTGTATACTTTGCAGGTATAGGCAGGCAGTCCTGGGGTTATACATTGGCCTATAAGCTATAATAGTCCCCTTCATGTAATGTGAACTTAACTTTAGTGGTGTACTTTGCTGTACTTTGTTATTGCTGATAACATATTTCTCAATAGTGTAACAAAATAATCTACAGGATTAATTGGCACTGGTACAAACGCAAGAAGTAATTATTACTTTACTTTCTCCTACCATGCATGTACAAATTGTTTTACTGTAATGCCTACTTCATGCATTGATATTTGCAAATAATTATATTTATTACTATACAGGGTGGCTAAAAAAATTGTAGCACCGGATAAAACGCAATATCTTCACAACCGATTGACCTTTTTCTTCAAAAATTTTCCGATTTGTAGGGGAATGAGTTTCCAACAATGCCAGAAAGTTTAACGGAAAACTTTTTATGTTTGCAAAAGTTAAAGCTTGATAAAATATGGATGTAATCATGTAGCTTTGCAGAGTTGGAAATTGTAATGCTTCATATCGGTACCAAGTCATGTTGGCAATTTTAAACTTGCAGGACTTCAAATATAGACAGCTGCATGCACACAGGCAACATTGATTTTTATCAGAATAAATCAGTAGGTCGTAAAAGGTTATAGGTCAAAAGCTTGTCAGCAAATATGAGTGTGTATATAATACCTGATTAATAAAACTATACAGGCACGAGTAGGCCTACATATACTGTATTGCGCAGCAAACTTATGACTATGTGAGAAATCTATTTACGAATAAAACGATATGAGCAGATAAATAAATAATTAATCACTCTAGGCAATAGTCTATAATTATACAATACATGTAGGCTTTGCCAGTAGGTTATAGTGCGGCAACCAGTGAATTTCTATACCCATGAAATTGAGCTTGAAAAGCGAAGAAGAGCAGTTCCTTAACCCTTTAACAACCAGCTACATATGTTTTCCATGCATATTAGTACACGCTGGTTGTTAAGAGTTAAGCTAGCCCTGCATGGGTAGCTAATAGCTATGGCAGTGGCATGCATGGGTATGGACTATGGAGTGTTAGTGACTTCATTTTCTTAGCCTCGGCATATGAGGGCGGGTAGCAAGCCCTCTTCCTCACAGTCTCGTAGGCTACTCCCACTGAGTGTACGGTCAATGGCTGAGTTGGCTGGGGCACACGTGGGGCGGAAATCTCGACACAAATTTCTGCCCTGACCGGGATTTTAACCCTCGACCTGTCGCCCGACAGTCCAACACGCTAACCACTAGGCTACAGTGCAGTCTCAGTGAAAAGAGATGACGGCCTAAACAAATATATCCATGAATATAACGATTGATAATATAATAAAATATAACAACTTCACTTTAACGTCGTTCTAACGCACAAGAAATCAGTTGACAACTGTCTCTGAAATATGTCTCGGAAAGTAAACTGCTGTCAAAACTAGTAGGCCTAAATGGCGATGCATGCGGCAATAGGCCTATACGCCAGGTTTAAAATCAGATGAGTCATCGAAAAGAAGCTGAGACGACCAATGGGATGACGAGAAGAAGCACGTGTTATGGCAGTTACGCCATCGCAGTCACTAAGTCAAATACATGCATATTGGCTTCCCCAATAAACAATGAATTAATGATTTGATACCGCTATCATACCTGGTTAAACCAACTTGTTGCACGCTAGGTATTCGAAGGACCCAACTAGGCCTGCATAGACCTTGTAGGCTTGTAGCGTAACTATTTTATTCAAACTCAATCGCATATAGGCCTATAGCACATTATGGCGTCTTCAGCCCCAACAGATGCATATTAAAATTTCCAAACTATTTTTGCTTTTGTAGTTAGGCCTACCTGTTGCAGTCGTCGCTTAATTGCAATCCGTGAGATCGATTTCGCACTTGTTCGCTCTCTCTGCTAACTTTCTTTGAGCGTGTGTGATAACCTAATTATTATCGAAGCAGCGTCTGACAATTGCGCCAAGGTCAGTGCAAGTGCGCCAAGGAATCTATATTACTGCGGAGTATAAACTGTTGGAGTATCACGTTTTGAAGTAACAAGATACGCCCCCATGTGACCGATGACCAAAATAATGTACCGGTTTATACGAGGTTATCAATCATTCAAACAAACTTTATTGTTCAACGCAAAAGTACAGTAAAACATGATTATAATGACAGACGCACGTCTAAGTGACAGAGGGTAAAAGTCAGAATCCAAGGAATAGCACGCTAACAGCTCATTGTCACACGTCAAACGATCAGGACAGTAAGTGACCTATTGAGTAGTTATTAACTTACTTATCTATTTTTTTAATTTAACTGTCTTTGTTTATTAAACTTAACATGGCATTATCAGTTAGTCCTATAGCCTATTTTCAACAGAAGAATCAACGGCATAGGAGAAAAATTACCAGTAACAGGCCACATCAATAAGATCCTCTGCTTTGGTTCTGCCTCACTGTATACTAACAGAACCATCAAGACATACAATAGGTCCACCATGAAAGTCCCAGATGCTTCAAGGTATCATGATGTGGAGCAGACATGCACAGGCCAGTCAGGACAGACCGGTGGAGAGAGTCGGGGGAGAGCGTGGGACACATACGGGCATTGACCCATGTTGTCCTTCATGCCTCTTTCCCACGATTCTCTTCAATCAGACAATCAGGTCTAGGTGCTCCAAGATGTTAATGGTATGGAGCAGACCTGCTGACCGGACCGGTTGAAGCTGGGCAGCATGACACGAGACAGACTCAGACAGAGGGTGGCGTCGGACTCTTACGGGCATTGAACCCAATGATGTTGATGATGAAAGTCTAGAGCTACAGTTAATTACTGTTGACAGTCAAGTCTTGGTCCAAAGACCCTGAATATCCGTTAATTAGGACAGTGTCAACTACCAATGTGGACAGGAAATCTGTTCGCTGGCTTCACATGGCTCTTTAATCCCATTTCAAATTTATTCACGTTCCACCACAAAACCACTATTACCACCGTAACATCATTCCGTCTCCTGAGGTCTCCTTGTCTCTATATCCCTAGATTTTGACCTGGTACCACAACTAACAAGGTAATTTGGCTATTGCGGACTTGATTTGGTATAGTGTTGGTGATAAAGCTGGTCTCTGACGTGGTACATATGGGTGCTAAGAAATTCTTGAAGAGTTACATTACAATAGATTAGGCCCAACATTTCAGACCTTTCATGTTCCCTGAGCATTGTTTTGTTAACTGATGTAACTATTTGTCGTATGACATTTTTCACTAGAATAGTTCACTCGAAGACTGGCGATACATAAATTTTAAGTTACAATACATTCTTACAAACCCATTCAGACATAAGGATGATTGTGGGTAAAGTATGATATTATACAGGCAACTATAATTATATACAGCTTTTTATGTAAGGTAATGATTAATGTACAATTACATGGGTAATGTAACAAGTACACAAGGTTTATGCATAAGGGATAACCACACTTTTCCATTGGATCTGGATTCCATTGTGATTTAATTTGACGTGATTACTGATTGATGTCTTAAACTGATGACACTGATGGCACTATAGAAGTCATCAAAATCTGGGTTCAAGCTTTAATTGACTGTAACAACAAAGTCAAGTCCAATTAATAGTTTAATTCTAGATAAATTCACCAAATTTTCGGCTAGTAATCTCGTAAACAAACTCGTCAAAATCCATTGTCAAAATCGTTTCGGATTGAAACCTTTAAAAGTTGTACAAAGACTGCAGAAAAATAGTGCATATACAGAATGCCAAGTTACAAAAGACACTATAAACATAATACAATAACATAAAAACATACAGAATTATGATAAGCAGTGAAATACTAACTATAGTCAGTACATAAAAGATGCAATGAAGTAAATCAGTTGCACGAAGACTTTGTGAAAGCGAGTTAACTTTTGTTTAATGTTTGAAAAAAGAAAGACGATGATGGCATTACAACGCATTTAACATTTAAAGAACGATCTTAGGAGGTCTACAAGTTGGATTCTTGTAAAAATGTCAATGCTCGCAAAACCGTTGCAGACATTCAGCTGACAATAGCCTAACAATTTGCAAGATTGCAGCATTGCATTACACACATCACAAACTTGGGCATTTATATAGAGATAAAACAAACACACACTTTATATACACAGATATTTATATATCTTATACATAAATGTTTATATGAAGTTTATGCAGTCTATCCTGGTATACAATTTTTTACTGTACAATAGCAAAGTCAGAACCACAACAAGCCTATTGTGCCCCGTGCAAAAACGGTAATCTAGCAACACCACACAAGATCACCACCTTAAAAAGCAATGAAAACCAAATTTCTTATCTTGAAAATAATATGGAACTGCGTTTCTCTATTATTTTAATAATTCTTTACAGATCAGTAGCTGACAGAACAGAAATAGGTTCAAATGCATCAGAATAATTTTTAAATAATCTTGCACATGCATATCTCTATTAATATTACATGCATACACTTTCTATTTTTATTTAGTACAGTCACTCATATCAATGATAACATAATTTTTATTTCAACAAAAAGTAATTACTTTAGTAATTAAATCAGCCTGTCTCAAAATCTGTGCTCAATCTCCTAAGGTTTTTTTAGCGTGCAGTTCTAAAAAATGTGCAGGTCTAAATGATTTTTTGCAGCCGTAGAAGAACTTCTGTGCATTTAAAAACAGTAAAAACAGACCATTGTCCCCAATTGTGAGTAACTTACTATAGAGGATTTGAAGGGGAAGAAGGTTGTTCAGTAAAAAAATTTTTAAGTCCTGCTTCCGAGTAGCACTCTGTTCCATAGTACCGTTGGATGACCCTCGCTATACTACTATGTAAAGTGGTTCTGATGTGTTGATGTTTGGTTTTTTACACACTTTTTCAAATAAGCCATACACATAAGGAACAAACTACATTCAATTTCACCTTTACATAAAACGAATTTTTACAAACCAAGTACTTTAACGCTCTGCCCTATGAGCCAAATCAGTGTCACAAATTGTAGTAAATAATAGTTTAGACTTCATAGAGTACACCTTTAGCAAAGAGTTTGTTTTTAACGCTAAATATTAATTTTTACGCTAATTGCATTGGAAGATAAGTTCTAATAGCACAATTTTAGGTATATTAATAAGAAAATGGTGCAATCCTTCATCAACTCTGCTGGTCAATCCAGGTCATCAGATCTTCTAACCTAACAGTTTAGCTTCACAATTGCACCTTAAAAAAGCTTTAAAAACCATATCCGTATAAATCACACTTCAGATGCACATTAACACATTTTAATTAGTACTATTTCCCACAAATTTTCAATAGCAACAATTTGTGGCCACACTACTAAGAACAAAGAATATTATTCCAGACACATTCTCCTTGTGTTAAAAAATTGTGTAAATTCAGGACCATTTCTACCTCAAGCAGTGATAATTATGACGAAGACAGTAATAATACTAATAATAAAATGCACAGACTCCTAACCTACAAAATTTTATTCAGAAAGGATCACCCTGCTGAAAAAATCTAAATAACCACAACAACAACAAAATAAAAACTTGAGCATAATTTTTTACTCCTAAGGAGTATGCTTACCTCGGGTATAAAATAATAATAATGAAATTATTCCTAAGTTATGTATAATAATAATAATAATATAATTAACTAGAAAAATGCGTCCATTCCACAATACTTTCTTTTCCAAAAGATTAACAAGTTTATCTTGGGCAAAAAAGTATTTAAAAGACTGCTTTAACTTCCTCAACGAACTCTTCAAATCATCTCAACTAAACTGTTTCCTTCAACTTCACTAAACCTTCTCTTAGGATGAAAAACACTTGTAACGGACTCCACACAAACGTCAACAGACACTTCAGAGCATAGAATAGCTTTGTCCATCCCCTCTCGATATTTCCAATCAGTAAAGTAAAATCAGCAACAATAAGTGAATTTCACGATAGCATGCATGCATTTTTGGAATGTACGATTGTACGTTTAAATCATTACGTTCCGATTGGTGGATAACTGCTCGTCAGATCTTCGTAGCCAATCGCACGCCTTCGACGGTATTTCTGAACGACGATGTAGATTCCTCCAGCCGTTATCAGCAGAACAGGAATTCCAAGACCGACAATGATGATAATGATCAACATGAGAGAGACAGTTTCCACTGGTGGCATACCGTAACCAACGTTCAACGCCCTAAAACAAAGTATTCAACAACACGTGGATTACAGCTACCATGTAGTGTATTGTTTACTTAAATCAACTATGATTGTATTTAATCGTTTAACACGTTCACCGCCCAGTACGAGATAACTCGTACTGGATTCAGTCATTTAACATGGCGTGCAGACGGTGAACGGATTAAGGCAGCGGTTCCCAACCCGTGGCCCACAGGCCAAAAGCCGTGGGCCAAAAGTGGCCCACGGGCCACAAGTGGTCCTCATATCTCAAAGAATTACAAAAATATGAAAAAATCGACAGTCTGGATAGAATAGAACACAAACTTTCCGGACAATATTTCCGCCTCACAACACTATTAGTGATTACACACAATTACAGTAAAAAAGATCAGTTCTATTCTATTCTAGGATTTATAAAGCGCCTCTCACAGTATAAACTAATCAGAGGCGCTCCCAGTGCGAAGAACTCCTGGAAAAAGAAAAGTCTTGAGACATCAGTTGAAAGAAAAGCACGAGAAAAAAACAATGACAAAACGAATGAATGAAATAACAAACGCATGAACAGATGGACCAACCACGTAGAATATTTGGTAGCGGTGTAAAACTTGTCGTCCGTTTCCCCAAACGAAACGTGCGTTACGTTGAAGTAAACGTCGCTGAAATTCCCGAAGTACGCCAGAGCAAGACGTGCGTCGTCCGCATCGAGTCGAGTCTCGTGCAGACCGTAGTAGTGTGTGTATCGAGCGTTGTTAATTGATTTTGAACGCTCCGTGTAACACATCGGCTTCCACTGAAGATACATGCCATCTGGTGTTGGCCTGGCCCAGTTAATTATCTGATAAAACAATGAAATAAAAAACCAGTGAACCAACCAATTGCTAATGATGCCTTACTACAACAACTTACCTGACCTATATGCATGCTTTTACAGTGTCATTGGTCAAAGTGTGAAGCAGATAAATTGAACTAATTTGTTCTGCAATTGAACAATGACATTCAACAAGAAATGTATAATCCGAACCAACCGATTTTAAGAAATCCTTAACAGTTGATGAAACATTTAAGGCAACATGAACTAAACCCCATTTTTCATATCCTACACTTTATATCCATTGACTACAAAATCTACACACTACACAGTAATTAGTTCAGATACATGTGTTAATAAACTAAATGTGGTGATGCCTGGCAACGTAACTGATGCTAATCAAAACATATTAAACAATGCTGCAGGAAAAAGTTGGAGTAAGAGGAGAGTAGAGGTAGGATGTGGATTGTGGAGCAACTGCAACTTTCCATAAAATAGATATTCACAAAACTAGCTCGCAAATGTACTGTACTGTAAAGGCAACCATTGTGAAAATAATGATATATGTGTACTTCTTACAGCGCCCCTTAAAAAAATTTCTCAGAAGCACTCCCGACTACAGCACGGACACTGAATCGGAGTCTCATGCCGAAGCGCTGAGCATTTGCGAGTGAAGGACTTGCCCAAGGTCCCTGCGAGGCAAACTGAGGTGGATTCGAACCTGGAACCCCGCATCTGCAAGACAGCGAACATACCCACTACACCACCGCACCCCCACTAACTATGTTGGTAAAAACGTAAGTATGAAACACACATGAAATGCACCAGGCGTCGTTTCGTCGTCGATGGATTTGATATTCTCGATCGTCATGTTCTTATCTGCAGAACCAATCCAGGTGACAGAAACCATCTCGAGGGCAAATCGTGGTTGAGTAAACGTTGTTTCGAGGCCCTCCAGAGTCACGTAGATCTGAGTGATGTTGGCGTTGTAGTGAAGGTGAGGCAGTTCGCTGTTCATTCCATCAGCCGTGAACGCCTGAAACTGTCAACGAAAATAGTTGCGTGATACTGTTTATGTATGCCATGCTCCATCAGAATGATCCAATCACGTGTGCAATTTCGTAATTAAAATCTCAAAAATGTCTACAGCATCACAAAGAGCAAAGTTATAGTAATTACATGTAGCATATTTAAAAGAGCTAAATCAAATCAGAATCAATTATTAAATCATTGATTTTTATATAGCACACCTTCAAAGCAATCTTCTCAGAAGTGCTCCCAGTCCAACAATGGCTAAATAAGGCATTTTTAAGCAAGAAAGGAACATCGTGGTGTGACCTCTAGGCACAAGGCGCAACAGGGAGCGCATTTCAGGGTCAGGCACCGAGAGATGGCGCTGCTACATATGGCAGAGGATCAAGATCAAAATGTTCAGACAGGCAGGCAGGCGACTACGGTGGGTGATTTTGGACTTTGAAATGGCTAGGGAGGTGAGGAGAAACAAATATAATATTGATAGGATTTCTAAAAGAGCAGCGTCTTCAGTTTCGAGTGAAAGACCTTGTGCATTAGTTAATCATTAGATCACATTAGACCACACAGATTAAATGATAGTGGTAGACGAAACATGCCAATAGAATCATCCACACATACAAAACCTGCTTGAAAAGTAAGACATAGATAATTCAAATTTTGTTCCAACAATACTAAACCAAATGTGAGAAAACGCAACAACACTAAGATTGCGTACAAAATGCATCCATAGGATATAAACCTTAAAGACGATAGAACCGGCACTGGAATTCTTTCCTCCCACTCCATTTTCTGAAGTGGATTCATTTCCCAAAATATGCGTCCGGAATACAATGATGTTGTCAAGAATGTTTGACTCAGATGTCGAGTTGGTCCACGATGTGTGCACAAGATCATACGTTCTCCACAGAGTTTCATTGCCTGGCATGATCCCACTGTTATTCGTGTCGTTAAACTCGATAAGCTGTTTGGAACAGAAACTGGCAGAGTTAAGCTTAGAATCAAACAGTGTTAGGCTCAAAAAGCATTACTAGTGGCCAATCTGAACCTTTAAAAACAGTTCTCAGCATTGTATTGTATCAGTTCCTTAATGTCATCCGGTCCAAATATACAATATGCCTGTTTCAACTTGCTTAGTTCCAACACCTGCTTTCCATGATCCGTAAAATTTCAACCACGTTTAAACCATAGATAGTGATTCCATACTACGGCTTCACTCGCAGTGACCATCGATTGAAGCTTTTGCATTGTGATAAGATAAAGAAGCCATGTATACAAGTTTCCATATTAGATTAGATCTGCAAACACTACAGCAGCAATCCAACAATTGCACAACCTGTAATTACCAGTTACACTGCAGGCTGTCAAATGTCAAATTCGAATCCTGTTAATCTTACTATCATCTGTTGCTATCACATAATTTGATCACACTTAAACACAGAGAAACTTTCAGCAAGTCTTCAACACATCATGTATAATAATAATACTAATAATGGCACCATAACACAGCACATATCGTTATGAAAGCACCTTGACAGACTGCTTTATAATAGTATGAATGCAAATCACAAATTTACAGTAATAAACTGCAATGACCAGTCAAAAAACTTTCTGAATTTACAGACATAAACTGAACTTGAAACTCTAAAAATGTTCACCTTTGTAAAAACAAGAGCTAACACGGTATCCGGGGTGTCATTTGTAAACGTCAGGCTCCTGGCTATGTCCGTCACATTCGGAGACAGGAAGTGTGTCATGTTGATCGTAAGGTTTGAACTGCGTGAGGTTTTCGCAATGAGAACTGTGGGAGCTCCGAAGGTGGAGTAGATGTAGTGAAGGCGATCATTGTCTCCATCCGCCTTTGTGTATGCGACGTTGATGTATGAATCAATGTCGTTTGAAGGGGAACATTCTAAGATTTCCGTCGTCAACTGCAGAACATTTTACAAACAAATAAACACATTGGTTGAGAAAATCAAAGTAAAGCTCCAATGTCTCATTGAAATGTGGGTAGATGTTTATATCCTGCTCTTCAACTCTCTAGTTGCCAGTAAAACAACAACCACAGACTGGGACATGGGTATGTGCATCTCAGGATGCGTTGGCACATCCTGAGATGTTGTGCTTGGTCAGTTATTTAACAAAGAACTGAACAAGTCTATTGTCCTTGTCAAAAAGTTCTAAGACTTCTGTTTCAATCTTCTTACCCATGACAACCTTACTTTTGGTTGCCAACTTATCCTAAAGCCCCACTTATCTGATCTCGTAATCTCGCTGTGATTTCCACAGCGTCCATAAAAGCGAAATCGCGGGAACCAGCTTATTCACAGGCGCTTAATTAACAAAACAAAATCGATAGACAACGGGTGAAGATCCGGAGAGTCAGGCAAGCAGACAGACGGACGGCTAAGGTGGATGATGTTTAGAGTTGAAATGACGAGGGATGTGAGGAGAAATCAGGAAAGGATTTGTGAAAAAGCAATGTTTTCAGTTTTTACAGAAAGACCTGTGGGAAAAATAGCGAGGTGGAGTTTTAGTGAGTTCGTATGATATATTGTTTTGTTGAGTGGCGCCGAGAAATTTTAAAAGCTCACATTGCATTACAAAAAGCTTAGCATAAAAACTGTAATTACAATACTAAAGAATCAATCTATAGATGTGATTAACCAATACCATCACGGGTCTGGTCTCGTGATGCAAAGTGCCTGTGAATCAACGAAAGTTGTAGTTTGATTTTCCATAAACTCATACTAAACTGTCGCAAATTTTAAACAGAACATCTTTCATCTATAAAAGCCAAACATACCTTTCTATTTATTCCTTGTTCAGCAAAACATAAGACGCAAAAAAGAGCAAATACTGCAAAACTCAACCATCTAACACCAGCCATGGCTTCACGATAATCATATGACCATTCCGGAATCAAATGAAAACCATAGATAAAATATAAATAGGCGCGCTTGTTTATAACGATCTATGTTTAAATTCCTATATTTTAAAATAAATCTTATCTTTCCGCGGTGAAACTTTGTCATTTTAATCAGCTATGATTCAAGTTATCGATACATTTTAAATAAAGAATTTCACAATAATGTATGCACAAGAAATGTATTTTAAATTTTAAATTAGCAGAAAGTGAATTTCATTTTTTAATGCTTTTCTTTGTCGACAGTTAGCGCCACCTGAGGGTATTTAATTTGTCAATACAGTGGAGTGCTATGAATAGATTATTCTGGAGTGTGCTAGTACATTATACACTTAGCTATAAAGGCGGGCAAGATCGTTGGATTTTTTATTGAAATTTCGAGTCTCGTTCAAAGTTTTACTGCAGAATTAAAATTCGAATCGAAAAATGGAAGAAAGACAGACGCACATGCGTAAAGAAGCACAGAATGGACGCGTTGCAAGCTTGGATAATAAACTGTCGACCCACAACAGCTGGACCCCCGTCCAGAAGAATGCCATTGAGATAGCCGACGATGTGGTGCGGTACATGGTCGAAACCCAGTCAATTTCCACCATTCGACCTCCTAACAGTTATGCAAAAACGATGCGGCGAACTGTAAAAGATGTTTCGCAAAAGCACGAAAAGGTCTTCAACGGAATGGCGAAGAAACTGGGCTTCACCAATAAGGATGTTGCGACGGTCCTCCACTCGGTTCTGGACGAGGTCTTCTCCGATGGCCATTACAACTGGGGTCGACTGGTGATGGTCTATGCCTTCGCTGGGTGGATGGCTCGACACTGTGCCCTAAACGACATGCACGAATATGTCCACAGAATTGCGCATACAGCTGGACTCTATGTTGCGAATAAGTTGGCCTCATGGATTGAAAATAACGGCGGTTGGGTGAGTTAATGCTACATTTATAATGTAAAGATAAAAGTGTTTACGTTTTTCTTACCAGTAAATCATCTTTCATTACATTGCAACACATTTTAATGACCATTGACAGGCAGCATCGTGTTTGAATCGGGTCTAGAACGTTTAATGTGTATGGACATTGACTAGTCGTTAATGCACCAATGGCTTAGCATCAACACTTGATGCATGTATGTAGTACAAGAGATAAATGAACAAAATGAGATGTGGATTTTCTTTATGGGTCTTGGTTTTGAATCATGTTGCATCGCTAGAGAGTGACAATTCGTTCTTAATCTATGGTTCTTCCATAATGCAATGTACTATGCAGTTGAACACGAGGAGTACCCATTACCCAGTATGTCTGCATGTGGACACACTTGATATGTTTAGTGTCTTGCAAGTGTCTCTCACTCGCGAGTAAAAGGCTCATTTGTGAAGAAACAGTGCTTGGATAACTAGCAAAGTTGCCATTTTCAAGGCCATGGCCACAAAATACACAGAAAATACACAGATTTAGTTTTCAGATATTTCGGAAATCACACATTTCAGAGGTTTGAACCTGAAAACCACCTAAATATGCCCACTATAATGACACTGCTGAAACCATTAGATTGATTTGGATCAGATTTGATTAGTAAGTCATGTAATTTCTGGTTTATTATCAACATATTGCTGTTGTATGATATACGTAAGTTAAAATGCTGTTCAACAGAAGGACATTGTGTTGCTGTTGACAAAAGTGAATGATTATTTCATCAGTTGCATCTGTAATTGAATTACAATGTGCATTGAATAGTTTAGCTTCCGATAGTTTACATTGATTGACCTGTGAAACTGTTGACAAAATGGTTAGGGTTCAAATCTTGCCAGTATTGAATTTACATAATTTTATGTTCAGTTAGCACCCTGTTGTGAACTTCATTATTAAACTAAATTTATATGACTGTATCCTGTTTGTGAGAAGTTAGGAGGGTAAGGGATTAGACTGACCATCTGCGTTCTCATCTAGAGGCAACAAAATTAAGTTGCCTATGCTGTGTAGTGTATACCTGTTCATACCTGTAGTGTTGGTATTTTATGATTTATTATTATTCTCCTCCTTAAACTAACATTATCTGCATTGGCCTTTGAATGTTGCACCTGAATAATTGTTAATTAGTGTTGATGTTGTTGGTGTAATTAGTTTTATTATCTAGACCATGAGGACTATACATGTCAACAGTGCCTAAAGTGCAGTAAAAGATGTTCCTGGACGCCCCTTACCTTTTCAGGTTGTGCTGTACTAGTAAGTTGCAGGACGTCGTTTACATTTGAAAGCAAGTGCATGGACACTGTTGAGTCACACTTTATGCCCTGAATGTCAAGGTAAATTTGTTGAGTTGCTGTTTTGGAGTCCAAAGTCATGTGACAGGAGGTCATGAGATCTCATCTCCTGTTACATGACTTGTGTTCAAGGACTTTGTTTTCTAGGAGGAGACTTTATCTGGTTCATAATAATCCTGCCCCATCTGGTCGGGTTCATCATAATCCTGCCCCATCTGCCATTTCTGGCCTGCTTGATACAGTATGAAGCCCCCCCGGGTGTACCCCTCCCGGTCATATGCTCTAATACATGCTGGCCGTGACTGATTAGAGGGTGATGTTAGTAATTGTAGGTTGAGTTGCACTCCTAGGTTTGTAGTACCTCTTCATAAATTGCAAGTTTTGTTGCACTCACAGAGGTGTGTGTGTAGTGCCTCTTCAAAAACACTTTGTTGACGCTTCTTATTTGAGAACTTACAGGTTATTAGATCTTTGTAGGTCAACACGAAAGCAAGATGAGAAATCGGATTAGACATGAATTCCAGCAGCAATTAGTCTGCTACGCAGAATTGAAGGGATTTCAAGAATATGCAAGATATTAGAAATAACGATTATTATCCTGATACACTTTGTAACTGGTACGTAGGTGGGTCAATAAGTTCATCATTCAGTAAAAAAAAGTAAGTATTGGATCAATTAAACAATCGAAAATGCATTTATTTTATTGGATTTAATGGGGATTTTAAGTTGAGTCACAGCTTTAGACCAAATTCAGCACCCGTCATAGCTACAAAACAAGGTATTGATCATTAAAGCTTATTTTTACAGAATGGACATTATCAGCCTGGAGAAAAGTTTATGATGAAAATTGTGACAAAGTTTTAATTAAACCAATTTTAAAAAATGAAGTGGCAAGAAGACTGCTGGGAAGATGGAGGAGTGACAAGGAAGAAGTGGAGGAAGAGGAATGTGGGAGCATATTGACCCCTGGGGGGAGCCGGAGTTTCCCATAACCTAGATTTTCAAAGAAATGGTGACGAAATCTGTTTTCTGTCTGTATGCATTTCTGTATATCTGTCTGCCCAACTGTGACTTGCTTATATCAGCTGATCCGCAATGTTGTTTATGCTGATAATGAGTCATGGGAAAGGCATCCGGCCTTTCTCCTCCCTCCCATCCTCCCACCTCGACTGTGGCCCACATTAAGACAAGTGTGTTGTACTGCCTTTTGAATGACCCTTGGGAGGATTAGGCGCGGACTGCTTTATAATAGTATTGTACGGACTCTGACAAGTTGCTTACAATGTAATTTTTTTGAGTTTCTTCAAAGTTGTAGTTGCAATTGAAAAGAACAATAAAAACAGACAAAGTCGAGATTTTTATTGTGAGCGTGACTTCGGATGACGTCATGCAGCTGGGTGTTTTTTTATGATTGTTCAGTGGAGCAGGACGGGTTTGTTATTCTTGGGAGAGGTGTCATTTGGTGTGAAGAAGATTTTTGTGTATGGAAATGTTTGCTTAATCATATCTATAAAAAACCTGACTTGTCCATGTTGAAAGAATAATGGAAATGGGAGAGGAGGATATGGGAATGAGCAGTAATGGTGAAGAGGAGTCGTAAAGAATAAGAAGAAAATGTGGATTTCGAGCAAGGAGTGGTAAGAATTGCCAGGGTCAACCACTAGATGAGGGTCAACCACTAGATGAGACTTTTCCAACTATGGAATGAGGATGGGAGATATACAAATACCTTGGTTACAGAACTTTTAACTCATTGCTGATCAAGCCTACAGAACAGTGGTTGAGCCATTGTAGAGGCTGTTCAGGTTTTGTGTACAGATGCTATTATGTAGGAATTGGTTGTACGTGACCAGTTAATGGGCCGTGTTTTGTTTTATTTGATGTGTTTGTGTGTGTGTGGTGTTGATATCATGCTATTATACCACATAGTCATGTAGAGATTGACAGTTGTTGTGCCGTATGGAGTCGGGTCTGAGGTATTTGATGTATGGTGAGGTATTGGCTGGGGGAGCGGAGAGTGGGGCTGACTCTTGGTGTATGTCGGTGTCCGTGTGTTTGCGTACGTGTATGTGCGCACGGTCTCCCGAATTTTCACACGCATTTTCTCACGCTAAAGGAGGTCCAAATAATAAGGGCATAATGATGTATGATGAGGACATCCCCTTTCATTGGCCCTGGTGATGGGCTCCTGTGATTTCTAGAATTCAGATATCCTCTTCCTGTCTTGTGGTGGAAATTTCATGAGGGACAGTGTGTGGGTGGATGGATGGATGTATATATGGACGGCTGGCTGGTGGATGAACGTGGATGGATGGATACTTTGGATAGGTGTGTGAGTGGATTGTGGGTTTGTGGGTGATTATGAGAGTGGCCTAGCAGATGGATGGATGGATGTATGGACGAGAGGAGCATTGAATTTGTGGTGGATGACGTCATGCAGCTGGGTGTTTTTTTAGTGTTCAGTGAAGCGGGATCCATATTGCTGTTATTCTTGGAGAGGTGCCATCTGGCGTGAAAAAGATTAATTCTTCTGTATTACAATGGTTGTTACTTGTTAGGCTTTGTGTATCTATTAAAAGCTGACTTGTTCAGTTGG